>CM076571.1:276613847-276946710 GCA_034641835.2 Pinus albicaulis
AAATACATGTGTTCATCCATTACCATTGAACTTGGAAACATGTCTCATCTATTATTAGAAAGCCATTCAATATCATTTATTGAGAAAATACCTACAATTTCCCTATAAATTGAGCACTCATCTAAGTGAAAGAAAGGAATAAATTTAGGTAGTGTTATGTTGTTGGATTCTCAATTCTTGGAGAGATGAAGTACTGTGATGTTGCTGTATTGATGCTTGGTGTGATGAGGTTGGGATGAAGTTGGAGCAGGTTTACAGTGAATTGATCGACTTGTTGCAATCTGTCCCTCCTAATATTGCAATAAAGGTATTTGTTCTTTCTCCCATATATGAATTTGCATCTTGTGAATGAATTCTCAATATGTGAATATATTCTCAGATTTAGTCAGTTCAATCTGGTTATGATAAATAGATATTATATATTTGTATCTTCGCGTGCTGTCTTCTGGTTTTAATTACATGTATTGATCTGGCGAGTTTAGTTGGATCAAAAGCGACAAAACCGACAAAAGAAGAAGAACAAGAGCGAAGGATAAAAATTAAGTCTCTTCATCTTCTGTTTATTTTTTTTATTATAGAGAGAAAAGCATTTACCTTTCATCTATTGTTCTGAGTGAAGGAACACCACACTTAGGGAAGACTATTTTATCCGTAGATTATAATTCCTCATAACAAATTAGCGACTCCGCTAGGGACAAATCCATCATTCCTAGTGTTTCTATCCTTTTTAACCATCATCAATAGAATTTACTTCATGTATTCAGTCATTTGAATGTACCTTTTGCCTTAGAAGTGTGTTTAGCCTGCTTGATCTTCAACCTTCACTGCACCCAACGCACTGTTGGTCAGGGTACAGTGCTCTGCATAGCATTGTCTCCCATTCAGAGGTGCTCTGCAACACACTGTCTGCCTTTAAGGGGTGTGTTTCCCTTAAGCCAGCCAAATTCTATCATAATTTGTCTTTTGCATTCAGTTTTAGCCTATTTCTTGATGTATTCTCAGATGATTTTTTGACCTTAGAGACTAGTAAACATTGCGAGTTCTTCCTTCTTTGGATAGTTGTTTGTTCAATGTTTAATTATTTGTTTTATTTATCATTGTCAAATTAAATCCAAAGTTGTAAATTTTGCATTACATCAATTCTCTATTTTCTAAGGGAAAATTGTCATTTCAGTCTTCATTTCCTAAGAGAAAATCGTTGTTTCAGTCCTCATTTCTTAAAAAAGAAAACATTTTTTGATTGATTTATGCATTTAGTTTCTTTTTAATCATTCACATTAAAGGAAAATAAAAAGAAAAACATGCATATGCATTTAGAGATTGCGAGTGTTGCATAGGAATAGATTACGTAAATCTGCATTTAGTTTGTGCTCTTTGATCTATGCTCAAAAATATTATTTCTCTATCCCTTTAGTAACTAAGGTTTTCATTGAAAAACTAAATTGAAACTATTTCTTCTCATTTAGTTTTCATTTTATAAATTTCCCATTACATCTCGCGGTGAACCTGAAAGATAAACCGAAAGATTAACATAAAATTCACCTCATTCAACCTAAGAAAGCATTGTAACATTAAAGATAACACTTAGAAGGTCTAGGCTAGAGACGTGTTCCAGTGTCATTAAGCATAGCAACTGTCTCTAACTTGTCTGCGATACATTCCGAGTGTTAAATCCCACTCCACATACGTAAGTATATAGGAGCTTTTCCACGTACCTTTGGGTATATAGGGCGGTGTTCTAGTACAAAAAGTATAAGGGGGTGCTCTCACTGTGCGGCTTCACATTAGAAAAACTATTATGGACTTGGGCCTCCACGTACCTTCGAGTATATTTGGGAGGACAAATTTAGGTTTCTTACCATCCATAGGTAACCGAGTCGGCCACCTTGTAACTTGTGATACACCGAACATAGCATTCGGGGAGATTGCCTGCCTGTACTTCTTGGTTTTCTAGGAGGTGTTACGAGGATTAATCCCTCTTGCAGACAAGAGTGATATCCCTAGTACTCCAATGAGTAAATAGAAACAAAGATCCATTTGAATACCTCTTTCTCTAGATTATTTTTATTTTAAGACCATTATAATAGTAAAGTAGAGAGGACATGCTCCTACCTTGAAATCCAAACATCTGATGTAGCTCTTTGTCTCATCGCTCCAAAGTAGTTCTCCAATGATGGGTAGAACTTGAAATCAAAGGCAAGACAAATAATCAAAGCATCTGCAATATATAATAATAAAAAAGTACTAATCCTACTTAGTGATCAAGGAGTCTAAGTATTGACATTATTCACATGAATACAAAAACAGGACAATGAGAAAAAGAGATCCATATGTATTATCATAAATTAGAAAGAGAAATCTTACAACCGGATGCCTTGATGTTGTACATATTTCTCCGAGGGTCTGAGCAATCATTCTCCTTAAGTCTGATAAGCCTTCCTCTCTAGAATAACCCACATGAAGTTATGGGCACAAAGGTGTGATCTTCAGTGTGTCATTAAAAACTCACTAGTATAGAAAGTATGCACTCTATGAACTCTCTTCAACTTAGAAACTATATAGATCAGTTTCTATCATTCATAATCTACCTTCTCCTAATCCCTGAACCTAAAAATTGAGCTCAATTTATAGGGAGATTGAGGTAGTTTCAGTTCCATAAAGAGATGGATGGAATCCTCCCTCAAAGGGATTTCAGTTCCTTGGACCAAGGGATAAGCTCCATGAGTGGAGGGATAAATCTTGAACTAGCGTGACTCTAGAGGCTTCTAGTTGGGAGAATATTCGACCAAATACGCTTCTAGAAGTTAATTTTTCCTTTTACTTGCTTTTCACGGGGGTGCGCAGGTTTTAGTGGAAAATAGTGCGGTAGTCGCCGCAGCTAATGGAAGGATCATCAACGCATGCACATGGAAAGGCTAATGAACCCACGTAGGCAGAGTTTTAGGGTTTTTATAGAGTTTTTCTCCAATTCCAAGACTTGATTTAGGAACATCGGTATTTTTGACCTCTAAGGGAACATGATATGGATGGTAATAGACCCATATGAACAGTCAAATGTCATGGTGACAAAATGACGTGTAACATATTGCCCCCTAAAGTGAAAAGTCTAAGAGTTTTTTTGAAGAGTGAAGTGCTTTATCATTCCGAGGATTATATTGGAGACACTGGTCAAAAACTTGTAAAAACATTCAATGAAAATATATATCATCGCTGAGGTAGGCATTCCCATATTCAGATAAAAAACAACTAAATGTTCTAGTACAGATATGGTTTCAATATTACATCAAAAGTAGACAGAGTATGGGCGCAACCATTTGCCATAATTAGTCTACTATATCATGAATAATAAAACTCCTCGCAGCCTGGATGGTGGAAACTAGATCTAGGGTCTTCATTTTTGATTCTCGAACTAGTACGAATCTATCCATTCGATTGATTGTGTCGAAGTCAAACATGGTAGAAACCACTTGATTACCGGTCAACAATGAGAACCGTTAACAAGTGTGAGAGAAACCATTAATAATGAAAATGGCTCTCAAAGTACTTCAATACAATCTATGAAGTGTGAATGAATGATTTGCAGTCGAACACTCATAGAATCATTCGATCAAAGGTTAGTGATGAAAATGTATTGTTAAAGGCGAGAAACCTGCCATTAGGGCATGCAGGTCCCAAGGTACTTATAGGATTCTAGATCAACTTTCTAGATAATGAGATGATGTCGATAGAAAGTGATTCATTGTAGGAAAGCCTATGACACGAAACCATTAGATGAAGTTTTGAAGAAATGTTTTACAAGGACTGACTCAGGGATGGTCAACGCGAATGGAGAAAAATGTTTGCAATGAATATTTTATTGAAATTTCTCTTGAACACATAATGCCACTGTAGATGGCTTGGAAACATTTGACCTAAAGCTAATACCTATAAATTGGCTGAAGACTTTCAATGTGGTTCGATTAAATATTAGATAAAGGATTTCCCAACCCAGGTACAAGTGTGAAAAAGTGTCATGTTCAAGAGCGACATGCTTCTTTCTAAAATAAGGACGACAAATGGATTCTTTTTCTCTCTTTTTCCCCCACCATTACTGGCAAGTACCTCTTTATTTTTGTTAAGCTTGAGGAGGATAACATTTGCTTGTTTGTGTAAGCTCATCCTTCAGATGAGTCCATATTAGTATTAAAATAGAACCCTAAGAACAAGTGGTTCGGTCCTGTTGTGATCGACAGGTCCTGTACTGTTTAGTTTTAATGAGTCTAGTATAGGAATAACTTGGCGTTTTACAGTTTTAGGGAGTCAGAAGAAAAAAAAAAAGTAAACTCCATGGTTGTTATTTTTTGTAAATTTAGTCCCTCAAGCCCGAAAAAGGATAAAATAATGTAGGAGAGAACTCTATTGACTATAATCATTCAACGTATACCTTTTTTGTAATTAGTCCAATTCAGTTCTGAAAAGGGGTAAACTTATATTGAATGGAGGAATGTTCATTTACTTTAACGAGTTTGAATAATCAAGTACTCGGCAATATTATCATGTTTCTAGAGTCTGAAAAGGGCTTAAAAGAGGACTCCAGGGTTTTTCTGTTTCGTATTTTTACGGAGCCCGAAAAAGTGATAAAAGTATACTTGTTGCCAAAATAATTCTTTTCACCAAAATCCTGTATCCTACATAAAAACTCAAATGATTACAAATATATGTTCTCAAAAAGTAAAAATATTAAAATTTTACTTTTTAAAAGTAAAAATAAATAAAATAATATATTTTATTCATTTAAAACTATAAAAAGGAATTAAAACAAGTCATTTTCACCTTTTTCTTTTCAGAACAGAGCAGAGAGATATTTTGGCCAAAAACTTCTAGAATTGATATGAGAAGAACCAATCGATCATTTGATAACTGTCAGAACTAGACAATCCACATAATCATTGTCTTTTTTTTATCCACTTCATTTATTATCTCAAGTTTTCATGGCATTTTTTTAGGAGGAAATTATGTTTCAAAATCGTCCCTCAGGGGTGCGCGGTTTCTCTGTGCGAAAACCGCGCACCCCAATGATTTTTTAAAAGAAAAATTGTCAGGCTGCCGCGGGTTCTGCGTGGGATGCGTGCGGAAAAAAGAACTGTGTACACATAGAACCTGCGTAGGCGCCGTGAGATTTTTAAAAACCTAAATTTCTCTATTAAAAATGGTTCAATTTTCCTCCAACTGATTTCTAATGTTTAATTTGTTAGTTTGAAAGTCTGTAATCATGTTGGAATGGCGGGAACGAGAACATGATCTCGTGGACAACGAAGCCATGG
Organism: Pinus albicaulis; assembly: GCA_034641835.2. Classification (NCBI taxonomy): domain Eukaryota; kingdom Viridiplantae; phylum Streptophyta; class Pinopsida; order Pinales; family Pinaceae; genus Pinus; species Pinus albicaulis. The sequence goes on from CM076571.1 coordinate 276,619,151, forward strand.
ATGATCCGGTTACCATGTGTGCATTAAAAAATTGTGACTTATACAAGTTCTGGGAAATTCAGGGCATGAAGGCACAAGTTGAGTTGCTGACTTGGATTGTGAATGCATGGGACATGTAAGATCAATGTTTCATAATTGGGAACCACTGGCTTGAGATTGAGGCGAAAGACATATAATTCCTCACCAGATTACCTCGGAGAGGAAGAAACGTTTCCTTATTTGGGACTAGACAAGGAGGTCTTCCCACTGCTAGCTACAAGGCTCAATATTGTAGCAATAATTCAAAGCTGAAGGTCCGTCGCATAGACATCAATACCATTTTGTGACTAGAACTCAAAATCATAGCATTCATAGTTACCAAGTTATGCGGGAGTGAAGCTCCTCATGTGGCTACCAAAGCACAAATGAAAACTGCAGTTGAGTGTCTTGGAGGGATAGTATTCAACTGTAGTGAAGGAGTATTGGCAAATATGAAGGGCCAACTCGTGAGAGCCAAGAATGGGAAGTTGAAAAACTTCGGGTATGGTGCCATTATTATCTCATTTTCTTTGGATAGGATCCCACTCCTTGCACCCCAACTTACTCCAGTGGATCGTGCAAGTCCTCAGGAACCTTGGATGGTATGATGGGTAGCACTGATGGCTCGCCATGGTGGCGAGGGTGGTCTAGTGGTTCATTTCACTCCATCTTATTTTTCGTGGCTCAGAAACCATATCTTCATGATTGAAGATTTTCCTTATACAGGGATGGAATATAAAGGTGATCCTGAAACATCCTTGCCACTAGGGGCACAATGGGATGAGACAGGTTAGTGAATCATTTTGAAATTTTTAATCTAATTTTTATTTTATTTTTTATCGTCCAATACTAACAAAAATTGTAAATGCAGATGTCGGTCCGACTTGACCAACAACACTTCGTCGCATTGATAGGCGAGAGGCAAAACCCATAGCACCCCAAAGGATGATGCAACAAAGATACTGGCAGAGATGGAGCACAACCTTGAGAGGTTGACTATTGATATTCCTGAGACAAGAACCAATGATATACCTCTCAAGCTCCAGAGACACGTGACTGGTGTCCCAGGTCCACTCATGAAATTTCTGCGCAAGGTGGTACATGCCATAGTTTGTTATCATGACCATCATCATGGATAGTTGATGGTCAATGTAGATCGACATTTTGTTTTTTGTATCAGTAACTTTTATATCATAAGGTGTTTGAACCTATGATCACAGACAATGTAATATTTTTTGACGCAAACTTATCTATCCTAATGATATTACTACTTTCGTTCTTTGAGTATCTTGTTCAACATGGATTGAATGTTGTTTTGATATACTTTTTTAATGTTATAGATGTCTATTTAAAACTTGATTAGCTAATGCATTAGCCAATGTGTTTAAATTTATTGAAATATGTTGATATTCGATATAATCAAATTGTCTTTCCAAGAGACGAACCTTCAAAAATAATCTTAACAATACTTTATTTCTAATAGCATAAACTCTGTTTAAATGTAATACAATGAGCTGCGAATAAAACCTAATGATCAAATGTCGAATACTAAATGTAATGGAATCAGATAATAACTCAATGACCGTGCTATATCCTCCAATATTTTTCATTGTTTGACAAAGGTATATCCCATGAATAGAGACTAACTCATCGATGGGTGAATAGATAACCCAAGCTGCAGAAGAGATTGTTAACACTGGAAAATCGTACAATAGAATATGGCATTAATTAATGTCAAGTCTAAGGATTTACATGGCAGGAACACATTATGGAATCAAGAAGTATTTAAAATCTATAAGGTTTTGAGAAAATCAGATTTGAACTAGTCTTAAATGCTAATTGCGTGCTTAATCCTTCGAGAAGAGCGCCTTGTGCATGCATTTTTGCCCAATAAGCGCACATTCCTGGAAATGGAAAAATGTCACTTTCCGGGACCACAAAAAGCAAAGGATAGTTACTCCTTATATGAAGCCGCCTAAGGACAACCACCAGTGCCTCCTTAGACATCATGTGAGCACACAAAGGAATATGTCGAGCAGAAAATGGAATCATACCTCTCCCTTGGGTCACCATCCATCATGTACCAAGGGATGGAAGGAAGATTTGAAACTCCCCTATATAAAGCCACCAAGAGATGAAGAAAGGGTGATCACATTGTTATGCTAGCCAAAGTTGCCAAAGCAACACCAGCAGTGTGTGACCTAGAGTTGGAGCTAAAGAGGACTCGATCATTGGCCATCCAACAATCCTAGTCCACCACGACAGAGAGAGAGAGAGGGAGCTGCATCAGAGGCAGAGTTTGGAAGGCAACATCCTTGCATCGGGACCTAGAGCCATTGCCTAGGGGTCCTTTGGCAAGTGGGTAAAATTTCTTCTCCATTTCAAACGTTTAATAAGAAGAGGCCTTTGAGTCATCATTTTCATTATTACCATTTTGACTCTCTTTGATAACTTCTATATATTTGTGTTTTAGTTTTAGTTTAACCTGAGCATAATTTTGCATACTTTTTCCACTGAATTGTGTGCTTTTGAGCTCCACCACTTTCTGTCTATTACCAATAGTTTAAAGAGTAGACCACACTCTTTAAGCTGGTGCGATTTCGTACACCCGTGCGACTAATCCACCACAAAAATATTGGCGACTCCACTGGGGAGTTCCAAGTTTATGTGGTTGTGCCATCTTTTGCAAGAGACCCTTTGTTTATGCTGGAGTGGAGCTGATAGTCCTCTGACCCATCTTACAGTCCCTAGATTCACTAGAGTGACAGATTAAAGAAGGAAACTCCTAAATTTTTTTACTTGCAGGATTTTTGCTCGCAGTTCTTCCTCACAGACGTGCAGGGCGCATGTTCAGCTTTGACCTGCGCACAAGAAGGCACACCTGTGAAGGCTTTTGCGTGAAAATGGCAGAATGAGATTTTTATCCCTATATTCTGCATTTTTCTGCTTGTAGTGTGCTGGGCAGCCCATAATGTATCTTCCAAAACTTGTGTTGATACCCCACAGCTTCTGAGAACTCATTTTTTGTTGCTTTCTATAGGCATAGAGTTAGTTTCTCTTTAAGTTGATTTTTTGCAAAAATCTTCACATAGTTTAAGTAGGGAGCAAATTAACCATTTCATTCCGAACAATTTATGTTTTTCGAAAAATTTGGTATTCACACTTAGATTAACTAGTCCAAGTAAGTGGCCCAAGACCACACATGCATAAGCTAGTGTAGAAATTTTTTAGCTTACTTCAATTTTTGCATTTAGGAAATTGCGGGACTAGGATTGAATCACCGATTAGAGCAAGTAATCTATGCTGCCTTTGCACCCTTCGGTGATCCTACAAAAGCATATGAACACTCTATTTTTGTGATTCGCCATCTCCCTTTAGTTAGTTACATAGATTAACTAGGAATATTTGAAAGCGGCCCATTATCTGCACACGTTTTCCATTTTGAGCCAGGAACAAGATAACATAGTTTAACTAGGGTTTTTTTTGTAAAAGATCATCGATATCCAAATGTTTAAAATATGATATTCTTCACCATATTCTCACACACACTCACCCACTAAGCAAAGAAAGCCACCTAAAACTATCTTAACCAAAACCCACTAAATTCTCCCCACAGGGGAAACTAAAGAATTTATAGTTTAAGTTAGGATCAAGAGGGTAGGCATCCAATAAGCTGCCTTGATCACACTTCATATTGAAACATAGAAGTGGTGTATTTAGGGAGCTTAAAATCCACCTATCATCCCATGGAAAATAAAACCTGAGTGCAGCAGTGCCCCGATTCATAGGGGGTTAGGCTTAGGCACAGTGCATGCGGTATCAGTTGGGGCTACCTGACCCGTCTGATACTTGGTACTGTTAGCTGACTACCAAGAAGCCCAAGACTCGAACGCTCACATGGGACAGTGGTTCTTAGTGGCCAAAAACTAGGGCATTCTTTACCCTATAGGTGACGGTGCAGGCAAGCGCCAGACCCTCTACCCTTACCTTGGTGGATTCTCTTCGGCTGACTGGGGGCGTCACCAGCTCTTACAGGACGTTGTGCCAACACTTGCAAGAAATATTCTCAAGGCCCAGTTACTTTTGAGTATGTGAGGACGCATAGGTCTTCTAGGATTTTGAGTATCATGCGCAAAACAAACAAAAACCATCTTTTTGCTTGATTGATCACATAGATTCAGTTAGAGGGAAATCATTTTTTTTTCCTTTGTTTTATGTATGTGGCCATAATTTTTCTTTGACCTAGACTCGGTCCCCTCAAATTTTTCCAAAACCTAACACGATCGAAACCCAAATAGTCCCAATGGAAACTTGTTGATCCAAGCGTCTTTTGGACCTCCCCCCACTACAGGGAGGGGTTCCAGGTATTTCACCATTTAGGCATGAAAGACGTAATGCTGCCACCGTCAGTGGTTCATCCTTCATTGGAGCAACCATAGTTGGGAACCCTGGTCGGTCTCCCAACACCACACTGCACACCACTCCCCCCTCGACCCCTAGGGGGAAGAGGAGCACGTCCCATATAGGAAGCCAACCAAACACACATCAAGGTACGTCGAAGAATAACCCTTATTCTAACCAGAATTTTGTGTATTCACACGTTTCCATGGCGTCAACCTCCCAGTCACCCTTCTTATCTGCATTGAATCTACCCGATTTAACCAAGCTCACAAACGATCCCATTGCACACGATCCTTCATGGCCTACCATGCCCACGAAGCTCCCTTCTGATATACCAAAGTACAAAGGCAAGCAAGCAGAAGACCCAGGTAATCATGTAATTACCTTTCACCTATGGTGCTCATCGAATAGTATCATCGAAGACACTATTCAATTGAGGCTATTTCAATGCACTCTTACAGAAGTAGCCATGACGTGGTACGTGGAGAAAACTCCTGCTTCACATGGAACCTTTAGCGCCCTCGCTACTGCGTTCCTTGCTTATTTTCAGTTACCCATTCACCATGATTTGGGAATAGAGTTAATAACTCATTTTAGACAAACCCCCACCGTCCATATCTCTCACCATCTTCATGAATGGAGGCGGCATCGCAGTTTATGCAAAGCTAAACTTGACAATCGGGTCCTCTTAGATTCATTCTTAAAGACTCTGACAACGGAGATTTCAAAGGATGTGGCGTAGCAATACCCCACATCTGAAGAGGCTGCAATCAGTAAAGCCCAGAAGCTTGAACTAATTTATACACAGTCAGGATACATTTACAATATCCTGCCTAATGCCCCGCGCCTGCAAACTTATCAAGAATTTCCAGGTGTGTCGAGTTCTGCAGACGGATTAATTGGGTTAATGACCCAAGGTTACCTAGGAAGCAGTAGTCACAATCCTGATTACATACATAATTCTACCCAAAACATGTCTCAACCCAGATTTTAAAGTCATCACATGCCTCAGCAAGATTTGACTAGTAGGGCACAAGCATATCACCAAGGAGGACCCTATCCTCCAGTTGAGGGGATCTAGTACGCAGAAAGAAACACTGACGGAAGATCTCCCCCCCAATGGCTAGATGCAAAAAAGGGACAACGTTATGCTTAGTCCCAAGCACACAACACACCTACACAAACCAATGCATAGGTGAACTTTGTGCAACCGTCCCAAAATCAATCACACCAGTATAATCAAGAGAACTACGCTCCTAACGTGGCTAAGAAAAAATCAATAAACAATCCAAAAGGGAACCCTGGACAGGGGGGCAGCAACCAACAACGTCCACCGTGATCCCAGGCTGGAGGAAACCCCAGCAGGAATCAAAACCAGGAGCCAAGAAATTCCCAATGGCAAGGAAAAAGGCCACCTCTACGAACAAACCATTCTTGTTCTATATGTGGTGAGTACGGGCACTATACTCACCACTGTCCTGATCTCCCTGAGCTAAAAAATCTTCAGAGTAACCGCGGACATGGAGGATCTTCCCAACAACTTTCTGTTATGCAAGAACCTTTCCCCCACCAAGGGACGGTCAACACTCAGCAAAAAAACCCAGATGATTCTGGAAAAAACAGTCATGAAATTTACATGACTGGGGAAGAAATGTTTTTCCAAACACGGAATCATTTTATGACACCCCACCATTCTCCACCACGTCAGGGGCTAGTACTAAGGCACCGACTGCACCTTTGACCATTTCAAAGATGCCTATAGAACCATTGCCAAAGATGGAAAAGGGACCTAATAGGCGAGCAAGTAACTACTCCAAAGTGGCCCATAATTATAGCATCGTGGATGATTTAGCTTAATTTTCCACTACTATGTCCGCATTGGAAGTACTTTAGTCATGCCCGAAGCAATGGAAAGCCCTACTTTTCGCGTTAGGCACTATCGACCCTGCCGATACACGCTTGATGGCTTTTGACTTAGACAAAGCCACCCCTAGGCTTCCTTCCATGGTCTCCTTCCAAATACCAGTATCGGTCTAGAATATCACTATTCACCAATGTGTCATCGATGAGGGTGCATCGACATGCATCATGTCAAAAAATGTTTTGTAGAAATTGGGTTCTCCCAAACTAAAACCCTCAGTCATAACGCTTAGAGCCTACGATGGTTGTCCCTCGACCCCTGTCGGTCTCTACCAAAATGTCCCAGTCTGTTTAGTCGGCAAGACGGTCCACATAGACATTGAAGTCTTGGATGCTCACTTGGATTACAATATACTCCTCGGGCAGAGTTATATGTATGCCATGTCCGCCATAGCCTCCTCTGTCTTCCGAATTATGATGTTCCCCCACGAGGATCGCATCATTACTGTAGACCAGCTGACACACAGCGAGAAGCATCCCCTAACCAACATGTATATAATTCTACCCTATGTAGATACAACCACAGATGGTCTTTCACAGTACCAAGAGTATGGCCCTGACCAATTCAAACCATCGTCCATCCTAGGGTCATTCCTAGGAGATCCTCCCATTATCCCTGAGGCATTGCTCGATGCCACAAGGGCCCCAATGTGCATGATGTCCACATCAAGCGCCGAGGTCAGTCAGGACATAGACTCAAGTAGTAAAGACACGGAGGCATAAGCCACGACAGCCTCTCTATCCTACACCGCCTCCCAAACCTCTTTCCTCTACCCCCCAGCTGGTTTCATCTCCTAGCAGGCTTTGGCAACACTGGTGTTACCCAACATATCATTGGCGTTCCCAGTTTGGTACCTTATCCCCCATTCCGAAACAGGAACCACCAACGTTACTGCCACAATATTAGAGCCCCTCAGCCCCGAGGAGCCTCAACCAACCTAAGAAACGGTCAAGACCTCCCTCGCAAAGGCATTCTCCATTGCGAAACCGGTTATCACAACCAAGAAAACCACAAGTAGAGGAAAGAAGATGGTGACCCCCGCCATTCAAAGGAATTTACCAGTATACACCATATGCGATGTTATAGGCCACCCTACCCACATATGTCCAGAGTTAGAAAAGTTAAAACCACTCCTCGGCTCCGAAGCAGACATCTCGATGACGCGTTCCCGTAAAAAGGAACATACCACTAAAGGTAAAGGAAAACCGTTGCATACCAATCACGCATGCTCTCTCTGTGGCAGCTACGGGCACTATACCCATCATTTTCCAGAGATACCATGATATAAGGACACCTTACATGCGGTCGAGCGATCCTATTAAGAGGATTCCTCCACCCAATCTGTCAACGATGAGCCTCGTACCATCCTATACTTACAAGAGGAGCATAGGATTGTAGAACAACCCCTAGTAATGCCCATTATACGTTGCACGCTATGCGATGAACGTGGCCACTACCTTGAAAAATGCACAACCTTGGAGCATATTCACAGATGGTATCCAATCGAAAGGGTTTACTACGTGGGGCTACGGGCGGCGCAATTCACATACCTGTTATGCGCTGACAATCACCTTTTGGAGGATTGTCACTACATACCTCGCTTTCGGCTAGCCCTTGCTAGCCTTCACTCAACCATAGTTTGCCTTTCCCAAGAAGATGATATGGATGTTGAGTCCATCAGTAACTCCATGGTCCAAGTATATGAGATGAGTGGGTCCATCATGTTCTTGACAGTCAAAGAATGGCACAACAGGGAAACCCTAGTTACCCCTAATGGCACTTCGCAACAAAAACCAGCGTGTACGTTATGCAAAAAGATGGACCACGTAGTCGTTCATTGCCCTGATTTAGCAGCCTTTCAACGCTGGTTCCCCATAAGACCTCGAACTGAACTAGACGAAATCTTCATATCAAGGATATTCTGCCTAATATGTCAGGGTAATCATTACAAGCAACATTGTACTTATGCCTCACAGATTCGTCCCACTATCGACATGATTAATACCATAGAGAAGAGACAAGACGATCTCTAAGAATGGCATAAAAAGTATATCGCCGAGTCAATGTCCCCACCCCCGCAATGGTGTATCAAGCCTGATAAGACAACACACCACCAAAGAGTAACCCTGGACAAGCCTAGGATAAAATGCGTTCTATTTGATATAAACGACCACCAAGTCAACCAATGCAGAGAACTCAAGCCCCTGGCAAACAGTCTCTGCATAGTCTCTTCTCTCCCTCAGAAACTTCTCTCCAATCAAGAGAATATCAAACGCACTTATTGCTGAATTTGCTCACACTTTCACCACACATTTAAGTGTATACATCTCCCCAAGCTGAGAGTGGCACGAGCTACATAAGTCTAAAATCCACTAAAGAGGAAGACAGGTCTAAGCCAACGATGCGGAAATGGAGACAGAAGACAACCTCATCTACGTCTGACCCTTTCCAAGCATCCACATCTAGAACAACGAGTAGCATAGAATCACACACTATCTACTCCGTTGGCTCAGTAACACCATGCACCATCTGCACTGACCTGAATCGCGCACCAAAGACATACCTGCTAATGGAAAAATTTAGGCACCTTTGTGGCAGGCACAATTTCCACCTACCGAAAATCGTCTATCCTAGGGGGGAACCTAACATTGAGCCCATACATAATCCCATTATAGAGATTCTACCCCCGCCAATCGCTGATGATACAATTCACCATATACGATTTGCATCCACTCATATCGGCGATAGGATTACTGCCTCACCCTCGTCTTAGGATTTCCATCATATTCCTAAGATAGGTAATTTACGCCTTTGCATTTATTTCCGCCAGATCCCCAATTTAAATGCTGCCATCGAACTCCTTAATGACACTCAACCTCTAGAGCAGTGCCTAGTACAACTAGAGCTTATTGAAAAAAACTGACGACAGTCGCTGCAGCATAACGAGGCCCATAAGAAAACGGTTAAAGTATCATTTGACCACCACATCACCCCTCTCTTGTTTACCGAGGGAGAATTAGTCCTTCGCTATGATGTTGCAAAAGAGGCCTTAGGGCTAAGAAAGTTTGAAACATTGTGGAATGGACCCTACATAATAAAACACTGCCTCCGACAGGGGGCATACATCTTGACGGAACCGGACGGGACTTGCCTCACTAACCTCGTCAACAGCCTTTACCTCAAGAAATTATACCCATAAGGGCCCAAACGGCCCTTCCCCTAGAGAGTACAAAAAATCCAATCACCAAATATTTTTGACCAAAAGACTTAGTTACAACACACTCAAAGTGCCACCATGGATCACCAAAATGAACCATATTTTGGATTTGATGATGGAGCATCGCGATGGTCTCAAAAATTAGCTGCAGCTGCTTGGGTCATCTACCACCCCGATCGATCACCACTGTATTCAAACGGCGTGTGCATCGGATCAACAACAAGAAATCAGGAAGAATATGACGCTGTCATTGGACTTATGTGTGATGCCCCCCATCGGGGCATTTTCCATATGCATATCTACCTTGATTCCCAATTAGTAGTATCGCAGCTAAACCAAAAATTTGAGACCAGAGACACACACCTGTTTAGAAAATATTTGCATGCCAAAAGATTAAGCAGACAATTTGATTACATTACATTTTCACATGTATCAGGGAATCAAAACCAAACAGCTGATTGCGTAGCTAACAATATCCTAGACTGGAATGTATCTCGAATAAAACATCATCCATAACAAACAAAAACATAAACATCCATCAACATAACACAAAATATATAAACTAAAATAAATAGCACACCATGTAGAGCCCCAAAAATATCTCTCATATATATATCAAAAAATATGTGTATCTAAGTGCAAAATAGTGTCGCTGGCCCTTTGGCCAGCCCGAAGATACAAAATTCGTCAAAAATAAGGGAAGCATCCTCTAGGGCAGTGCTCCCTCAAGAGGAGCACCTGGACCCACCACTGCTCCTGGTGCCACCACCGGAGCTGCTGTCGCCACTGTGATCGCCACCTGACGAAGAGTGTGTCGATAATCCCTCTCACGGGCCATCACCATCTCTAACCAAATCTCCTTGAGGTTGTCCATGAAACCTCGTGCAGGCATACCCTAGGTCAAGCGGTCCACTCGACCCCAGAAGTCCTCAAGAGCAGCCACCTGAGGTGTTAGTACTGCATTGCGAGCCTCAGTCGCATCAGCACGAGCCCGCTCAGCAGCAACCTATGCTGCAGCCAAGCTGCTACCCTCATCAAAAGGGCCAACACCATATCCACCAGGTCCACCGGCATCCCCATCCAGTCCACCTGCAACACCTCCTCCCTGACCACCTCGAGGTCGGAGCGGAGGGTCGTGACCCACCAATCGGGCCACGGGGCAACCTACCTCGCCAAAATCTGCATGAGTAACCAAAATAATGTCACTATAAGAAAAAAACACATAAGAACATAAATACTCGAACAAATGCAGAAAAAATATAACACATACCTACAGGCCCCCAAACATAACCGAAAGGGAGACCCATGTCTGGGTCACCCTGGAAGTCCATCCCCGCATACGGGTATGGAAAGAAAATTTGCGGGTTGGCCTCAAAACAGGCCTCTATCATGGTGTTCCAGTAACGCCCCACCATGCCACCATTGCCCTGCGACATCACCAGAACCCACCTCCTCATCCGTGGCTCCCATGGCCCCCCAATGGGCACCACCACCACCAGCCTTAGCAACACCACCCGCTCGTACATAATGCTACATAAGAAGCTAGCGTACGCAAAAGACTTCGATCCACGTTGGACCTTGTTCAATTATGACACCATGCCATAAAAATAAAAGTGGGAAAAATCAAAAAAATGCCCGCCCCTCAGTCGGCGTAAAACCCAAACTTGTGGGCCAGATGCCCTATGTGGAGCAAACGCCCCACCAGTCACAAAATAACTGCTAGAGCAAACCTCTCTACCACATCTGTCACTGATGCAATGTTGATACACCCCTCAGTAAGAAGCACACCACCACAATGCTGTCTCCATAATTTGTCAAGGTTCACTCTCCCCGTAGAGAGTGGGTACCTCAGAGCCTCACCCTGAGGCAGCAACTCGGTCACAAAGTAAATATTCGTCTCAGGACAGATCATCAAGTTCATCCCACGCAGCATGAACATGTTGCGCCACCTGCGCCAATGCTATATAATGTAACGTAACAAACAGTCCTGCGACCGCAGGAACTCATTCTCAGCAAAGTTCAGAAGGCCCCATGAGGCCAACTGACGACGTGCCCCAACATCAGCAGCTAGAGTGGTCCAGATCTCGAGCCAGTCCCACTCTCTCCACGCCAACCTACCAAGCAACACAGGTACCCATCAGGACAAAGAAAAAAATTAAAAATAGACAAAAAATCAAAATTTTCTGTCATCATGGCCTTTGCACGCCTATCCCTCAGACAAGCGCGCCCTTGCACACTTGTATTTTTCACAGGCACGCCTTTGCGTGAAAAAAGGAGGGAAAAATGCGCCCTCGTGTGCCTGTCCCTCAGGATCACACACAAAGGAGGTGCCCTTTTGCTTAGATCACCCGCGCAATCTAAGGCAAAAATTCACTCAAAGGCCGTACAAACCTAAATTGTACGACCTCCGTCACCCTCAAACTGAAGAAATTACAATGCAGGACGTCATGAAAGTTACCTCGGCATAATATCGCTAATCCCTAGTACATGGGCTGACCGCAATGACAAGAAAGGCTCTGCAAAGCACCTTTGATCTCCCAAAACTCAGCAAGTACAAATGAATAGGATTAGAGCCATAATCCCATATTTATCGCCCTTTTCCAGAACTTCGGAGATCCATAATAGGAGATCAAAAGGTCCATTCTGCAAACCGTAAGTTGCACCATTATCAGTATACCATGACGAACGAAAGCATGCCACACATTCGCTTTCCGAGAAAAATAAATTTACAGTGTTGGAAGTTATGCACCCTCCCATCTTCTTTTTTAAAGCTCATGCCTTTCAATAATGTTTTGATGAAAAGAAGATGCTTTCACTTGAGGTAGTTGTTTTTGTAGGAAGAACCCACAACCAATTACAACACCATCCACTGAAGGTTCCGGAGAAGGTATCATCCTACCCCCAGCATGATAGAGTCCCAAAACAATTTGCATATCCTAACATCATTTCTCGATCAAAAATCAGCCATAGGGTCCTCATACCCGACCAATTTTATCATCACCTCACCCTGCACATGATAAACATCCATGTTGGTCATTAGAGCCTCCCCTCCATGGTGCTCGTCACCCAAAGTAGACCATATATCACAGCACAAGTGATGCCATGGCCATACCATTGCAGTCCGAGAAGCACCTCGTGCCCAACCATTCATCATTAATAAGGTCAAGTTTACCATCCAAACTCAAACCCCCCTTCCCGGATGACCGGGTTGTACAAGCAGATTGAGAGCGCACCTCCGCGCATCGCATTTGGCCCACCATACCTCCATCAGGATTATCCCATCTGCGACAATCATTCATCCGCTTCATAAACCCCGCACATGAGACCAACCAATGGGACCCCCACCCCTAGAAAAACACCATCCTCACACCCTCAGTGAGTGAACCCTTTCATGTTTTGGGGTACCCGTCTCTGTGTTTTGTACAAATCAAACCTCATTATTTTATTCTTTTGGTAAGTGTACAAAGACTGCAAATGATGCACTTCACCGCTTTGCCCTCATATTGCATCTTTTCCCCCATGACAACAGTCCCTCATTCCCCTTGGTCGGAGTATTTCACCCCCACGCACGCACCATCACGACATTCATATCTAGTTCATACCCACCCTGGAAGGCCTATCGACTCTAGGGATTTTCCCTTTAGAAATAACTATGACTACCGCCAAGCTGCTAAATTATACTCCGACCTCGGGCCACTAAATCCCCATCATTCAGTCACCTCTCACCAACATGCCTATGGTAAACCCATCACATCTAGGTCCTTGACCCCTCAAGTCGATGACCCATGGTTCAGTTAAGGCTTCCTTTTTGTCAACCTCGACACCTCCTTTCCAAAAAGGAAGCAGTACCTTGGATCACCCCTCCCCATGCAAAGGGGTATCCTCGAGTGGCATTGTGGGAGACATCATTGTCCACAGATGTCATCGATCCTCCTGAAATTCAACTATGATAAAAGCTTTCATGTTAAGATGGTATCGTATCTTACAACCATTGCACTTTGATTAAGATCTTTCGAAGACCTGTGCCTCCATAAGCGTCTCTGTCAACAATTCTTACACGGGAAGGTCCCAGCCAGTACATATGCATACATTGTGTAGCTAGATGCCATACCAATTTTATGCATATGGGTACCACATTCCACCTATCTTCAAAGAAAAAACGCCCCTAAGGGCATCAACAGTCGTTGTCAACAACCGCCAACATCACTACCATGGTAGTGACATAGACAACACATGTATCTGTCAATTTTGTTTAACTAGCCATAGCATCATGAGCATGGGACATGCCCACCCCGTTGAAACTTTGTATATATGTTGTATATTTTTTTTTCTTGTAGGGGTCCCTTAGGCCATGGTCATCTAGGAAATGGTGCAAGTTGTTGTCAATTCCAAGATTCACACATGACTCTCTTTCTCTCTCTGCGCACGATACGGAAAAGAAACTATAATGTATTTCAGCTATACAATCCTTCCTAGACCTCACACATTAGGGGGAAACTGTTAACACTGGAAAATTGTACAGCAGAAGATGGCATTAATTAATGTCAAGCCTAAGGATTTACAGGGCAGGAACACATTATGGAATCAAGAAGTATTTAAAATCTCTAAGGTTTTGAGAAAATCATATTTGAACTAGTCTTAAATGCTAAATTGTGCGCTTAATCCTTAGAGAATAGTGCCTTCTGCACACCTTTTTTCCCGATAAGTGTGCATTCCTAGAAATGGAAAAATGTCACTTTCCGGGACCACACAAAACAAAGGACAATTACTCCTTATATGAAGCCACCTAAGGATAGCCACCAACGCCTCCTTAGACATCATGTGAGCACACAAAGGAATATGTGGAACACACAATGGAATCATACCTCTCCCTTGGGTCACCATCCATCATGTACCAAGGGATGGAAGGAGTATTTGAAACTCCCCTATATAAAGCCACCAAGAGATGAAGAAAGGGTGATCACATTGTTATGCTGGCCAAAGTTGCCCAAGAAACACCAACTGTGTGTGACTCGGAGCTGGAGCTGAAGAGGACTCGATCGTTGGCCATCCAACAATCCTAGTCCACCATAGCAGAGAGAGAGAGGGAGAATGCATCAGAGGCAGAGCTTGGAAGGCAACATCCTTGCATCGGGACCTAGAGCCATTTCCTAGGGGCTTTTGGCAAGTGGGTAAAATTTATTCTCCATTTCAAACGTTTAATAAGAAGAGGCCTTTGAGCCATTGTTTGCATTATTATTGTTTTGACTCTCTTTGATAGCTTCTATATATTTGTGTTTTAGTTTTAGTTTAACCTGAGCATACTTTTGCAAACTTTTTCCACTGAATTGTGTGCTTTTGAGCTCCACCACTTTCTTCCTGTTACCAATAGTTTAAAGAGTAGACCACACTCTTTAATCTAGTGCAATTTCATACACCCATGTGACTAATACACCACAACAGATATGTTCTGTTTAATATGATAGGCACCATCAACAAAACCAATGTAAGTTTGAAGGGATGTCAACATCTGCAATATCAAGAGTAATAAAGATAAGCAGCGATAGTAGTAACAAAAAAAATAACTAATCTATGCACATTTTGTCTAATCTAAGGCACACTGTTCTAAAATGTAGCTAATGTACAAGTGAGATCCTCACACGAAAAGTCATGCATAATATCTCTTGAGATAAAGACCATTTCTGGGTTTATCTAAAGATACCCCATCATAACCGATTAATTCATAGGCTCCTTTTTCAAGCACACACTTGACAATATAGGGACCATTCCACATCAGTTTGAATTTACCGGCACCTAGCTTATCGTTATGTTGATCATATACTAAAACTAGGTCACCTTCTGAATGAATGCGAGGGCTAACACTTTGATCATACTAAACTTTAACACATTTCTTCTGAGTTTCGACAACCAATGCAGCGATGCGATGAGTCTCATCTAATTATGCTAGGTATAGAAAGCATTTCTCCTCTTCAAAGGTAGCTGGTAACAACTAAATGGATAATTTTAGTGACGGTATTTCACATTCAATAGGTAACAAAGCTTATAAACCATAGACAAGTTGAAAAGGAGTGAACCCTGTAGTAGTTTTTGTAGAGGTAAGATATGCCCATAATTCTGAAAAAAGAATGGTATGCCAATCAGATTTGTGAGTTCCGACAATCTATTTAATCATGGTGGTTAAAACCTTGTTGACGGCCTCAACTTGACCAATAGCCTGTGGGTAATATGGTGTAGAATTATCAAGGCGTAGGCCAAGTTGATCAGAAATTTCGATCATCATAATATTTCGAACATGGCTCCGATGGTTCTTAATACTAGCTTGAGGGAAACCTAACTGAGCAATCACATGATTGAATATGACAGTAGATGTATTTTTTCGATCATTCGCGAATGTAGGCATCACCTTGGCCCATTTGGTAAAGTAATCTACAACGAGAATAATATACCCATGCCCCCTAGCCGAGTGAGGGTTACATGTAATGAAATCGACGCCCCATTTGGAAAAAGGATAAACAACAATGATTGGGTGAAGAGGAGGTGGGGGTTCACGCATCTTTCGATAAAAATTATGGAAATTGTGGCATTTTTGAACTGCGATAATACAATCTTTGAATAAAGATGACCAAAAATAACCAGCGCGCAATATATTTTGAGCTGTGGCAAACCCAGACATAAGACCACCACACACTCCAGAGTGGAAATCATTCAAAAAAATTTCATCCTCTTCGTGATCTACACCTCATCGAAACAAAAAATCGACACCATGACGATAAAGAGTGTTGCCAACAATATTGTATTTCTAGGATTGGTATCTCATTCTCCGTCAATCTGATCGTGAAAGCTCTAGGCGAAAGGTTTGGGTCTGAAGATATATAATGGTATCTCCATACCAAGGATCTAAAGTACTGATTAGAAATAGATATTCATCCACGATAGGATTCTCTGCCACCATTTCTGACTCAGTATTGGGAAAGTCACACATAAGTTTGACAAATACTAGTGATTTCTTAGACTTGGTTTTCTCGAACTCCAAATCAAAAACTTGCAGGATAACAATCTATTTGGAGTATTTTCCCCTGAGAGATTTTTTTCGTCAATATGTACATCACCGGGTTGCAATTAGATATCACTGTGGTTTTGCGTAACAATATGTAATGAAGGAAACGTTGGACAACTTAAACTCCCACCAAGGCCAATTTTTCCACATGTGAATACTTGATTTCCATCGGGTTGAGATTCCGAATTAGGTAATAGATCACATATTCATTGTTAGATTCATTCTCTTGAACCAAAACCATTCCAATCATGGAATCAGAGGCAGCTAAGTATAAAAAGTAATCCCGGTGGTAATTGGACAGATACAATAATGGTGCATGGGTCAACACATTTTTAAGTGCATAAAAATATTTATCGACAATCTCATCCCAAATAAATGGAACATATTGTTTCAACAACTAGGTAAAACCTTTCGTTAACTTTGTATAGTTTGGGATAAACCTACGTAAAAAAAATTCTTTCCCTTGCAAACTCTGGAGTTGGTGAAGAGTGGAAGGAGGAGGTAAGTTGATGATAGCCTCAACCTTCTATGGATCGACACGAATGCCTTCTTTCGAAATGATGAACCCAAGTAATCATCCTGATTGTACATAAAAAACACATTACTGTGGATTCAAACGTATTTTGTAGTGCCTACATCTCCTGAATATAGCACGTAAGTGTATAGGATGATCCTCTCTGCATAAAGAATGAGAAGGTAAGTCGTCTAGATAAGGCTATACAATATGTTTGATATCGTGAAACGCATAAGACATAGCTCTTTGAAAAGTTGAATCAACATTTTTTAGTCCAAAAGGTAACTTACAATATGCGAATGTGCCCCAAGGACATATAAACATTGTCTTAGGTTGATCGGCAGGGGGTATGTTGATTTTATTGTAGCCAGAAAAACCATCCATAAATGAGAATATTTCTTGTCCGGCACAATCATCAACAATTTGATCGATATAGGGTGTAGGATAGTTTTCTTTTTAACAAGCCTTGTTAATGTCCCGATAATTGACACATACTTTGATACTCCCTTTTTTTTTCGTTACGGGAACTATGTTAGATACAAAATCCATCAAAATAATAGGATAAATAAATCCTACTCGTAATAAATTCTCAAATTCAGCTTTGATCGCTGCAGCTTTCCGCGAATGTATTGGACGTAATCTCTGTCTAATAAGCTTAGCATCCGAGTATGTCTAAATTTCATGAATAACAATCTTAGGATCAATACCTGGCATCTCTTTTTAAGGCCAGGCAAAATTGTCTCGGAATTGTTGAAATAGGGCTTTGTAAGTGTTAATATATTCCATCGAACAAGAAGCACCTATATGAATGTTTTCAATAATTCTGAGTTTAATCAATATGTCAATAGGAATTGTTGTAGAAATATTTCCCAAATTTGTCCTAGAATCCGAATGTGTAATCGATGTGGGACTCTGTGGTTCCTTGACATAATCAATTTTAAAAATAGATGAAAAATAATTTTCAAGTTTATCAAGATCAGGAAAAAAAGAAGATCGATGATGTAGATCATCCCATGGTAATTCATCTGATGAAAAAATTTCCCAAATACTTTCATCATTTGCAAATACATGTTGAAAGGGATCCAGAAATGATGTCAAAGTTGAGCTTGATATAGAAGATGATTCTTCTCTAATCACATTCATTTGATCAGTAGAAGTTGATGGGGTGTCAGAATATGATTGTACTGCTACATATGCTGATTTAAAAGGACTTAAAGGCATCTCACCTTTATAAGAGTCCAATTCTAATTCTGAAGGCACATTCGATGTGTCATCAAATGGTATTGTGCTTGATGTGATCATATTGATATTGGCAATTTTTCACGGTACGTTGGGTGAGGGCATAGAGAAAGTTCCCATGAGAGAGGAATCCTTCATTAATCCTACACCAACATCTTCATATGGGATAACCGATTTTTTGACATGCTGAATGCTCTCTGTAGAAGTAGGGTCTGAAGAGAAGTATGACAACTGATTGATTTTAAAAATATTTCCTTTGTGAGGAAACATTATTACCCGAAAGATTGATGAAACAACAACAGTCATTGTGTAAGACCAACTACAACCCAGAAGAAGGTTGTAATCAAGAGGGGCATCAACAAATTCCACCTCTAGGTTTACGATTTTTTCTTCTACTTCTATAGGCAGATCTTGGAGTATCTGCCTATGGATGGAAACCTCTTCCATCAAAGGCTTTAAGGATAGTTTGTGATTGGTTAAGTGTTGGAGAACCAAGGGTTTTCTAATAGTTTAACGACATTATACACGTAGATTCGCCCTCATCAATTAAAGTACAAAAAACTCGTCTTGATTTGACTAATACTGGAATCTAAAAAGCCATTTGATGTGGGAGTATAGGTACAAAATTTTCGAGATCAAATACCATTAGGTTTGAGTCTTGAAGATAAATAGCTTCGATGGCTGCTAATAGTAATTTACTTTGTGCTGGACATGATTGCAGCACTTCTAAGGCTGACATTGATGAAGGGGATATGGCCAAATCTTCAACAATTTTGTAATTCTAAGCAGCTCTCGCATGTGGATTGAAATCTAATTTTCGAATTACACCTTTAGTAGGCGGTTTAATCACTAAATCAAGGTTAGGTATTTCGATTTGAAGTGGTTCGGAAACTGAAGGATTTATTGCTGTTGTTTGAATGGAAGATTCAGTCTCTTTACCAGTTACAGTTGTCTTAGATCCAGAGTCTTGAGATCGTGTTGCAACCATGACCTGAGACATCATTAAAATATATACCGATGAATTGGAAGAAGATCCGATCATTTTACTATCTTGAGATTGAAAAGGATCCTTCAAGACAACATGAGTGGGTGAACCTTTGAAAATTTTGGATACCTCAACCCAGTGTGGGCACTCTTTGGTATAATGATCATCGTCACAGATAAGACAAGGATAACGAGGTTTTCGATTTTCATCATATGGTTCGGTTTTTTTTTGTTTTCTATTTAGGAGATGTGTTTTTTTTTTTTTTTATTCTTTCCTTTTTTCTTATTTCTGGTTTTAGCTCTAGTCATGGATGAATCTACAACATGAATGTCGGCAGAAGTTTCAAGGGAAGAATCTCATTTAGGTGAATCTAGTAAAATTATTATGGGAGAAGTAGGTTTAGACGACTTTTTATTACTCTTTGTACTACTAACTGTACCAATTACACCATTTGCAGAATAAGAACTAGAAGGAGTTGCAGTAATTTTACTAGGGCATGGTAAATGAGGAATTTTTTCATATATAGTACCAGAATGTGTGTATACAAGGTCTAAGTACTGCGCTTGAGCTATGACATGTTATTCTGTAACAACATATCCCTTGGCTACGTCTTCAGTGATATTTGGAAGTAGTGATTTAATGAACCATTCTGCCAAAATTTGATCCGGAATGACAACCTTCACTAAACGTCATCTATGTCTTCATTCATATATGTGATCTTCAATGTATGTATACGTACTTTAATTTAATGAAGTTAAAAGTTCTGTTCCATTGTCATAACGGGCTGGAAACTGAAACTGAGTTAGGAAATATGTTGCTAACACATTCAAATTATTGAAAGAGCCACGTGGTAATTCAATATACCAATTTGCAGCTAAGCCAATCAATGTTCTCTGAAAAAGTCTCAATCGAATTGAATCATCAATTAAGGAGTTGGATGCACACCAAAGATGATAAGTCATCACGTGATTTGAGGGGTCTTCTCCTGATTTTCCTTCAAAATTAGGTATATCACTGGGTAACTTAGTTGGAATTTCCGGCCAAAACAAAAGATAATAAATTGGATCATTTGTGAGGTGTGACAAATCTGGTAAGTCTAATGTTGCAATGAATGGTAACTGACGGTTAGGGTCTTGTTGAGCAAACCGATAACCTTGAGGAACAATACCAATACTCGGAGGAGGATATCCAGGATAACCTGGAATAACCTGTGCAGATGGTATTTTAATACCTTCGGGGTATCCAAGGTTAGCCATACCAAACTGAGGTTGAGATGGTATTTGATATGTATAACCAGGGTATGGTTGACCTTAGTATAAGGGATTTTTTCATGTTTATCCATATTGAAACTGCCCTTGAAATGGTTGATTCACAAACTAACCTACAAAAGGTTGGCTTTTTGTAATTGTAGTTGCACCAGGTTGTCCTAAAAAGGTTTGAACAGTAGACTGGACAATAGATCCAGTTTGATGAACAATGACTTGAGGGATTGCTTGTGTTACAATTGATGTAGTTGTTTGAAGGGTTGTAGCAACGGGGACTTTAGAAACTCCGGGGATAGGTGTACTTGGTTGCTGAACATAAGTTTTCACAACAGATTGGACAGTAGTTCTTGGAGTACTCGGACCAGCTTGCTGACTACTAGGTACAAATAATTGAGGTTTAGTTTGAAGTGCGGGTTGAGAAGGTTGTTGGAATTGGGTATAACCAATTGACCAGTTAGTTGACCAGGTTGATTATAAGGTACTTGTATAGTAGGTTGCAAATGATTTTGATTCAACGATGGGTTCCACACAGTATTAACGCCTGGACAAGGAGCTCCCGTTAAAGTGTTAGATCCCTATATTACTAGTATAGTCCCTTATTGTTGTTAGTGTAACCCCCTTAATGTTATTATTGTACCCCTGTAACCCCCATATTGTTATTATTGTGCCATTAAATTACTATTGTTAGGTCGGCTAGGATTACATTGTGGCCCCATGGACTCCTATATATAGAAAGGAGGTTTTGTAATTTGTATCATCCAAGAATTGTTCACTCATGTAATGTATTGGAGGTTGTCCCCTCGAAGTGGCTTATTTATAAGGTGATGATATATCTTTTATTCTATTTTTGGAGTTGGTTTCACAACATTTGGTATCAGAGCTTTGGATTCTAGGGTTTCGCTGCTCCAAACCGGTCATCGTGGAATTTTCGCTATAAATTTTTTCCTACAAAGTTTTAGAAGCTACAAGTTTTAGAGTGCGAAGCTAAAATCCCGAGGAACATCTTTGAAAAATTTCAAAGCTTGGTTCGCAATATTTTCGGAGATATGATCTGTGGAAGTTAGTGATTTTTGCAGGCTCCTGAATTTCACTTAAAAAGGTCATCGCGGAATTTTCACTATAAATTTTGTTTTATGAAGGTGAAAAAGCTGAAAATTTTAAAGCGCAAAGCCAAAATCTTGAGGAACATCTTTTCAAAATTTTAGAGCTTGGTTCACAATATTTTTGGAGATATGATCTGTGGAATTTAGGTATTTTTTAGGCTCCGAAATTTCATATCAAAGAGGTGATCGTGGGAAAATATTCATAAATCTCTCTCTGAGCATTGGATTGGAATTCTGTAAAAAGCGACTAGAAGTACACAGACTGTAGTTTCCTGTCTATAAATTTTAGAGCCAAAGGAGAAAAAAATGACACATGTCAAGTCGTACAAGTTCGCTTTATTAAACTAGTCCATAATTAGGTAATTTTGGGAGATTGGACATAACTTTGTCTTGAAAAATCCAAATCAAGTCAGACCTGTGGCATTTGAAAGAAGCTTTAGAGGAATACTACAAGACCAAATTTTATATATTGAGGATCTGGAAGTATAAATATAAGTCAATTTCAATATCGAGCTCCTCAAAAGCAAGTAAAAGTTGTGTATTTTTTATTTTTTCTGAATTGCATAAGTCTTGTTTGAAGAATCAAGTTGAATTGATTCCAAGGGCATATTGTAGAATAGATATCAGTATTGGATTCTAAAATGGCCCCTAAAAATAATTCATCACCCATTAAGCCTTTAGAAGTCTCTACTATGACTCATGAAGACGAAGAATGACAACATGACATATCAAAATTACAAGAGCAAGTGCAACAAATTTCGCTCTCGCAAAGAGCAACAAAAAATGACATGGAAGTTTTGAAGAAAGGTGTGGAATATAAGATGGATGGGTTTGAAGAATGGCATGGAAGCTAAGATGGATGGCATGGAATCTAAGATGGATGACATGGAAGCTAAGATGGAAAACTTCCTAGGGAAATGATCTGAAACGAACATCTTCAGTTTGACAAGTTGATACAAAATGTTCCTAATGAGTAGAAAAAGATGATGAGGAAACTCATGATGAGAAATGAATGTTAAGCGTGATTTTATAAACTCTAGCGTTGCGGTGAGTTGAGAGGAAGAACCACCATATTCAAAAATGGATAGCAAAGAGAGGATTTGATGAAGGAACACCTTAACATGGAATCTACAGATGGAGCAATATTTTGATCTCAATAATGTGCAAAGGCTGCAAAAGAGTATGCATTACAAATTACATTAGAACAAAATACATTTGTATAGGTATCGATGGCTTTTGTGGCTTTTCTCCTAAGTAAACTGTCCACTTGGTCCAATTTTTTGCAGATAATGGCTTGCATTAGCAGAGATAAGAAGCAACACCTTCTTTAGCCAATTGATAAATCTAAAACAAAAGGGTTTATTGGGGGAGCACATTGAGGACTTCCAAAAATTGAATATAAGGGTAACTGATATTCCAGAGGAACATAGGATTGATCTCTTCATAGGTACTTTAAAGGATAACATCAAACATGAAGTTCGCGTTTTGGAACCTGATTCATTGGAGAAGGCATTCAAGTTGGCAAGAAAAATTGAATGTAAAATTATGGCGATAAGGAAGCCTACCACTCACTGAACTATAAAGATAGAAGTGTTTCTACTCCTAGATTTCCACAACCTATAAGGTTGACACCACTACAATTGGAAGAAAAAAGAGAAAAATGGCTTGAGCTATGGTTTGACGATAGCAGGAAACAAAATACATAAGGTCTAGAAAGGTGTGCGAGAAGAAATTATTTTACATAAATTGTGAAGAGGAAGAAGAAAATGAACAAGAAGAGGATATACACCAGGAACCAACCCAAGAAGAGGAAGAAATGAGTCCGACCATATCGTGTAATGCATTGGCAGGAATTACCACTCCTAAAACTCTCAAGATAGAAGGACATATCAAGAATAAAAAGGTAATAGTGTTGATTGATTCAGGTAGTGCCCATAATTTTATTCATTGTAAGGTAATAAAGAAATTGAATTGTTTCTCTGTACGAATGTCAAGTGATGGTTTCAAATGGAGGAACTATAAATTGATATAGAAGAAATGCCATAATATCAAGCTAACCATGGGGGAATATGTATTGAATAGTCCAATGCTTTCCATTCCTATGGGAGGTGTTGATGTTGTACTGGGAGTACAATGGTTGCAATCTTTGGAGACGATAGCTTTTAATTTTTAAGAACTTCTTCGGAAATTTTCGGAAGGAGGAGATTGATTCTGGGAGTATTGCAGTGAGGAAGATAATAAAGCTCTAATTTCATGACAAAGCTTCTAAAGAAAGAACAACGAGGCATAATTGCACAATTATGCTCACTAGAAGTTCCAACATCAAAATCATCTATTTCTGCAGATCTCAAAAAAGTCTTGGACAATCATTCCAAGGTTTTTGAAACTCCAAAAGGACTCCCACCTATTCGTGATCATGATCATGCTATTCATTTGATTCCAGGAAGTGCTCCTCCAAACATCAGGCCTTATAGATATCCTTATGTCAAAAAGAGCGAAATTGAACGTATGATTGCAGAAATGTTAGAGGCGAGTATAATTCAACCTAGTCAAAGTTCTTTCTCTGCTCCTGTAGTATTGGTACACAAGAAGGATGGATGATGGAACATATATACTGAATTATAGGATAAGGAAGTTAATAAGCTCACCATTAGGGATAAATTTCCATTCTGTGATTGATAGATTATTGGATGAACAACATGGAGGCAATTTATTTACAGGTTGGATCTTAGTTGTGGGGATAACATGTCCTCAAATTAGAATGAGGCGAAGATATTCCAAAAACAACATTTCAAACTCATGATGGTCATTATGAATTTTGGTCATGCCTTTGTGCCATAGCGCACAGCCTACTGCATTTCAAGAGGGTTGATGAATTTGTTTTCCAAACCCCTCGGAGAATTGTACTCGTATTTACATTGATATGCTAATCTACGGTAGGTGTTGGAAGGATCATGTTCAACATGTTGAAAATGTGCTCGACAAACTATTGGAGGAGAAACAATTATATGAAAAAAACTCCAAATGTTCTTTGGAGTATAAGAGGTGGAATATCTGGGTCATATTGTATCTCATGAGGGTGTTAAGGTAGACCCTAACAAAATTAAATCCATTAAGGAATGGAAAGTCTCCACAACCATAAAGTAGTTGCGCAGATTTCTCGGGTTAACAGGGTACTATCACAAGTTTTTTAAGAATTATGGGAGAATAGCAGCACCTCTAACAGCATTATTGAAGAAATGTGCATTTTCATGGACTCCTGAAGCAACTAAGGCCTTTGAACATCTTAAAGAGGCAATGTGCCTAGCACTAGTATTAGCTACGCCAGACTTCACAAAAACCTTTATTGTGGAATGTGATGCCTTAGGAAATGGAATTGGTGTTGTTTAATGCAAGAAGAGACCCATTTGCATTTGAAAGTCATCAAATCAAAAGAGTATTTACGAAACCTATTTATGAGGGGAAAATATTGTAATACTTCATGCACTAAAGAATTGGAAAACTTACCTAATGGGAAGACAATTCAAGGTAAAAACTGATCATGATAATATTAAACACTTTTTGGAACAAAGACTATCTTCAGAAGAGCAGCAAAAATGGGTCACAAAGATTTTGGGTTATGACTTTGAAATAATCTACAAAAAATGGAAGCTAAATGTAGTTGTAGATGCACTCTCAAGAAAGAATGAAGAGGTGGAAGCATTTATTTGTGCCATTTCTATTATCAAACCAGATTGGATTACCAAAGCAAGAGATGAATGGAAGAAGGACGAAGAAGTGTGGACACTCATTCAAAAGTTGCAGAAAGATCCTAGTACATTTGATACATTTAGTTGGAAAAATGATTCCTTATGGTACAAAGATCGCTTATATATTTGTAAGAATTCCCAACTAAAACAAAAGATTCTTTTGGAATTTCACACTTCTCCTTTAGGAGGACACTCAAGATTTTCAAAAACTTACCACAAGGTGAAGAAAGATTTTTTTTGGGATGGCCTTAAATATGATATTCAAAAGTTTGTGGCGGAATGTTTGGTTTGTCAGCAGAATAAAGTTGAGACAATTAAGACCCCGGGACTTCTACAACCTTTATCCATTCCAAGTCAACGTTGGGAGGAGATTTCAATGGATTTTATCATAGGTTTACCTAAGTCAGAAGGAAAGAGTGTCATCATGGTGGTAGTTGATAGACTTACCAAGTATGCACACTTTTGTGCATTATCTCATCCATTTAAAGCAAGTAAAATTGCTACTACATTTATGGATAGAATTCAAAAGCTACATGGAAGCCCAAGGGTTATTGTGAGCGACAGAGATCCCATTTTTACTGGAAATTTTTGGACGGAGTTATTTTCTTGTTTGGGTACTCAATTAGCTCATAGCTCATCTTATCATTCTCAATCTGATGGTCAAACTGAGATAGTAAATAAATGTTTGGAAGGATATCTTCGTTGTTTTGTATCTGATAAACAAACACAATGGGTCGAGTGGTTACCTCTTGCTGAATGGTGGTATAACACTTCCTTCCATACTGCAGCAAAAATGACCCCATTTATGGCACTTTATGGATATCATCAACCATCCATCACATCATCTTTAAGGGAAAATTCGAAGGTTCAAGCAGTGGAAGATCACATCGAGCATCAGCAAGAAGTTCTCCAACTCTTAAAGGATAACCTGAATTTGGCACAAAATCGAATGAAACAACAGGCAGATCAACATCGCAGCGAGAGAAGTTTTGATGTAGGAGATCGGGTATTTTTACGGCTACAACCATATAAACAAATGTCCCTCAAGCAAGCTAAGAAGGATAATAAATTATCGCCAAAGTACTATGGTCCTTACAAGGTGTTGCAAAAGATTGGTACTATGGCATACAAATTGGAGCTTCCTGCTTCTTCGCGAGTACATCCAGTTTTCCATGTTTCATGCTTAAAGAAGGTTATAGGAAAAAATCTTCCAGTTCAAACAATATTGCCAGAACTTGATGAGGAAGGAAAAATCATATTGGAACCTGAAGCGGTCACGGAAACAAGAACTCGACAGCTACGGAATCGATCAATTTCAGAGTATCTCATCAAGTGGAAGAACTTACCCACTGAAGATTATACATGGGAGGATGAGAATTTTATACAGAAGCACCCAGAGCTACTCAACCGTTGAGGACAACACTTTTTTGAAGGAGAGGGGCATGTTAGGTCCCTATATTACTAGTATAGTCCCTTATTGTTGTTAGTGTAACCCCCTTATTGTTATTATTGTACCACTGTAACCCCCATATTGTTATTATTGTGCCCTTAAATTATTATTGTTAGGTCGGCTAGGATTACATTGTGGCCCCATGGACTCCTATATATAGAAAGGAGGTTTTGTAATTTGTATCATCCAAGAATTGTTCACTCATGTAATGTATTGGAGGTTACCCCTCGAAGTGGCTTATTTCTAAGGTGATGATATCTCTTTTCTTCTATTTTTGGAGCTGGTTTCACAACATAAAGGTTGTGGTGCATAAGGTTGACCATAACCAGTTTGAGGTATTGGAACGTAATATTGATAATTTTCCAGATAAGTTTCAGTAAAAGTTTGACCTCCTTGAAAGGATGGTTTCTCTTGATAAAATTGTTTCCCTTGAGGAGGCAGTTGTCCTTGAACAGGCTGTGGCCCTGACATAGGGTACTTCCCTTGAAGAGATGATCCTTCAAGAGTATACTGCCCCCCAGGCTGTAAATTGCCACCTTGAGAGTCAATTGAAGGAATATTTCCAGTCATCATATAGACTTGTTCCATTAGCAAATTTGCGGTATTGGATTCATTAAGACCAGTTGATCGTGTAAGATTTTTAGAAGAGGGAGATGCTCCTAAGAAAGTACCAGAGAGCGAATGGTATCCACCAAGAATTGATGGACCACCATACAAAAAAGTTTCTGGTGATGAAGAAAACATGGATGACTCACTTGTCATGCTTGATGAAGACATGTAACTACCTCTGGGTATGGAGTAAAAAGGAATGCGGCATGGTGAATAATTGAGACAAGTGCTATGTAGAAAGTTGGTAAATTTTTGATACCAAGGTTCTGGTTTAAAAGGACTGTAAGGGTAATTCGGTTCACTATAACTTAGATCTAAATATTCTTGACGTGAAGGAATTGTGATCTCTTCTTCCATGTCAGTAATCTCTTTGATACTAATCCGACCAGGAGGAATATTCTCGGTAATGCGAAGCTTCACTCGAGGTGAATGAGGATGACCAGGAGTTTGGGCTATGAGTTTCGATGTTAACTCGGATGAAGTAGATTCAGATTCAGGCTGAGATATTTCGGGTTAAATAAGTTGAGTATCTGATAACTCACTGGTCGCAAACTCAATTGTGTTTACTTCTGAAATTTCTGGTTGTTAATGATTTCTTCCTAATGTCTGAGGTTGATTTACTTTGTAATCGTGATGTATTATTACAAATGTTTCCTCTTGTTCAATAGACCCGGTTCCTGATCATTGACCTCTTTCAGATTTAAGATTTTCCAATTGACTCGGTGTATACTCAGGGGGTTTCCCCTGCATTATACAAGAGTGTCTCGGTAATTCAGTCACAATTAATGTTTAAAACATGAAATCAAAAAATGTTTCAACAAAATAGACTTAAGGCCACTAAGAAAACAATAAATTTGAACACACGCCTACAAAATCTAAGAGACAAGCCACACAAAAACAGTATGTTTCCACACTAAAAACACTAGTTGGTGATGAAATCCAACGTCGTAGAAGTTAATATGGAAAAATTGGCAATTGGAACAATTACACCGACAACCTGGTTAATGAAATAGTCCGATGCAAGTCCCTCCACTTATGCCATCTCGAAGTGAAGAGTACCCTCCTAAAATTCCAAGTGAGTCTAGCCGACATCTGTTCCAGGTACAGTGGGAGCTTCCCTCCACCATCACCTTGGGAAAAATCCTAAATATTATGGCCACTTAGGTCACCAATGGAGACAAATTCACTTGGGGGAACAATCTAGGATTCGATATACACGCAAGGGCAAAGTATCAAGCTCAATCATATTGAGGCTCCTTGACATGGTAAATCTGAGGTTTGCCAACAAGTGACCCCAGGCTCCTCGACAATGGTTAATCCGAGGTTTACCATTTGTTTTACGTGCACATATTCTATCTTTTCCAATGAGATAGGTACGATTACCTCACCGGGTCCAACATGATCTCGTGCTTGACTCTTTTAAGAAGAGCTTCCCTGAGTACAAATGCAACAATTAGATTTCCCTACTGCAAGATTCTACTTGTTTGTTTAAACTACTTTCGAACATTTATAACAACCTATTCCAAAACACTAGCCTAAGCTATATTGGTGGAATGAGCCATAGAAAATGTAAAAATATCTAGATTGATTTTATTAGGCGCTGTATTTATTTGGCTGTTATTTAACAAAAAGGGTATGGATTTGAAAATTTGATGATGTTGTGACCTGATGCAAAATACTATAAATGCATCAATATGAGAAATGCAACTCTTTATTTTCAATGAATTCTATTTAGGAGAAAGTTGAGAGATTTATTGATTTTGAAAACAAAAACTTCCTCATTCATAACAAAATCCTTTTTGAAAAGAATATAATTTCATTAAGAACTAAATTTTCAAGTATGATCAACTTCTCTTTTCGAACGAAATTCTCTGATAACCAAGACAAAAACTACAATTTCAACAATCAATCAATTCCCAAAAGAAAACAATTCCTAAAAAACCCTAAAAAGTATAAATTTCAAAATCAAAACAAAATTATAATTCTGAATCCTAACTAGGATACTTATGAATGTTTTGTGGATGATTTCTCTTAGTTGTGATCAAACTAAGAAGGTTTCCACTTATCTCAGTAGAAATAAAATCATCCAAGAGTGCTTGGTGTTGAATCAGGCTTCAGTGACCTAGAAAAATTTTCGGGTTTGAAAATGAATAGGGAACAAATATTCATAGAAGTAAGGTTGGCTACAATCCTTATGGCTCAAGAAGACTGGATCATAAAACCAGTGAGCTAAGGCAAACAAAGGTATCTTCCATACAGAGCAACAATAAACTAGGCCAAACCCTAAATTGTAAAATGCAAACAGGACTCTAAATTCCTGAAAGGGAGTTCTCACATAGGATCTGAAAACTGGAATGGATCAGGGCGAACTTGAATTTGTTTATCTACCTCTGAAAGAGAGAAATTTATTTTTTTCAAAATTTTCCAGAGGGTGCACAACTTATCAGTTGACAAAAGTGCGCATGCGCATTGGTTTGAACTAACAAGGTGCGCAGGTTGCCACTCTGTCTTCCAAAGAGAACCATGCAGGCAAAGGAAAAGTTTGAAATATATATATATATATATATATATATATATATATATTTATTTATTTATTTATTTATTTCTGAGAGATTCAAAAATTTTATCTACCCAACCACACTCAGAGAAGTCAAAATCAGAATACTATAGTTTCAAATTGAATACAAACAAATAAAACTAATCTATAGTCTCCATTATGGTCGCCAATTTGTTACAAGATTCGTTTCGGGCGGCCTATCAAGATGAATATTAAGGAGAGGGGCCGCCATCGACTTATCGCGAAGAACCACGACCACACCCAATAAGAATCAAGGAAGGCTGCTCGGATTAATCCCTCTTGCGGACAAGAGCGATCTCCCTAGAACTACAGCGAGTAACTAGAAACAAAGATCCATTTGAATACCTCTTTCTCTAGATTATTTGTATTTTAAGAGGACATGCTCCTACCTTGAAATACAAACGTCTCATGTAGCCCTTTGTATCGTCGCTCCAAAGTATTTCTCTAATGATGAGTAGAACCTACAATCAAAGAAAAGACAAATAATCAAAGCATTTGAAATATATAATAACAAAAACTTACTAATCCAACTTAGTGATCAAGGAGTATAAGTATTGACATTATTCCCATGAATACAGAAACAAGACAATGAGAAAAATAGATCGATATGTATTATCATAAATTAGAAAAAGAAATCTTATAACCGGATGCCTTGATGTTGTAAAGATTTCTCCTAGGGTCCAAGTAATCGCTCTCCTTCATTCTGATAATCCTTCCTCTCTAGAATAACCAGCATGAAGTTATGGGTACAAAGGTGTGATCATAAATGTGTCATCAATGACTCAATAGTATAGAAATTATGCACTCTATGAACTCTTTTCAACTTAGAAACTATATAGATTAGTTTCTATCATTCATAATCTACTTTATCCTAATACTTGAACCTGAAACTTGAGCTCAATTTCTAGGGAGATTGAGGTAGTTTCAGTCCCATAAAGAGAGGGATGGATTCCTCCCTTAAAGGGATTTGAGTTCCTTGGACCAAGGGATAAGCTCCATGAGTGGAGGGATAAAGCTCAAACTAGCATGACTCTAGAGGCTTCTAGTTGGGAGAATATTCAACCAATTAGGCTTCTAGAAGTTACTTTTCCCTTTTACTTGCTTTTCATGAGGGTGCGTAGGTTTTAGTGGCAAACAATGTGGTAGTCACTGCATCTAATGGAAGGATCATTAGTGCATGCATAGGGAAAGGCTAATGAAATGGCGCAGGTAGATTTTTAGGGTTTTTTATAGAGATTTTCTCGAATTCCAAGAGTTGATTCAGGAACATCAATGTTTTTGACCTCTAAATGAAAAAAATATAGATGGTAATAAACCCATATGAATTGTTATCACCAAAATCGTACCTGATTTGGCAGCTGATTAGACAATCTCAGTGTAACTATTTCAACCCAATCTTGTGATTGAGGCTTAGCCTCCTCAATCTGAGAGGGCTCTCTCAAGGGTTTAATGATATGGAATAAATATATAGATAGATGACTAACTCTATTGTTTTTGTCTTTGTTTTGTATCTTTGCAGGTTGAAAAGAAAAAGGCTTGCTACCATTAGGCTTATGGAGTCAGTGACAGGGATAAATATAACAATAGATCTCCTTGTGAAAGATGAGGCTTGCATATATTTCAATGAAAAAAGAACACATTCAGGAAAATCCCAATAAGTTGAGGTTGAAAGGAAGTCAGAGCATGTGATACATGAGTTCTGAGTAATGAGACATCAAGGTATTGGAAGGAGAATATTAAAAGAGATTCACCATAGCTCAATACTTAAAGGAAGTTAGAGCATGAAAAACCATGAATTCTGAGTAATAAGCATTAAGTCTATGGAAGAAAATAACATTTCAGAGATAGGACATAATCTCATTGAAATACACTAAGAATCTCAGGTCAAGAAAAGCTATATTACTTCTGTATATATCAGTAAATCCAAAGTTTTACAAAAGTAGTCTGCTGAAATGACATTTTCCAACCTGATGAGTGTAGATTGAAAATAATATCAGTATGTAGGCATTGTCTTATGGATTCAAAACTATTAGGGATTCAGTGAGTTACTTGACATGGAAGTTGAGGCTGTTCAAATTTTCTAGAAGGAGGACACACACAAATAAAACATGAGTATACACAACAAATTCACATATAAAGGAAGTCAGAGCATATTATAGATGAATTATGAGTAATATAAGTAAAAAACACTGCAATTAAGATACATAATAGGCACAAATAGAATAAGAAAGCGCTAAAAACTCCTTCAGAATCTCAAGTTGTTCAAGTAACAGATATCTGTATTAGCTAAAACAGTCCATTACCATAAGCTGCCATTTTGCCAAAAATATTCCAACCCTCTGCACATTCAACTTCTTGGTCTTTAATAGACCATTTAAAACATAATATGATCTCATATTAGATTAGATCCATCGAATTTCTGACTTTTGACACCTTGCATAACCATAAGACATGGGATTTATTACAAAAAGACACCTAATCTACTTAACAGTCCTATTACAAATAGGACTCAAACTCCTTATCATTATCTATAAAAACCTTATCTAATTGAAATTAAATCATTTTACAAGTTTATAATCACATGGTCGAATTTGGATGATGGGATTCAACTCTTCATGACCACTTTTTTTGACCTCCACAAAAGCAGGAAACAATACCCTGTTTTTTAGGCATAAAATCCTTTACATTCTTTGAACATTTTGATCATCAATTAAACTTCATTTTGTGGTCCTTAGATGTTGGAGATTATCTTAACATGTCTCATCACTTATCCCTAGCCTCCATCTGTCCAAAACCGCTTCCAAAATTGTTCAAAAGAGCTGTAATATACCATGCTACAAAAACATAGTAGTTTCGTAGCGCCTTTGTAACACTACCATTTTAAGTCTTAATTCTCCAAAAACTGAATTATTTCCACTTGCATCATTTCACTTACCCTTTAATACATCATCCGTAGCAATTTCAAACCTTGATTCATCCTTCAACCCTTCAAAAACTGATCAAAATGAGCAAGAAAAGCTGCTACAACAGTTTCGTAGTGCTTTTGTGTTTTTTTACACTAAATGCGCTACGAAACTGCTGAGTGTGCAGTTTTGTCAAAAAATTTCAAAGTGTCAACTGTAGTTATGCCAAAAACTCAAAATATACCCATATCCATCATTTAAAAAACCATATCAACCATAAACCAACTTCATTTTAGCTTTCTCCTTCATAACTTCGTAACTTCTTGCAGATTTCT
Source organism: Pinus albicaulis (assembly GCA_034641835.2). Taxonomy (NCBI): domain Eukaryota; kingdom Viridiplantae; phylum Streptophyta; class Pinopsida; order Pinales; family Pinaceae; genus Pinus; species Pinus albicaulis. The sequence continues at coordinate 276,652,495 of CM076571.1, forward strand.
CCTTTTTTTTTTCCTGAAAACTAGGTCTTGAGACAGAGCCTATATCTCCTATTTCGTGATGTATTTTTAGAAATGGAAGGAGGATTTTTTAGGCCATTATTTCTTGAATAAAAACCTCTTTTTTTTTTTGAAACACATTTCCTGATGTCTAGAAACGGCCTTTGCAAAACATGTGTAAAACAGGAAAACTCTGTTTTCTGAAAATAGGGCTTCAAAGAAAGCCTTCTATCTACCAACTGATATCACCTGTGAGAAACGTGAGAGAGATTAATTTTATTTTATATGTTTTTGAAAATAACCTCTCTCATTTTCTTAAAATACCTTTTTTATTGCTCAGAAATCTCCTTTGAAATTGACTTCTCAAAACTAGAAAACAGAGTTTTTTCTTCATAACTTTCAGTGTTTTCGTAGCGCTTTCTGCCCTTTTTACACTGTATGCGCTACGAAAGGAGCTACGAAACTGCTGTAGATGAAATTTTTTTTTACAAATTTGAAAATTGAAATTTGTAAGTGGAAAAACTTGTGGCCAATATGTCTTCATCATCCATTAATCATAAACCAATTGGATTTTAGGCTCCTTGAGGTATTTCTTCTTCATTTACAATTGGTTGGCCTATTGGTTCTTCAACCACTGCCTATTTCATGCCTTTTCTCTGTAGTTCATCATGAATTATTTCAAGCTGCTCTTGTAAATCCTTCACCTGGTCTTTAAGTCTTGCATAACCTCCTCTGTGTATTTTTCTTTCCTCTACCATAATTCTTCAGAAAACCTTTCAGCCTCTCTTGATATGGATGTAGTAAATTCTTTGAAAGAACCAGCCACAAGTTTGGCTAGATATAATAATAATGCTTCAGAGTTCAGATGTTACATATGGAGGCAAAAGGAATGAGAATTACTAATTAGGAAAAAATTTGAAATCTAAAAGTCTTCTCATAACTGAAAATAATGGCTTATTCATAACCTACACGGACCATGATGACTGCAAACGTGGGTATGTACTTTGATTTCATCATTACATGACTCAACATGCATCTATCTAACCCTTCCCCAATGGTTTATGACATTTGACAGCTCAACTGACAAGAAAGTTACTAAACCACGCTTTCATAGCGCCTGTAGTGTTATTTTGACAGTTTGCGCTACAAAACTATCAGCGCTTTTGTAGCGCAAAGTGAATTTTTACTGTGTAATGCACTCAGAAACTGTGGTTTCTTGGCTTATTAGGCAGTTTTGGTACTAAAAATTTGGGAAATGAATTGAATCCTAAAATGATAAATTATTTGACATGAAGGACTTTAAAAATGAGTTTGTTTAAAGCTTAGGGTAGGCTCAAACTACAAAAAATTTAATATTTCCCTTGGTCAAACTTAAATTGAATCCTAAAACCCTATTTTAACCCATGAACTTAAGTAATCTTGTCAAAATTATGTTTTGAATTTTTTGAGTGATAACAGTGACTCCACTTGGGATGGTGTGCCCCTGTGGTACACCAAAGAACCTGTAGTTCCAGTGTTATCCATCTTCTTGGAAATAAAAATTGAAATTGATGAAAAACTCGCGAAGCTCTTATGGCCTTCTCCTTGGGCTCAAGCTTGATGATCACTGCAGAAGAAAAAAATCTATACCTACTGAAAATATTTTTAGTCAACTTTGAGCTTATTCACACACTCCTACCTACCCTAGCAACTGCAATCTCCATTTTTAACTCAATCAACATGAAACTTCCAATGAAGCCAGTTATTGATCTGATCTGACACTTGAACCTGTTGACTGCACTTGAACCAACAGTAAGTATGATACTAAAATGACCAAGGCAACATAAAATAGATCTGATCCTCATAATGAAAATATAATTGACAATGTGGACTGTATAACTCTTCCATGTAGTTAGTTATAGGATCAAAGAAGACATGATCTGTTTGATGCTTCTCATGAAATTCTGTAGCTTTGGACAAATCATGCATGCTTTTCTCAGCCACACAAGATTTCAGTTGTGTGCTATCAAATTGCTGTTCAAATTGATTTTCAAAAATAGTGTATTCTTCCTCAATCTCAAAAGAGAAAGAAAAAAACACCCTCTCTTTGTGTTCTAGCATGGAAAGCTTTTGAAAAGAGTGATCATGATCATGAAGACTATATGATTGAATTTGACCTTGTAAAACTTCAATGTATTTCTCAATGTTCTTAGCAACTTCATCCAAAAATTGAATCTTGTCTTTTGACTTGCATTCAAATGATTTTAGATAAGAAGACAAGGACAAAGAAAAATTTTCATCTACTTCCTCATTAATATGATCATCATTCCATTGTTTAAAGCCTTGAATTGAAGGAGAATCTGCCACCAACTCTATTCTATTTATCCATTCTTCTAAAAACATAAGCCAAAAAACTGCATATGACTTAATAGATCTGACAGGAAAGCTTTCAATCCATTGCTTACATTTTCCTTGCAATGAATCATAGAACAATATGATGCAAACACCTTCATGTTTGACTCTAAGAAGCCAGTAAAGTCACAAAAATATGATATATGCTTCAAAGTCAAACTCAAATCTTCTCCATTGTATTTTGGACCATTCCTTAAAAAATATGCATCCTTGGGAAAATGATTTGGGAAACCATGAATTCCTGAAAAATCTATACATGCATACCTTGAAACAAGAATGACAACATTTGAGCTCCTCATATGTCCAGTGGAATCACCATGAATCTATGAATTTTGAATTCTTCAACAATGGAGTTTCCAAGGTAGTTGTAACCTCGAACATATTCTGAGCTCCTGCTACCTTCAAGAGTTCAACTTCATAATTTTCAGGAGATGTATATCTTCAGACTCCCAACAGACGCACCAAAATGTTATCACAAAGTTGGACCTGATAGGCTACTTGATCAGACAATCTCAGTGTAACTATTTCAAACCAATCTTGTGATTGAGGCTTAGCCTCCTCAATCTGAGAGGGCTCTCTCAAGGGCTTAATGATATGGAATAAAGATATAGATAGATGGCTAACTCTATTGTTTGTGTCTTGGTTTTGTATATTTGCAGCTTGAAAAGATAAAGGCTTGCTACCATTGGGCTTATGGAGTCAGTGATAGGGATAAAGATAATAATGGATCTCCTTGTGAAAGCTGAGGCTTGTATATATTTCAATGAAAAAGTAACACATTCAGGAAAATCCCAATAAATTGAGGTTCAAAGGAAGTCAGAGCATGTGATACATGAGTTATGAGTAATGCGACATCAAGGTATTGGAAGGAGAATATTAAAAGAGATTCACCATAGCTCAATACTTAAAGGAATTCAGAGCATGAATAGCCATGAATTCTGAGTAATAAGCATTAAGTCTATGGAAGAAAAGAAAATTTCAAATATAGGACATAATCTCATTGAAATGCACTAAGAATCTCAGGTCAAGAAAAGTTATATTGCTTCTGTATATATATCAAAAAATCCAAAGCTTTATAAAAGTAGTATGTTGAAATGACATTTTCCAACCTGATGAGTGTATATTGAAAATAATATCAGTATGTAGGCATTGGCTTATGGATTAAAAACTTTCAATGATTCAATGAGTTACTTGACATGGAATTTGAGGCTGTTCAGAGTTTCTAGTAGGACACACACAAATAAAACATGAGTATACATAGTCAATTCATATATAAAGGAAGTAAGAGCATATTATAGATGAATTCTGAGTAATATAAGTGAAAACCACTACAAGTAAGATACATAAGAGGCACAAATAGAATAAGAAAGCACTAAAAACTCCTTCAGAATCTCAAGTTGTTCAAGTAACAGATCTTTGTATTAGCTGAAACAATCCATTACCATAAGCTGCCATTTTTCCAAAAGTCTTCCAACCCTTTGCACATTCAACGTATTGGTCTTTAATAGACCATTTACAACATAAGATGATCTCATCTTATACTAGATACATTGAATTTCTGACTTTTAAAACCTTGCATAACCATAAGACATGGGATTTATTACAAAAAGACACTTAATCTACTTAACAGTCCTATTACAAATAGGACTCAAAATACTTATCATTATTTATAAAAACCTTATCTAATTTAAATTACATCATTTTACAAGTGTATCATCACATGGTCGAATTTGGATGATGGGCTTCAGCGCTTCATGACCACTTCGTTTGACCTCCACAAAAGGAGGAAACAACACCCTGTTTTTTAGGCATAAAATCCTTTGCATTCTTTGAACATTTTGATCATAAATTAAACTTCATTTCGTGGTCCTTAGATGTTGGAGATTATATTAACATGTCTCATCACTTATCCCTAGCCTCTAGCTGTCCAAAACCGCTTCCAAAACCGTTCAAAAGAGCTGTAATATACTGCGCTACAAAAACATAGCAGTTTCGTAGCGCCTTTGTAACACTACCATGTTAAGTCTTAATTCTCCAAAAATTGAATTCTTTCCACTTGCATCATTTCACTTACCATTTAATAGATCCTCCATAGCAAATTAAATCCTTGATTCATCCTTCAACCCTTCAAAAACGGATCAAAATGAGCAAGAAAAGCTGCTACATTAGTTTCGTAGCGCTTTTCTGCTTTTTTACACTAAATGCGCTACGAAACTGCTGAGTGTGCAATTTTGCCAAAAATTTTCAAAGTGTCAATTGTAGTTATGCCAAAAAATACAAATATACTTGTCTCCATCATTTAAAAAATCATATCAACCATAAACCAACTTCATTATAGCTTTCTCCTTCATAACTTCGTAACTTCTTGCAGATTTCTCCTGTTTTTTTCCTGAACAATAGGCCTTGAGACAGAGCCTATATCTCCTAATCCATGATGTATTTTGAGAAACTGAAGGAGGTTTTTGTAGGCCATTATGTCTTGAATACAAAACTCTCTTGGTTTTTTGAAACACATCTCCTTATGTCCAGAAACGACCTTTGAAAAAAATGTGTAAAACATGAAAAATTTGTTTTCTGAAAATAGGGCTTCAAAGAAAGCCTTGTATCTCCCAATTGATATCACCTGTGAGAAAAGTGAGAGAGGTTAATGTTATTGGATATGTTTGTGAAAATAAACTCTCTCTGTTTCTTAAAATAACTTTTTTTTTAATAGAAACCTCCTTTGAAGTTGAATTCTCAAAACTAGAAAACAAAGTTTTTGCTTCATAACTTTCAGTGTTTTCGTAGCGCTTTCTGCCCTTTTTACACTGGATCCGCTATGAAAGGAGCTACGAAACTGTTGTAGATGCAGTTTTTTGTACAAATTTTAAAATTGAAATCTGTAAGTGGAAAAACTTGTGGCAAATATGTCTTCATCATCCATTAATCATAAACCAACTGGATTTTAGGCTCCTTGAGGTATTTCTTCTTCATTTACAATTGGTTGGCCTATTGGTTCTTCAACCACTGTCATTTTCATGCATTTTCTCTGTATTTCATCATGAATCATTTCAAGCAGCTCTTGTAAATCCTTCACCTGGTCTTTAAGTCTTGCATAACCTCCTCTGTGTATTTTTCTTTCCTCTGCCATAATTCTTCAGAAAACCTTTCAGCCTCGCTTGATATGGATGTAGTAAATTATTTGAAAGAACCAACCACAGGTTTGGCTAGATATAATAATAATGCTTCAGAGTTTAGATGTTACATATGGAGGCAAAAGGAATGAGAATGACTAATTAGGAAAGAATTTGAAATCTAAAAGTCTTCTCATAACTGAAAACGATGGCTTATTCATAACCTACACGGACCATGATGACTGCAAACGTGGGTATGTACTTTGATTTCATCATTACATGAATCAACAGGCATCTATCTAACCCTTCCCCAATGGTTTATGACATTTGACAACTCAACTGACAAGACATCTACTAAACCGCGCTTTTGTAGCGCCTGTAGTGTTATTTTGACCATTTGCGCTACGAAACTATCAACACTTTCATAGCGCAAAGTGAATTTTTACTGCGTAATGCGCTACGAAACTATGGTTTCTTGGCTTATTAGGCAATTTTGGTACTAAAAATTTGGGAAATGATATGAATCCTAAAATGATGAATGATTTGACATGAAGGACTTTAAAAATGAGTTTGTTTAAAGCTTAGGGTAGGCTCAAACTACAAAAAAATTAATATTTCCCTTGGTCAAACTTAAATTGACTCCTAAAACCCTATTTTGACCCATGAACCTAAGTAATCTTGTCAAAATGATGTTTTGAATTTTTTGAGTGATAACATGAACAATCAAATGTCATGGTGACAAAATGACATGTAACATGAGGTATTTTGCAGTTCACAATTACTTTGCAATCCTTTTGCCTAGTATCACCCTTTTATTTGTTTATCTCTTTTTGTAATAAAATCAAGCAGTCATCGTGGAAGAAGAACAACCCTTTCCCCATTGTTCACGTAGAATAGCACTTAAACCACCTTTACCACCAGAAGCCATTTCTGGTCGGCAAAGGTGGCCCCATTCTACCAAATCCAGTACCATCAGTACCTTTGGTGCATCATTTTCATCACATCTACCAAAGTTATCTCGAGTCGTTTCTACACATCCTGGTTTATATAATGTCATTGAAATGGAGTCCTCATCGCTACCTGTGGACAATGAAATTCTAATAAGTAAAACTATACATCCAGAACCTAACGTTGTTCAACTGGAAGTTGATTCGGATCTCATCATTCTTAATTTTACTAGAACATCTAGATCCTGAAATCGAATGACAAGAAGTTGTTCCTGTATCGGTCACTCCTCAACCATCCATAGCCATTGAGTCTGCCCTTATATTTCATATTCAACCAAATAAAATATATCTTGGGCTTGACGGCGAAATTCTTCCACCTGGTTTGATTTTGAATGAGGAATAACCTCAAGAATAAATACCCTCAACTCCAACTCATTTTGGGTCGGGGATTTATCTTTACGAGTCTTTTCCTCGATTAACTTACACTGCATCAGTTGATCCTGTTTCAATCCAAGTTCCTATAGATCCTATAGGGTATTCACTAGGTCATTTGACAATGGCTGAGTCAACATCTATGGCCATACTATGTGTTACAGTTGTGACAATATCTATTGTTCCTACTCTATCGATGTTTACCACGTCACCCGAGTCACATCTTTACTGTGGTTCGTCCATCCCATCGGGTTACCAATAATTATATGGAACCTACTCTAGTGCCTCCTCAACTCCATGAATTCCACCCATTTCATCTTTTGGTATCTTATGTGGTACATATATAATGATTATTAAATGGTTTGATCCTTTATACACATCTTTAGTTAAGCATCAAGTTGGTCCATCTCAGTACCTTCCATCCAATTCAATCTCGACTAGACTTCCACCATTTGGAGATCAATATATTCCATATTATTATACTCTTCACGCTATGGGGAAACCTAAGGTCACCCATTTTGACAGTACTCCATTGTTTTATGGTCACCCAAATGTTGGAATAACTATTTTTGAGTGGCCGCCTATCCTGCTCGTTCAACCACAAACGATTGTGCATTCATACCAACCGGTTCAAACTATTGTGCCTACATATACCCCACTTGTTAATACTTCATTACCCCATTTACAGGCTCATTTAGTTGTACCCCAACCGTCTCAGGCGGGTCCTTCAACTCATTACCCTCAAGTCTTGGGCCTCCAGACTCAACCTACTTCGGTTGGTTTACAACAACTACCTGTATTTGGAATCTTACAACCACAGGCTGGATTACCCTTTTATGGCATGTCACAGGCTCCTATCGATCTTACCTATTCAAAACTAGGTCCAATCTATTATGGTTTGGCCTATAATCTTGGCGATTAGTCACCTTGACAGCCACAACCTCGAATGCCACAACAAAAATTCCAATAACAACCAGCTTATCCAGGTCTTGGTCAATAGATCCCTCAAGCATTTGGTCATAAAAATAACCCCTATTTGGGTTACCAATAGAAAATGCCTTATGCTGGTGCACAAAGGCCAGTTGTGCAAGAAATTCCATCCTATCCCTGTTATGTTCAACCTGACTTGAATCGACAGTTGCCCTTTGTCACAACATTAGAATTACCTGATTTAAACTCACTTACCAATGATACCATTAGCTATTCTCCTTGGTGGCTGGTAATTCCACATAAATTACCCTCCGAAATTTCTAAATTAAATGGAAAACCTGAAGAAGACCTATCTGTTGTGGCCTTATAATTTATAATATTGGCAAGAATAAATGATAGAGGACAACATTAAACCACTTTGGAGTCTAGGACCTAGCCTTCCTAGACTCAAAGAGGGCTCTTTTTTTTTTATGATTTAACTTGGTGATTATAAATGCTGATATTAGGCTAGTTATAGAAATTATGAGGGTTGTTTTTTTTTTATTAATTGTGTTGGTTGGACAAATAGAGCTATGAAACTTAATCCATTGGGCTATGGATTCATAAGAGGCTGAATTTTGCATCAAATTTTCAAGGGAATTCATAGGGAAAGCCGACTATGTAGACTGGATCTTACTAGCAGTGTGAATATGAGATGAAAGAAAGCAGTGAGTTTAGTAGTAGCTAAAAAGCAGTTAAGAATTCTTTAACTATACTTCAGAAGAAAACATTAAGATAGCAAACACAAACAGAATTAAGGTTCTCTCTCAGCAAATGTTAATCTAAATTTTCTGTTTCGTAATTAGATAAATTGATGCACAACATGAAAGATAGAGGAAAAACATTAACATAGAGGAAAAAACATCACCATTAACATAGCTCAAGAATCCTATGAAAAATCTCTTATTATTGATGCCCAGTAAAAACTACAGTGCTCCAATACAATGATATTTTACAACTCAAAGTCTAACAAGGTCCAACCCTTGATAATGAAAATACAAGTAGTATTTAACTGCAACTATGCTGGTTTCCCTAATCTACTTCGACAATCTTCACTAACTAATATTTAATTAAAACTTGACAATTGTGGCCATGCAAGGCCCGAACAAAAAATATCTCTGGCAAAACACCAACTATAACATTAACTTTGGAAAATATTTGTAAATCAAAAAGTAGGCTGAAAGGTGGCTGAGGTGGTCATGAAGAGGCAATGATAGTGGCCTTGACATATGGCTCTACTTTTTGCATCACCGCTGCTGGATTATTAAATATGACGTGATGCTGGCTTTTTAGATTGATCGGTGTCTGTGATGACGTGTCCATCGTTCCTTTTCAGTCCTGATACATCCACAATTTGCCCCATTATTTCTTTCTTGGAATTCTCGTACCTATGACCTGTCGAGACACTTCATCCACCTCTGTGTATTTTTTGAAGGTAGGCCTGGTGAGAAAAACATGCTTCAGCTCATGTTGAATGAAGATATCATTTCTTAGGAGATCCAAGAAAACCTTCCTAGTCACATTTTCCTTAATGTTGGAAAATTTGTTGGTATCCTTAGCTGCTTCCCTGAGCTTGGTCATGTAATATCTTTTTTGGATCAGCTTCTTGTTGATTACATACAGTGAGGGTAGTCCCTTTGCCCTCAGGGGCTCAATCTTGTTTAAGAATCTATCAAAGGCCATGTCCAATTCATGACACTTCTCCTCCAGTTTCCTCAGTAAATTCCTCTTAGTGAGGACCCTTCTGACCTCCAGTATGGTTGTTGTTCTATCCTACACATCCAGTTCTTCTAGCTCAAAAATGGTCTTAGAATTCAAGAATTTTATGATTTTGGGGGTTGTTATTAGCATATCCCCCAACTCCTGAGTTTCTTTCTCGATAGCCACCTTACATTTGTCAATTAGGTCCTTCTATTAAAAAATAATGTGAATGGAATTCCAGATCCCATCCAGTGCCTCTATGATACTCCCCAAATCATCAGCTTCATTTGGCCCAATATGATGCTGGAAAAAAACTCATTTTCTGGCTTCTCCAACCTCTCAATCTGCTTCTTAGCTATCTCATGAGCAGTTTTTGATCTTGCCTTTTGATCCCTCAGGATGCCAATCTATGCTTCTAACTTCTTGATCTCTTATGATTGTAGGGCCATGCTTTCCATAGCTTTGGAAAGCTGATCTGTCCCACTGGATGTTGTAGCAGTTGCTAGAAAAAATGATGGGATTGATGAGATAGGGCCAACTTCTAATATGATGAGTGCACCTCGATCTGTTTCTTATTTTTCCTACAATAGTTTCTCCATCTCGGTTTCCATCTATTTTATTTGGGAACACTGTTCAATAAATAAATTCATAAATTCTTCCTTTTGTGTCTCATCTTCCTCAATTCCCTTAGCTAAGGGGTCTTCTTTCACTGGCATCTTGAGTTGTTTCCCAAGGGCTGCTATGTCAACATTATTTTTCTTCAACAACTCCTCCACAACTTGAACATGGTTTGGGTCATGCCCAAGCTTCAATATTATATCTTCTAAAGTCTTGATCCTTGAGTCTCTGGCCATGACAGATATCCTCTCCATCTTGAGCTGTGATTGGGTACTAGATAAAGACACCTGCAGTTTTGAAAAGTTCATAGTAGTACTTGTCAAGGTTGAAGCTACCATCTCCCTGGTCTACTTGTGTAATTCCATCTGGTCAATAGGATGGAAGTACTTGGCAATGAAATATAATGATGCCTTCTTATAATCTCCTGCTCCTTGAGGCTGTGGGACCAAGGCTTCGAGGAATTCCATCTGCATCCTCCCTTTTTCATTGTCAAAAGTAGATAGGAGCCTTCTTTGTGAAGTTGAGGTCTAATTCCAGAACTGATTGTATGTATTGGTCTTTAGCACCTCATTCCTCAACTTTATCTCTTTGAATAAATCAAAGAAATAATTTTCTTGGCCTTCTATGGCAGGTCTAGAAGCAGATCCTTGTAGACCTTGCTTCTGAGCAGATACTGGGGTTGATGAAGTTGGTGAGGCCATTGTCTCTCCACCTAATAATGTTGACTTAGGGGTATCCATGATGTGAATCACTGTCTACTGCTCTGATTCACCTCCTTGGTCGATCTCCATATGAATTCTTGAATTATTTGCTAGAGGTATCAGTCACCGAAGGTGACTGATCTTCTCTTGGCTTCTTGCTCCCTATCTCTTTCCCTGGTTGTGTCCCCTTGTCCTCTTTTTCTTCTACACTCCTCCATTCTTGTGGTGTTGGGGTATGAATGCTTGAAGTGGAGATCATATGTTCTTTATCTTCTTGGAGGGTGTTGGCCACCCATTCAGTTTGGTTGGAATACTTCTCAATTGCAGGTTTGTCTGTATGAGCATAGGGTGTGGATTTGTTTTCCACCCTTTTCTTGGAGATAATCCCTGCAAGGATAATACCAAGTGAAAATGTGACTGAAACCCATCCTCTTCATTATCTTATCTGCCTCCTCCCTTGCTGCTCTGCTGTTACAGATGAAAGGTGAACTTGTGTCTTGATCTTGAACTCAGTCTTATTCTTTGCGGAAACAAAGTGGAGCTCATCTGCATCTATCATTTGACTTATGTACTCTAATGCAAAGACCCTCATGGAGAGGAAATTTATCAATTTGTAGGGGGCTAGCACACTTCCATAAACTCGAATCTTTGTATAATTTTGGTACAAGTACCAATCTGTTGTCTTCACCTACTCTGTTAGTTGCATGGATTTCCCGATCTCTTCACTTATCCGGGGCTCTGTTGCACTGCTGAGTGTGTTGATGGATGGATGCACAAAAAAATCCACAAAGTACTTATATGTATAGTTCTTATGTTCCTTAAATAGAAAGGTGGTCCAAAAGATGATAGATTGAGGTTCAACATCTTCATTTACCTTGGCCATCTGAAATTGAAACCTGTTGGACTGGAAATACACAAACATATACACTAACACAGAGGTGTATTTGAAAACCTCCTCTATGTGAAACCTTAAGAACTGTTCATGTATGGCATCTGCCAGGAACTGGGCATAATTAAACATGATGGAGGGCTTAGCTTCAGAGGAGAGAATGGACAAAAGGCCTATCACAACTTCATCAACCCACTGATCAGAATGATAGCCTAATAAATAAGATAGGACAATGACAATCTGTTTGGTTCTTCAAGAAAACTAGATGTATGTTAGGGTGGGTTTTTGAAAGGCATTGGTGCATCAATTGCCATGAAAAGCTGTAGAGTTTTGGCTCTACTGGAAAAATCGATTCTCTGGTAAATTTCCCTAAGGGCTTCATAAGAAAAGGAGACTGATTGTTCAGGTGTGGAGGCCTGCATCATTTGCTGAATGGACTAGGCATTGATGGTGAACAGGATTTCTCCTGTTGGGGTGACTATGGACCTCTAATTGATGTCATTATTCATAACGGGTACAAATTTGGTTAGTGATGAATTCGAGGCACATGGGGTCTTGGGAAAATTTACGGATAGATACGGGTCTCACGTGATATCATCGACTTCATCAAGAAATTTGTCTTCAAGCTAGTAGTAGACATTGAAAAAGTCAAAGTCTGACTCTGTCTCATGAATTTTGTAATCTCGGTATGCCAGGGCTGTATGATATAAATCCAATTATGGGTACACCATGGGGTTGAAAGGTTCCTGGTCCTTCTTAAGAGGCATGGTTAATCTTCTATAACTTATCTTCAATCTGCAATGGAGAATGGGATATAAGAAAAGGGAGCAAAGACGGGAAAAAAATGCTATTGGGAAGGGAGAAAATAGAAGGGACTGCGATTAGAATGCTTTGACAGTGAAACTGTAACTTGGTTGGCTGAGAGAAGTTGATACCTTTGGTGGACACAGGTTCCCTTGAAACAATTCATTTAACCTGTGATCTTTCCTGTAATTCTCGACAAATTTGATCTCTGCAACTTTTAATAAAAAAAACACAGTAAATTGTCTATCAGGCGTAAATTTAGCTTTAATTTTTTATTGGTGAGGCATTAGGGTGGCATGGATCCGTTGGACAATGGCCCGACCATTCATGGTGCAATGACCATCTTGGCGGGACCGAATGCGATTGGACAGGGGAACAGGTCAGCAAGGACATGGCATGGTGGGAGCAGGCAACATATAGTCAAACGGTCAGCAGGGGAATGGTTTTATGTGGAGGCAGAAATCGCTTTCGGAGGGGGGTGGAGATGGTAAATTGTATCAGTGGGGGGGGGGGGTGAATAGCCCCGAGGCACGACACGTAGCTGGCTGGGCGGTATTAGGTACCGCCCATTGCGGAACCCCCCGCCCCATTTTAACGTTCGAAGGGTGAGGGGGCGCTGAAATGTAACGTGGGCCATCACATGGATGGAAAATGCGTGGAGATGAGGGGAGTTTCAGGGTGGTTTAACAAAGGTGGGGACGAGTGATGTGGGGTATGATGGGACAAGTGATGGGATGGTGGGATCGATATATGAGGGTCGAGGGGCAAGGTAAAACTTTAGGTTAAGGAAAAATATGAATGAGGCGGGGGATAGGGATAAATGAATGCAGTCGGGACTTAGGATTAAAGTTATATCATAAGGTCCCTTACCTATGTAAAATCACCCATGTTCGGACCTGCAGAGCATAATTTTTCCTTTTAGTTTGATTTCTCTTCTTCTAATTTCTCTTCTGTTCTTCAAGAACATCAACAAGCAACCTTTGAGGCTATTTATTCATAGGATTAACATTACATTTTTCTCCATCCCTCTTTTTTAGCAATTTTACCTACCCAAACTACAAACCTATCCTTTTTTCTTCTTTTTAGGGTGCATTTAGACTTGCAGACCCTGAAATAATTTTTCTTTGAATTTCCAACCTATCAGGTAACCCTTATTTCTCCTATTGGTTCAGATTAAGATGTGGAACCAATGTTATTTTCTACCTATCTACTGATAAGCCAAGATTAAATGGTCTGTCAAATCTTCATTTTCTAACCTATCAGCAAAAATTTTATAAATTGTAAAATCATGCTTAAGCCGTATGATTGAACAAACTCTTCTCAATAGTAGTGGCATTTTGATTTGTAGCACTTTCAAAAATATTCATTTTTCTTTTGTGCAGGGCTTTCTTTTTCCTTTTTAACACCCTTTTTTGTTCTTCTTTTTGTTTCTTTTTATCCTTTTTTGGAAATGATTTTGAATATTGAAATATATGTACAATATGAAAATTTTCAAGTAGGAAATACACAATCACCCTGTGATACTGTAAATTAGAGGACTCTAATAGTGGCTCTAGCTGGGGATGGCACTTTTGTTTAAGGAAGTGTCAAGAAAACCAAGACCAATAGCCTTATATACTTCTTCTTTGCGACATTTTGACTAATCTCATTTCTTCTTCAACTGATTCCTTTTCTGTTTTTATATATACTTTTCAAACTAGGTTTAGGGCCTTCACTTTGACCTTCAACCTTGTCCAATGAATTATTGAAAAAATACTGTAAGACCATAGTATTTACAATGATGAAAGTTTAATCTGAGTTTTAGCATAAATAATGTTTTAGCATCCTACCATTGACAGAACCTCTAGGCGGCTCTGTTACATCCATCTCTTATAGAAAAAATGCATTATTTCCTTTGAAATAATGAATAATATATGGGCCTTTCCAAAGGTTTTCAAACTTGCCATGCTTACCTTTATCTTCTCTTCTGGAATCCCATTTTAGTACTTTGTCTCAAATATTGAAATAATTTTCTTTTGTTATTTTTTCAAAGAGCTTATTTATATTTTCTTGCACCACCTGAGTTCTATTGTAAACCTCTTCTCTGGATTGTTGTAGCTTAGCGGTCTGATTGATCCGTATTTGTACGTCATTGTATTCAGCTTGTACCACTTGAATGATTTTCATGGATGGCACTCATAAGGATGTTGGGAAAACTCCATCCATCCCATAGAGAAATTGGTATGGTGACATGCCAATTGATTTCTTAGTTGTCAGTCTGTCGGCCCACAAGGCATGCACCAATTTGTTGTGTTAGGATTTCTTATTGTCTTCCAAAAATTTCTTGATGATGTTAACCAAAAATTTCTTGGAGGATTAAGCTAGTCCATTAACTTGAGGGTAATAAGCATTTGAATGCCCCAAAGAGATGTGATATTTGTGGCAAAAATCCACCATTTTCTTGGACTTAAAGACAATAGATTTATCTGTAATGATTTTCTTAGGACAACCAAATCTAGACAGGATGTTGGCTTCAAGGAATTTGATAATAACTGAGTCAGTAGCAGTTCTGTAAGGAATGGCCTCTATCCATTTGGTAAAATAGTCTGTAGCAGTAAGGATCCAATTATGTTGGGTAGAGGAGGACGGGTGGATTTCTCCAATGAAGTCTAAACCCCATTTTTGGAAAGGAGCTTCAACAGATATTGGTTGTAAGGGAAAAGGAAACAACTTTCTTTTTCCCTCAAAAATTTGGCATTTGTGACAGGTAGCTACCATTTTGTGGATGTCTAGGAAAAGAGTAGGCCAATAGAATCCAACCCTAAGGATCTTGTTATTAGTGGTTTTCCAGTAGAGATGGCCTTCACAATCCCCTTCATGAAATTCATGCATAACCCTATATTTATCTTCCTTAAGCAAACATTTGAGAAATATGCCCCCAGAATATTTCCAGTACAAGAAATTTTCTAAGATTCAAAATTTTATAGTTTTCAATTTCGAGAATATAATTTTTTTTTTTGGACAAACCAGGAGGAGCATTTAAATTAAAAATAACATACAATATATCTGCATACCAGGGAGAATTTGGGAACACTTCCTCAATAGGTGGAGTTTCCATCCCCTCTTGTTCATCCAATGAACGAATCAACTTGATATATACTACTTCAAAATTGGTTTCAAACATCAATTTGGCTAATCCCTGTCCATTGATTAGTTTCGTGGGTCTGATCTCTAAATCATACTCTAGGATAACAACAATCCACTTGCCTCTTTTTCCATTAGGATCCTGCATTAGGATGTCTTTGAAAACTGAATTTGGCACAAAGGAAATGATATGTGAATGTAGAATGTACACCCTGAAATCCTTCAGTGCTTTGATCAAGGAAAAGGCTTGTTTTTCCATGATATTTTATTTCAAGGGTGCATCTCTTAAATATTGGTAGAAAAATGCTATGGGCTGCTCTTGTCCTTCCTTATTTTTCTACAACAATAAAACAACAATAGTGTGCGCTAATGGAAAGGAAAAAATAAAGAAATCCTTGGTGAAATCAAGGCTAATCAAAATCAGTGCTTGAGTGAGTGCCTTCTTTACCAGGTCAAAGGATTATTTAGCTTCCATGGTCCACTTAACTCCTGAATCTCTCTTGAGCATGCTGGCGATGCTTCTCAATAGTTCTGCAAGGTTTGGTATAAACCTTCTCAAAAAATTTATCTTTCCAACGAAAGGCTGCAACTCCTTAATGTTCCTAGGATGACTGATTTGAAGTATGCCCTCAATCCTATTGGGGTCAATTTTGATTCCTTCTTCAGATATAATATGTCCCATAAGCTTTCCTTCTTCAAGACCAAATAATGATTTCTTGGGATTCAGACAGAGTCCATACCTTCTACACCTTTCTAAAACTCTTCTTAAATGGGCCAAATGCTCTTCATCAGTTTTTGAATATGTTGTGATATCATCAAGATAAATCACAATGAAAAGACCAATTTCTTCTGGAAAAGAAATGTCCATCGCTCTCTAGAAAGTGGCACCAGCATTTATTAATCCAAAAGGCATTTTTACATACATGAAGGTTCCCCAAGGAGTGGTAAAAGTTGTTTTGTGTTGACCATCTCGATGCACCAGCACTTGATTGTACCTTGAAAATCCATCTAGCAAAGAGATTCTTTTGGAGCCCACTACCCTTTGCAATATATGGTCCATCTTTGGTAAAGGGTAGTTATCCTTAAGTGATACCTTGTTCAGATTTCTGAAGTCAATGCAAAGTCTGATCTCACCTATTTTCTTTCTTACATGCACAATATTGGAAACCCATTCTGAGTATCTGATTGGAACTATTATTTTGGCCTCATACATCTTTTTGATTTACTTCTCAACCAAGGGAATTAGGACAGGATTTATCCTATGCAGTTTCTGTTTGAAAGTGGCTTCTAGTTCTCCTTGATTGGAATTTTGTGCTGGATATTATTAGTATCATAAGATTTCAATTATTCATGTCTCCAAGCAAAGACATCAATGAAATCCTTAAACAAAGCAATGTATTTCTGTTTTGTGGACACTCAAAATGTATTTGATAACTTTATTATCTTGGGATCCCGCTCACTGCCTATATTGCACTCCTCAATATTTTCTTCTGTAGGTTGCATATTTGGTTTTGTAGCGAGATCATTGAAATCAAATAGCTCTTCCAAAGGGACAATTCCTCTAGGGAGGATGTTATCTCTGAATTGTAGTACTTCAAACTCTTCATTTTATGGATATTCATGTATCTCTGTTCTATGTAGGGACCTTATTTGCTGAAATATTAATATCAGAATTATGAGGAGGTTCATCCCTACACATTTTTTCTTCATTATGAGGAGGTTCATCCCTGCACATTTTTTCTTCAGTGAGACAATATTCTTCACAATCTAGGTCCAAGATGGAATATTAAAACTCACCTTTGGATTGCAGGAAATTTTCAATATGCTTGTCATCTCCAAAGACTTTCCAATATCTCATATTATCAGGGACTACTGGGTGATGTTTAACATGCACTATATATTTTTTATTAGGATGAGGTAGTTAACAAGTGCTGGTTGAAAATTCTAACCCATTGGCAAGGATATTTTGATTTCTTGGAATTGCAGCAAGGTCATATTCTTCAAATGTATTCAGGAGGTCAAGGGAAGCGTTCCTGTATGCTCTCAATATGGGATGCTTGGTTGAATATTCTGCCTTGATTTTTCTAATAACCAGCTCAGAATCCCCATGAACAAAAATTATTTTGGCTCGTAATCTCTTCACTAGTTGTAAACCCAAAAGGAGTGCCTCATACTCTGCTATATTATTCGTGCACTGGAAGTTAATTTTGTAGGAATGACCCTCTAGATGGTTATTTTTAGTATTTCATACCCACACCCCTGCTCTCGAGCCTGCTTTGCCACAAGAGCCATCACAACTCATGTTCCAAAAAAATTCAGATTCAAACTTGTGTTGTACAATTTCCATTTGATCTGTTTGTTCTCTATTTTGGTCCTCTTCTTCTCTAGTTACTTGTTCATTAATGTCTTCATCATTGTAAAGAAGGAATGAGTCAAGGTTAGAATGAACAGAGTAAAGGTGGTAGTTATGTGGTTGTTCTTGACTTCTCACCATGCATTTCATTAAAGTCTCCCTATACAATCTTCTTTGTTGACCAAATATTGGAAAGGTAGCATAAGTCATATCCATTTGGAGGGTCCCTTGAAGCTTGGCTCCCCATGAGCATGATAAAAGCATGTCATATTTAGGAGGGATGACAACCATTACTATATCCATCACTGGACTCTTGGCTGGTATTTGGGCTAAAGTAACACATAGATCTTTTATAAGGCCTAGACATTTGACCTTGCTGGAATCAAATGAGTACAAATCTTTGTAGGGTCTAGTTACCTCAAGGCCAAGTTTCTCCATGATTTCCTTTGGCATAGGATTATGAGAGGCACCTGAATATAACATGGCATTGTGGAGGATTTTATCATGAATATTAAAACATATATAAAATGGGGAAACACCTCCCTCCTGGGATTTACCTTCTACTTCTGGCCCAAACAACAGTTCATGTTTATCATCATTTAGATTGATAGTGTTAGTAATTTCTCCTATGTTCAGTGCCTTTAAGACCTAATATTTGTATACAACTTTGTTTACCGATTTAGTGAGAGGGATGGAGATTTTTATTTTGGCAATTTCGTTCTCAATGTTGAATGGTGTCTATGTTTTTGGCATATTCATTTCAGCCTTCTCAGGCACTATTTTAGCAACAACTTCAGTTTGTTGACTTGTAGTGGGGATATCAGCTTGAACAATTTTTCTAGGGCTGGCAGCTCGTTTAATAGTGACACTTTCGAGATCATTTTTTCTAGGGATATTAACAACTTTCTTTGAGCTTTCTATTGTTTTCTTGGGATCAGTTTCAGGGACCTTTTTAGCAGAATTTTCAGAATTCTTTCTCTTGGGAATATCAAAGTTTTTATTGCTTCTAAGATTATACTTTCTATGGACCTCCATCATGGCATTCTCAAACCCTTGTTTATAATATTCAGACTCTTCATATTCTACTTTAGTTTGAGTAAGAGAAAATAAACCTTGTTCTTCTTCAGTGAGGAAAACAAAATCCTCATCATTAATTCCCATTAAATTAATTTGAATTTCTTCTAGTTCTTCAACCACTCCCTCATCTTCATCAACATAATTTTCTTGGAATGGAGGCCTAATTTGCTGGTTAGGGCCTCTCTGTTGATCTTTCTGTCTTATTTGAGGGGGGTTTCTTCTAAATTTTTGGTTTCTATTTCGAGGAGCTGGCTGGTTTTCCCTAGAAAGAGCTCTCTCATTTAGGTTGATTCTCTCCCTCATTCTCTCCATGGTTATAACTAGGATATCAATCTTAACATCAGATGTGGAGGCTTCAAGCTCTTCCCTAATAGTGATTCCCTTCTCATTTATCATTCTAGCCCTCTTTGCAATTAGGTTGGATTTTACACTTACTGTACCTCTCTACATGTCTTATAATGTAGCAGGATCTCTTTCTCTAAGTTGATAAGCCATCTCTGGATGAAACCATCTGGAAATTTCATCAGGGCTAAACCTTGTGGGGGTTTCATGTGAGGAGGGAGTGCATTGTATACGCTGTTAAACCTGGTACAGTAGTGTTGGACACTCTATCCAACATTTCTCTTGATATTTTCATATTATGACAAGATTTGAATATGGTTTTTCTTAAATTCCCATTTATTTATGAATAGTTGATGAAGGGCAGGAAGATCAGGGACACTATTCAGAGTCAAGCCCTTAAACCGTTTTTTTACTTCTCCCCCTAAACTTTGAGAAAAAATTATCAATTTGATATTTTCATCATCTATCTCTTGGCAGTCAAAGGAGTCATTCATTTTTTACACATGTTGTTGAGCAGTTTCAGGACCAATTCCATCAAAATGTGGGATTTTGGATTAATAATCCTGTGGCATAGGCACTGCAGGTTGTGGTAGTACCAATGGAACGTACCAGGCTATCATGATTAGTCATGGGGGAACCCAAGGGGGGATAATAAGAGTAGGGTTGACCAAGGGAGGTGGATGATTAAATGGAGGAAGGTGGATTGTGGGTGTATGAGTAGGGGTTTGGGAACTCCGGTGGGAAGTGTTCAAGGAAATGGTAGGAGTTACAGATACACCTGGACATATTGGCTGAGGATGAGCAGACTTGGAAATAATAGAGGGAGATGCTGCAGTAAGACCAAATAATTCTACAGAATGCTGAAGATAAGCATCATCAATAGTTGAGGTGAGTTATATTACTAGACCTTGAAGGGATTCAAAGTGTTGGATAAGTTGAAGGTCAGTTTGAGTGGAGGTATAGGCTTCCCCAATAGGAATTTTTTGTAAGATATATGGGTCAAAAACTTTCTGGGCTGTCCAATTCTAAGATTTGGTCCTGAACAATATTTTCTGAAAGTTTAAGTCAAATTGGATGTCCTGCAAGGTTGCAAGGTTTTTAGGGAGGGAACTTTCTCTGCGAAGAGGCTTGCTACTAGTTGGACTCTCTGCTCCGGGGGTTTTCCTCAGAATTTTCTCTGGATTGCCAACTATTTCAAGAGGGTTTGGGTCAAGATGAGATCTGGTAAAAATTTTTCTGGGAGCCAGAATTTGGACCCAAAGTACAGACAACTAAATTTTTTACAAAAGTTGAAAAAACAATCTGTGGAAAATACTTAAATCACACAATTTTTTGACTGGGGTTTTTGAGTTATGATGAAATACTAAATTTTTTCAATAATTCCCCAGTATGGTCGTCATTATGTTTTGGCCCTGTAATTTATAATATTGGCAAGAATAAATGATAGAGGACAACCTCAAACCACTTTGGAGTCCAGGACCTAGCTTTCCTAAACTCGGAGAGGGATCGCTCTATTTTTTATGATTTAACTTAGTGATTATAAATGCTGATATTAGGCTAGTTATAGAAATTATGAGGGTTGTTTGTTTTGATTTATTGTGTTGGTTGGATAGATAGGGCTATGAAACTTAATCCATTGGGATATGGAGTCATAAAAGGCTGAATTTTGCATCAACTTTTCAACGGCATTCATAGGGAAAGATAACTATGCAGACTGGATATTATTGGCAGTGTGAATATGAGATGAAAGAAAGCAGTGAGTTAGGTAATAGCTAAAGAGAAGTTAAGAATTATTTAACTATACTTCAGAAGAAAACATTAAGATAGCAAACACAGACATAATTAAGGTGCTCTCTCAGCAAATCTTAATCTAAATTTTTTGTTTCACAATCAGATAAATTGATGCACAACATGAAAGACATAGGAAAAACATTAACACAGAGGAAAAAACATCACCATTAACATAGCCTAAGAATCCTGTGAATGGTCTCTTATTATTGATGCCCAACAAAAACTACAGTGCTCCAATACAATGATCTTTTACAACGCAGAGTATAACAAGGTCCAACCCTTGATAATGACAATACAAGTAGTATTTAACTGCAACCATGCTGGTTTCCCTAATCTACTTTGAAAATCTTCATTAACTACAATTTAATTAAAACTTGGCAACTATGGCCATGCAAGGCCCGAACAAAAAATATCTTTGGAAAAAAACCGACTGTAACATTAACTTCTGACTGTAACATTAAATTTGGCAACTCTTCGTAAATCAAAAAGTAGGCTGAAAGGTGGCTAAGGTGTTCACGAAGAGGCAATGATAGTGGCCTTGAGATCTGGCTCTGCTTTTTGGGTCACCGCTGCAGGATTATTAAATATGATGTGATGCTAGCTTTTCATATCGATCAGTGGCTATGCTGACGTGTCCATCATGTCTTTTCAGTCCTGATACATGTACAATTCACCCCATTCTTTCTTGCTTGGAATTATCATACCTATGACCTGTCGGTACACTTCATCCACCACTGTGTATTTTCTGAAGGTAGGCCTAGTGAGAAAAACGTGTTTAAGCTCATGTTGAATGAAGATATCATTGCTTAGGAGATCCAAGACGACCTTCCCAATGACCTTTCCCTTAATGTTGGAAAATTTGGTGGTATCCTTAGCTGCTTCCTTGAGCTTGGTCATGTAATATCATTTTTGGATCAGTTTGTTGTTGATTACATACAGTGAGGGCAGTCACTTTGCCCTTAGGGGCTCAATATTGTTTAAGAATTTGTCGATGGCCATGTCCAATTCATGACACTTCTCCTTCAGTTGCCTCACTAAATTCCTCTTAGTGAGGAACCTTTTGACCTCCGGTATGGTTGCTATTCTGTCCTGAACGTCCAATTCTTCTAGCTCAAAACTGGTCTTGTAATTCAAGAATTTTTTGATTTTGTGGGTTGTTATTGGCATATCCCCCAAAACCTGAGTTTCTTTCTCGATAGCCACCTTGAATTTGTCAAATAGCTCCTTCTGTTAAAAAATAATGTGGATGGCATGCCAGATCCCATCCACTACCTCTATGATACTGCCCCAAATCATCAACTTCATTTGGCCCAATATGCTGCTGGCAGAAAACTCCTTTTCTGCCTTCTCCAACCTCAATCTTCTTCTTAACTATCTCATGAGCAGTTTTTGATATTTCCTTTTGATCCCTCAGGATGCCAATCTATGCTTCCAACTTCTTTATCTCTTGTGATTGCAGGGTCATGCTTTCCATAGCTTTGGATAGCTGATTTGTCCCATTGGATGTTCCAATACTTGCTGGAAAAACTGATGGGATTGATGAGATAGGGATAGCTTCTAATGGGATGAGTGCACCTCAAGCTACTTCTTCTTTTTCCTTCAATAGTTTCTCCATCTCGGTCTCCATCTGTTTGATTTGGGAAGACTATTCAATAAATAACTTCATCAATTCTCCCTTCTGTGTCTCATCTTCCTCAATTCCCTTAGCTAAGGTGTCTTCTATCACTGGAAATCACTGATCAGGGTGATAGCCTAATAAATAAGATAGGACAGTGAAAATATTCTTCATTATTTCAGGAAAAATAGATGTAGGGTAGGGTGGGTTTTTGATAGGCATTGGTGCATTAGTTTCCATGAAAAGTTGCAGAGTTTTGGCTCTACTGGAAAAATAAATTCTCTGGTAAATTTCCCTAAGGGCTCGATAAGAAAAGGGGACTAATTGTTTAGGTGTGGGGGCCTACATCATTTGTTGAATGGACTGGGCATTAACGGTGAACAATATTTCTCCTGTTGGGGTGACTATGGTACTCTGATTGATGTCATAACAGGCCTGACATTTTCTGATGAATTAGGGGCAACTGTGGGTCTTGGGGAAAATGTACAGAGGGAATTGTGTCTCCCACAGGCTGATATCATAGGCTTCATAGATAAATTTTTCCTCGAGCCAACAGTAGACATCGAACAAGTCGAATTCTGACTTTGTCTCGTGAATTTTGTAATATTGTTCTGCCAGGGATGTTTGATCTAAATCCAATTGTGGGGACACCATGGGGTTGAAAGGTTCCTGGTCCTTCTTAGGAGGCATGGTTAATCTTCTATAACTTATCTTCATTCTGCAATGGAGAATGGGATATAAGAAAAAGGAGAAGAGAGGGGAAAAATTTGCTATTGGGGAAGGGAGAAAACAGAAGGGACCACGATCATAATGCTTTGATGGTCAAATTGTGACCCAGTTGGCTGAGAGTAGTTGATAAATTTTTTGGACAGAGGTTCCCTTGAAATAATTTGTTTAACCTATGATATTTCCTATAATTCTCGGCAAGTTCGATCTCTGACACTTTTAATCAAAATAAACACAGTAAACTGTGTATCAGGTGTGATTAGCCTTTATTATGTGATTGGTAAGAGGTTGGGGTGGCGCGGGTCCATTGGACAATGACCCGACCATTCATGGTGCAATGACCATATTAGCGAGAGTGAATGTGATTGGACAAGGGGATAGGTCAGCGAGGACGTGGCATGGTAGGAGGGGGCAACATATAGTTTAACAGTCAGCGGGGGAATTGTTTTATGTGGAGGCGAAAACTGCTTTCGAAGGGGGGTGGAGGTGATAAATCTGTATCAACAGGGGGGTGGTGGCGCGAACAACCCCGGGGCATGACACATAGTAGGCTGGGTGGTATTGGGTAGCTCCCATTTTGGACCCCACCCCCCCTCCCACCCCCCCTCACGTTGTTTACATTCGGAGGGTGAGGGGAGGCTATAATGTAACGTGGGCCATCAGATCGATGGTGGATGCATGGAGATGAGGGGAGCTGCGGGGTGATTTAACGCAGGTGGGGAAGAGTGACAGAGGGTATGACGGGACATGTGATGGGATGGTGGGGTCGAGATGTGAGGGTCGACGGGTAAGGTAAAAATTTAGGTTAAGGAAAATATGAATGAGGTGGGGATAAGAAGAAATGAATGCGATCAGGACTTAGGATTAAAGTTATATCATAAGGTCCCTTACCTATCTAAAACCATTTCTGTTCAGACCCGGAGGGCATAATTTTTCCTTTTAGTTTGATTTATATTCCTCTTATTTATCTTCTGTTATCATAGGAATATCAAAAAGAAACCTTTGAGGTTGTTTATTCATAGGATTAACTTTACATTTTCATCCATCCCTATTTTTCAGCAATTTTACCTACCCAAACTACAAACCTAAACTTTTTTCTTCTTTTTAGGGTGCATTTAGACTTGCAGACCCTGAAATAAATTTTCTTTGAATTTCTAACCTATCACCTAACCCTTATTTCTCCTACTAGTTCAGCTTAAGCTATTGAACCAATGTTATTTTCTACCTATCTACTGATAAGCCAAGTTTAAATGGTCTGGAAAATCTTCATTTTCTAACCTATAAGAAAAAAGTTCAAAAATTGTACAATCATGCTTAAGCTATATGATTGAACAAACTCTTCTCAATAGTATGGCATTTTGATTTGCAACACTTTCAGAAATATTCATTTTTCTTTTGTGTGGGGCTTTCTTTTTAATTTTCTAATACCCTTTTTTGTTCTTTTTTTTTCTTTTTTTCTTTTTTTGGAAATGCTTTTGAATATTGAAATATATGTAAAATATGAAAAATTTCAAGTAGGAAATACATAGTCACCTTGTGATACTATAAATTACAGGACTCTAACACCGTCTATGCATGTTATGACTTATCATTTGTGGTGTTCATCTAACTCCTTGAGTGATGATTTGGTTAGACTTCATATTTTCCAGCACATGCTCACTGGTCCGGCTGCATGCCTATGAGGATAGTTCCTTTTCCTATGTCAACCTCATTAAAAAATGAAACAGGTGCCTATGAGGATAGTTCTTTTACTGTGTCAACCTCGTTAAAAAATGAAACATATTTTTATGAGCATAGTTCTTTTCATGTGTCAAGCTCGTTAAAAAATGAAACAAATCATCCCCTATGATGAATATTCATTCCATCCATCTATTAGTAACCAGTAGTCTACTTAACTGAATGAAATGAGGATTGGGGGGCACTGAAACTTATCTCAAACACAATTTTCCTATGTTTCAAGCTTGTGTAAAAATGAAACCTCTTTCAAGCACAGTTTTTTCTGTTTCAAGCTTGTGTAAAAATGAAACCACTTTCAAGCATAGTTTTCTCTGTTTCAAGATTGGGTAAAATGAAACCACTTTCAAGCACAATTTTCTCTATTTCAAGCTTGTGTAAAAATGAAACCACTTTCAAGAATATTTTTTCTCTATTTCAAACTTGAGTAAAAATGAAACCTATCTTGAGTCCATTTTAGTTATTATTTTCAAGACTCGTTAAACTCATGAAAATATCGAACCTCTTTTGCTATATTTTCATTCTTGTAAAGCACATGAAAATGTAGAGTTCTTTTCGTCTTTTCCTACTCGTAAATTAAATTGAAAGATGAAAAGAGCATACTTTTATCTCGTTTTCGAGCTGTGTTAAACATTGAAAAAGGAACACCCCTGGAGTCTTCTTTCAGCTCTTTTCAGACTCCGTTAATAAGAAAATATTTCCAAGCACTTGTCTTTTCGAGCTCGTAAAAGGAAATGAAATGAAATCTACTCAGTATAAGTTTAACCCTTCTCCAGACTGAGACAGCTTACTTACGAAAAAGGAACACCTTAGTCGAACATGACTAGAAGGTTTTCTTAGGTATCATTTTACACTTTTTCGGACCTGAACGACAAATTTACAAAAAATGACTCGTGGATTTTTCTTTTCGTCCCTTTTTCAAACTCTCTAAACATGAAAAAGGACCGAGTTTTCACTATTGTTAGACTCGTTAAAACATCAAATAGCGATGGAATTGTACGATCATGACAAGATCGAGTTTCACTGTCGCTAGAATCATTAAATCATCAAATAGCAATGGATTCACCCGAAGGGTCAAATTATAGATCAAGCATATGTTACCCTCCTCAATCTTGTTAAAAAATAAAGAGGTATTGGTCAGCAATGACTGGGGAAAATTTGGGAAAAAGAACAAAACACTTTATGGTATCAGTTCGCTCTTGAACATGACACTTTCACTTCATCTCTGTGGTTTTGGGTTGGGTAATCTTCTTGATGGTTTATCATACCTATGGTATATCATACCATCCATCACTTCAGTTTTGGGTCAATGCTTCCAATCCATTTAGTGTTTCCGATATGTCTGTTATCACAAAATTGGACCTGATAGGCTGCTAATCAAATCAATCTAATGTAACTATTTCAAACCAATCTTTTGATTGAGGCTTAACCTCCTCAACCTGAGAGGGCTCTCTCAAAGGGTTAATGATTTTTGATAAAAATATAGATGGCTAACTCTATGTGGGGGTAAAAATCAGATAGATGATAAATATAGGTTGAAAATCACATTAGCAAGTACACATTGGGCTTATGGAGTCAAAATAGTTTCAGGAAACGAATAAACCTACTTAACATGGAAGTTGAGGCATATCAGAGTTCTAGTCAAGAGATACACATGTGAAACTGTAAGAAACACAGTCAGTTTATTGATCCGGATTTATGCAGGAACGCAATAAAATACAGAAATAGACATACACACAGAGATGCAATGAAAATAACACTTCATTTCATTAATATCAAATGACTGAAATATGCTTACAAACATCATGGAAATAAAAATAGCTATGGTGCTGGTAGCGTATCTCTGAGAAGGGATGTCGTGGCTACAGACCTCTGAACTATGTTACAATGAGGCTCGAGGGCCTATTTATTACTGAGAAACAATGGAAAATATGAAACGTCCAAAAACCTAACCTTAGGAGATGAAGCGCCAAAACTGTGGGTCCCGTTTGGGTAAATTGGTGTTTCAACTTCCCGGGGACGTAAATTTGGCATCCAATCTCCGTTTGACGCACTCAGTAGCTCTTTAGAAAGATCTATCCGAGGAGTACAACTTTAGATGTGAGAAAAATCAATCCATGGACCCATGTTGCTCCCAATTTTCCCAAGAAACATAGTTTAGGGCCTCAAAACGGCTCCAGAAGTTTAGGATCCGAAAAATTGCTAAAATTACTAAGTTGTGTTGCAACTTAAAAACTAAACGAAATAATGGTGGGGGTTCAAATGGAATAGGTGGGTGGCCACCAATATCCCCCTGGATCATTAACGCCCCAAAACAGCTCCGGGAGTGCAGGACCCGAAAACTTGCTAAAAATAGTAAGTGGTGCTGAATGTGAAAAGCTGCAAGAATCGATGGTGCAGGTCCAACTAGAATAGGTGGGTGGCCATCGATATATAGCTGGATCATTCCTCCCTCCTTAGGAAGAAATGGTCCCTATTTCGTTGAGATCCTCCATGAGATGAGGCAAATTCTGTTGAACTGGGTAATAGATTTGTCGAAGATGTCATGGACCTACGGACGAACATGCTGGATATGTTTAGTAATTTTGGTTTCTTTATAAGCCTCAGATAGTACATATGTGGATTCTGTATGTGTAGTTGCAGGAGGTATGGAAACATCAGGCAATGGTGCGTCGAGGGTTAGATCAATTGAGTTCTTCTCCTGACAGTGTAGAGGAACCTCTGTGAGTGAGGAGAAAATGTCCTTGTATTCCTCCATGACTTTGTCCATCTACTGAAATCGTGCAAGGGAGCCCTGTTTCAAGGTTTTGGCCACAAAATTCTCATTTCCTTATGAGCAAGTTGTAAGGAAAATAAATTTCCTGGTTTGGGAAACAATCTTACTGCATTGTTTCGCAATAGTCAAAGAGATGACAGGAGGCGGTACTACCTCCGGTATCCTGTACAATTTATTTCCCAAAGTAATAATAACAACACGACGCCTAGAATCATACAAAAAATGTTGCCTCCACAATTATGGCCAAATAATACATCAACTACATCAAGAGGAGCAACATCACACAATACCTCATCAGTGAATGGCTTGATACTGTATGGAAGGCGACACTGTTGGCGGATGGGGATATCTCTCCTTGGGTGAAGCCACCCGATGGTATATGGCTGCGGGTGTGCTATGGTCGGTAGGCTGAGCCACTTCATGACCTCTGCTGAAATGAGGTTCATTTGGCTTCCGCTATCGACAAGGAATTGTAGTGGAGAACCCTTCACCCACATCTGCGAATGGAAGAGACGCTCCCCCACCTCTGGATCCTCAGGATCCTCCCTATGGATCCTGGTGGTGGAAAAAATGGCACTGGGATCCACATCAACGATTTGCTTCCTTTTTTCATTTCCTTTGTCTGGTTCTGACTCAGGATCAGAAAATGCATCTGATTCGGGTGCCTTTAGTTCGGCCACCAACGACTGTTTGGCCTGACACTCGTTTGTGCTATGAGTGGGGCTGTTATGAAATTCACATCACTTCCCCGTGTCCTTATTTGGATTTTTGGTGTTGTTATGAGTCACCCTGCTTTAGAATTTCCCCTTGTTCTGCGGTTCGGGGGCACCTTTCCCTGGCTTCAGATTCGTAGATCCAAAGTCTCGCTTCTTCTGCTTAAATTTCTGCTCGATCTTGGCGGCATAGCGATATGTCGTGCCAAGCGATGTAATGTTGAGGAACTCCATTTCCTCCTGAATTTGTTTGTGCAGATAGCCATGGTACTTGAGCACCAAATGTCTCTCTGAATCTTTAATACCCAACTTTGTGTGCAGGGTATGGAACAAATTTTTTAGTTCGTGCACATCTTGATCCCTTTGCTACCGTAGCGTGGTCCATTGGATGTATTTTTCCTCATAGCTCCTGACGGGGTAGTATTGTTCCTTGATGTTGTCTTGGAACAAATTCCAAGTGGGTGTGGCCGAGAATAGAGAGGGTTTCCCTTCACCCTCTTGCTCACAGTAGGTTTCCCACTAGTGTTTGACATGGGGAGTGGCTTTGAGGAGAGAAAAAATAATCTTTTCTCGGTCGGAGAAATCATGGACCGAGAAATACCCTTCCAACAAATTTAACCATATATCTACGATGTTTGCATCTATTTGGGCTTCAAATATAGGAATGTCAAAGTTTACCTGTACCTTGAAGGGAGTGGCGCCTCCAGAGTGGTTGTTGGATGTCGATGTGCTATAGGTGGGCAGTCGTTGAAGGATTTGAGCAAAGTTATCCATCATCATTTTCCTTTGTTTCTCGAGGGCCTCCTCGAGCAATATTTTGATAGAATCTCATGCTCCCTCGTCTTTCTTTTCTTCCGCCATGGGAGGTCGTCGGGGTTTGCGAGGCTGATCTTGCAAGGGTTCAACCAGATCGAGCGCTAACTCCTTATACCCTGACCGCGTTGGGGACATGCAAAGAAAAACAGGGAAAGAGCAGACCGCTCTGATACCACTAATCCAGATTTATGCAGGAACATAATAAAATACAGAAATATACATACACAGAAAGATGCAGCGGAAATAACACTTCACTTCATTAATATCAAATGACTGAAATATGCTTACAGACATCATGGAAATAAAAATAGCTAGGGTGCTGGTAGCGTATCTCTGAGAAGAGATGTGGCAGCTACAGACCTCTAAAATGTGTTACAATGAGGCTCAAGGGCCTATTTATTATTGAGAAATAGTGGAAAAGCTGAAACGTCCAAAAACCTAACCCTAGGAGATGAAGTGCCAAAACTGTGGGTCCCGTTTGGGTAAATTGGTGTTTCAACTTCCCGGGGACGTAACTTTGGCATACGATCTCTATTTAACACTCTCAATAGCTCGTTAGAAAGATCTATCTGAGGAGTACAACTTTTAATGTGAGAAAAATTAGTCCATGGGTCCATGTTGCTCCCATTTTTCCCAAAAAACGTCGTTTAGGGCCTCAAAATGGCTCTCGAAGTTCAGGACCCGAAAAACTACTAAAAATAGTAAGTTGTGCTGCAACTTAAAAACTGAACAAAATGATGGTGGGGGTTCAAATTGAATAGGTGGGTGGCCACCAATATCCACCTAGATCATTAAGGCCCCAAAACGGCTCTGGGAGTGCAGGACCCGAAAACCTACTAAAAATAGTAAGTGGTGCTTAATGTGAAAAGCCACAAGAATCGATGGCGCGGGTCCAACTGGAATAGGTGGGTGGCCACCGATATCCACCTGGATCATTTATCTATATAGGAAGTCAAAGCATCAAAGATGAATTCTGAGTAACATAGACAAACACCACTGCAATAGGATAATAAATATGCAATTAGAACAAGAACACACTAAAACTCTTTCTGAATCTCAAGTTGGCTAAGTAGAAATCTCTATATTAGCTGAAAACTAGTCAATTACAATAAGCACAGTATTTTTCTAAAAATGTCCAACCCTTGTATATTCGACTTCTTGGTCCTTTATATACCATTTACAACATGAGATAATATTATCTTGTGCTAGATACATCGAATTCTTGACTCTTGACACCTTACATAACCATATGACATGGTATTTATTACAAAAATATAGTTAATCTAATAAACAGTCCTATTACAAATAGGATTCAAACTCCTTAACTCTATCCATAACAACCTTATCTAAACTAAATTACATCATTTGGAAAGTGTATTCACATATGGTCGAATCTAGATGATATGCTTCAAATCTTTATGACCATAATGCTGACCTCCATCAAAGTAGGAAATAGTCCCCTGTTTTCTAGGCAGAGGGTCCTTTGCAATATTGGAACATTTTGACCACCATGAATTCATTATTTTGAGCTCCTTAGCTATTAGAAATTTCATTAACACATTCTAAACCTCCTCCTTAGGCTCCAGTTGTCCAAAAACATCTCTAAACTGCTCAAATGGGTTGTAATAGATAGCGCTACGAAAACAACACAGTTTCATAGCGCTTCTCTTTTACCCATTTTTCTTCAAAATTTTGACATATTTCCTCCAAAACTAACTTCATTATCTTTAAATACAACGTCCTCAGAATTTTCAGTTCTTGATTCATGTTTTTACCCCTCAAAATTTGGTGAAAAAGGGCAAGAAAAGTTGCTATAGCAGTTTCGTAGCACTTTTCTCCCTTTTTACACTGTCTGCGCTATGAAACTGTTGAGTGAGCCGTTTTGTTCAAAATTTTCAAAAATGAAAATTGAAAATGTAGCAAAACATCAAAATAAACTGATTCCATCATATCAAAAATCCATATGAACTGAAAACACAGTCATTTCGGCCTTCATGAGGTCCTTTCTTCATTTTCACTTAACTTAGCTTTTGACTCTTTAATGTTTGTCATACCTTTGTTCTTTAACTCATCCTGAGTCAATTTTAGCTGCTGCTCCAAGTCCTAGTCGACTTGATCTTTAAGCCTCCTATTATTAGCTCTCAAGTGAGTATTTATTACTCTAACAAATTTAGCTTCCTTGATGGCTAGAACTGGCCATGTGAAAAACTGCTCTGCACTACTTGAAGTTTCAAAAATAGCACTAGTTTTACCTTCCCACAATGCCTTCATTCTTTTGAACTCCGCTTTCTCAATACTGTGCTTTCTAGCCCTCTTTCTCATCACAGAAATTTCTTGGTTTTCCAACCTCAATTTCTCCTCAAGATGTTTAAACCCTATTATTTCTTCCTTTCCCTTCTTTTCTCTGCTGGTTGTATGCTTCACTGTAGGTGTTGATAAATCAACAACTTCTTCACGGGCTTTAGCTGTCTCAATAAGTTCTTGAACTTCCTTGCTACTTTCACTGAGTTTCTTAGCATTTCTAATTGTAGGTTTCCTTGCTTGAAAGATGAAGGCTACATTTTCACCCTCAAACTCAAGCTTCTTTACAGACTTAGCTTTTTTCTGTTTATGCTCATCTACTCCAATGAAGTCATCTTCAACAATGGGTGTCTCCTCTATGTCAATTGCATGCAGGATGTCATCTAAGTTTCCCTTTATCACTGGGCTGTCCTCTGTATCTGTAGCAACTATTTTTCCCTTTAATGCCACTGCTTGACTTCTTGTTACTCTTTTGATTTCCTGCCCGCTGAAATCTTGTTTCTGTTTTGCCTCTTTGATAATCTTTGACCTCTGTTTTGCAGGTGATGGAGTTGGAGTATCAAGAACTTGTGTCTGCTCTATCCTCTTCTCAACTTGTTTCCTTGGCTTTAGTTTTGCAAATTCCTTTGGTTTTGAAACTACAAGTTGGCTAGACTCTGCTAATGGTGGTGATGGAGTTCCTTTAGTTTTAGGGTTTCTAGTAGGAGTTAATGTTTCCAACTCAAAACCATTTATATAAAAAAAGGATTACCAATCCCTGCCTATCTTTAGAAGCTCATTCAAAGCAATAACTTCATCAAACCATGATGAAATAAAGATGTTTCGCAACCTTCAGATTTGGCTTGTACTTTATCAGCCATTTTAGCAAGACTCCTATGCAGATATGATATGAAAATGGAAATTACTTGAATAAAGGGTGCAAGGTATCCATTTCCAATACTTCTAAATGTGCAAACAACTCCAAGGTTAACTCTTACGCTACTCATGCTTGAAGCTTGATGTCTTGAGGAACAAAACAAATAAGTTTGAGCAGCTGTTTAGGTGTTTATGTGTGAAGGAAACTTACTTAAATTTTTTTTTTAATACATTATATCATATTTATTTAACATGATATCTTCATCAAATAATGACACAAAGGTAATGAAGCAGTTCACCCCTCCTGGGCTACATCTGCTGGACCAAGCCTCCCAAAATGGGCTTGTCCTCTTATATTAAGAATGATGCAAAGGATAATACAAGTAAATAAGTGCCTCTAAAGGCATATCTGACTGTAAAAACAGAATCAGAAGATAGGAAACAACTAAGAATACTCTTCACCAAGCACTAAACAGTGAAATTGTACCTTAAACAGTACTTTCTTCAAATGGCCCTGATGGCCCTTTAAAATTATATGAAGAAATTCGAGGTGAATATGAACTCCAATGGTTCTAAAACCTCTGCCAATGGAATCATAATGTCGAAGAAAATAGAATTAGGCTTTTAAATCACCGAAAACAGATGAATACAACCCCCAAATAGTCTTTGCACTGGAATGGCCCTAATGGCCTTGAAAGCTTCCCTGAAGAAATTCGAGGTGAAGAATGCCTCAACAGGGAAAAAGAGCTATACAAGTAGACTCAGAACACAGAATATAATCATAAATGACCTTCGTTTCACATTTAATGTCTACACACATCCCAATGCAGCTCCCAAACTGATATGGCCATGGTGGGTCCTGGAACTTCCCTGAAGAAAAACCACCTGCAAATGACCTCTGTTGGTTGTGAAACCTATTCCAATGAGTTCAGAAGGTCGAAGAGACCCAAAAAAAAAAAAAAAATTCACTCCAAAAGGATCTCCCATGTGAAAGATATGGCCCAAACAGTCTTTTGCCCAATGTTAGGCAAAAATCCCACAAAAGGTGGGCCAACTTTAGTTAACTGCAGTTAAAATTGGAAAATCTGCCTAAACTGGTGGACGTGCTCCAAATTTGGCGGGTGGTTAGCTTTGCATTTAATATTAGTGATAGTTATGGTCACATGTAACCTCCGCATTAAAAGTCAGGTTAAAAAAACTGTCACATTAATTATTAATGCCACGTGGTCACATTGCGTTCCGTTGAACGGTTAACAAACTCCGCAGCAATAAAATGTAACAGTTAGAATTCCCCCCTGGTGGAAAGGGCCTGGTCACGAGCCCACGGTCATGAGATATGGGGGCTGGCCCTTAGGGGCTGGCCCCCTTTTGGGCCCACACAAAAGAAATTTAAACATCAAATAAAACTTTTATGCCTAAAACCAAGTGTATGGGCCAATGGTAAAACAAAGCGCTCGTGGGGATGAGGTCCCATGTTCAAATCACGGAAATTCAATTACATTTTAATACACCAAAATCCTCTGAATCGAGGGCCACGTGGCGGCCTCCTATTGGCTTGCCAATACAAAAATCAAACCATTCTCCAATACTTGTATGCCAAGCGTCAAATGTTCATAGGCTCGAATGGTATATTCCATGGAATATTCTTAGAATATTCTCGAAATATTTTTTTAAAATATTTTTTTAATCAAGGTCAAACCAAGTCAAACTGACTTTTTACCTGAAATTGAGAAATTTCAAACTTGAATATCTTTCTCATACGGTATCGGTTTTTAGTGCCGTTCATGGCATTGGGATCGTATCATGGAGGCCTATCGAGTCGCTCAGGTTCCAAGTAAATTTGAGCACTTTCCTTTTTGAGCTTTTTCCCAAGCTCAGATTTGAGCTCCTGATCACACCTCCCAAATGAGAGGCTTTTGGTCCCCAAAAGCTTACTGAAATGATGAAATGAACTATAGTACAACAAATGAGAGAATAAAAATCCTCTTCTCTTCAGCCCTTCAAAAATTTTCCTTGCAAAGCAAATGAAATTGAACCACAAATGGAAAGAATTTGACATTTCCCTTCCTGAATGCTCTTGTCCACAACTGTCCATTACTGTCTTTCTTTCTCTGACACAAAAGTTTCTAGCGAGAAATTTACAGAATGAAACTATACAATGCGGCCTTGATCAATGATCTAAGGTGGCTCAAAACAAACAAGATATTATAGCATAAAACACATGCATACATCCGAAATTTGCATATGTACAAAAGGATTATGTCTTACTGTGTCAAGAAGTCCATCCACTTCTCACCAAGTCACTTCCATGGCGAATTTTGCTGCTGCAACTTTTCCTCATGTTAAACTTCCCTTGCCACATCAATAATGGAATCCATGATTCCACCTTCACCAATATTTTTGTCCTCTTGCAGCATGTGTGTGGGATGACGAGTTGGATGCAAAGTCCAACAATGAGAGACAACATGTACCTTCTTTTGGAAAAAAGTGCAAATCATATGCACCTTATTTGAAGGTAGTCTTTGCTTCATCTGCTTCCTGTGTGCCTTCTTCCTCATCCAGCATCTCGAAACATGATGGTTAAATCGACCACAATATGTACAATAATTCTTTCTTCCAATAAAGCATGTAAAATTATCATGCCTTGCAGAAACACAATCAAATTGATCATGAGAATATTTATACCTCTTATGCTGCTTTGCATGTTCATCCTTTTTGCCTCCATGAAGAGATGAACTAGTAGAGGCTCCAGCTTTCAATTGTAGACTAACATCATTGTTCTTGTCTTGAAAACTACCTAAAATTGCATGCTTTCCATAAGCTGCATGTCTACCATCTTGTTGCTGCAGCAAAGGCTTAAAGAAATGGCATTCATCTCTGAAACAATTTTGACATAAATTCATTTGAGAACTTGGAACAAAGGTTCTCTTCAAATTTGCATTACATGCATTCAAGGATTTGAATTCTTTGCCATAAAACTGCACATATCAAAGACCAACATTCTTGGGGTGCTCCTCAATAGAAAGAGGCTCAACAATGCCTTGTGCATGCTTCCCTAATCCTTTGCCTTCATGATAGCCCATTTTCAACATCAATTTGGACCCTATACCTCTTGTATGCCTTTCAAAAGAACCAACACACTTTTCAATAGAAGAAACTGAAGACAAATCTGAATGATTTACCTCATGATTTACGTCCTGAACAAGAGGTATTTTCTTGGACAAAGCTTCTTGAGCTTGCAGAAGTTGTTTCTCCATGTCATGCAGTCTTTGGATAATTATTTCCTTCTCTTCCTGCATAGCCAACAATTGTGCACGAAGCTGAACACTTTCCCTTTGTTCCTCAAGGAGAATCTGCACCATGTCCTTCAACTTAATGAACTCTTCTTTCATGTCATCACTGAAGATTTTCGTGAAGGAGAAAGCTTCACTTGCAGAAGAAATTGACATCATGTAAATGGTCAAATAACAAAAGGAACTTCAAACAAATTTCTCAAAGCTTTCAATAATGACAAGCTGTTGACCAAATGCCTTCAACTCTTGGAGAGAGTTAACACCAGTTATCCCAAAATGAGCTCAAGAAAACTCATGCACACAATAAAATAGTCAAGGTTGATTGCACAAATGCTCAAAATATAAAATAAACCAGAGATTTACTGAAGTAGCATTTATCTACTACGCAATTGTATAACAAAAGTGGTTCGAAGGCTTCTTGGCTTGCTTCAAACTCTGTCTATAGTTTATATAACTTTTCCTAGAGCATATAAACAACAAAAACCCACTCTGATACCATCTGATCTGAAAATGGAAAGTACTTGAATAAAGGGTGCAAGGTATCCATTTCCAATAATTCTAAATGTGCAAACAACTCCAAGGTTAACTCTTATGCTACTCATGCTTGAAGCTTGATGTCTTACAGAATAAAACAAATAAGTTTGAGCAGATGTTTAGGTGTTTATGTGTAAGGAAAATTACTTAAATTTTCTATTTAATACATTATATCAGATTTATTTAACATGATATCTTTAGAAAATAATGACACAAAGATGATGAAGCAGTTCACCCCTGCTGGGCTACATCTGCTGGACCAAGCCTCCAAAAATGGGCTTGTCCTCTTGTATTAATAATGTTGCAAAGGCTAATATAAGTAAATAAGTGCCTCTAAATGCATATCTAACTATAAAAATAGAATCAGAAGATAGGAAACAGCTAAGAATGCTCTTCACCAAGCACTAAACAGTGAAATTATACCTTAAACAGTACTTTCTTCAAATGGCCCTGATGGCCCTTTAAAATTCTATGAAGAAATTCGAGGTGAAGTTGACCTCCAATGGTTTTGAAACCTCTGCCAATGGACTCACAATGTCAAAGAAAGCAGAATTATGCTTTTAAATCACCGAAAACAGATGAATATAGCCCCCAAACAGTCTTTGCACTGGAATGGCCCTAGTGGCCTTGAAAGCTTCCCTGAAGAAATTCGAGGTGAAGAATGCCTCAACAGGAAAAAAGAGCTGTATAAATAGACTTAAAACACAGAATATAGTCATAAATGACCTTCGTTTCACATTCAATGGCTGCACACATCCCAATGCAGCTCCCAATCTGATATGGCCATGGTGTCCCCTGGAACTTCCCCGAAGAAAAAACACCTGAAAATGATGTCTGTTGGCTGTGAAACCTATGCCAATGAGTTTAGAAGGTCGAAGAGACCCAAAAAAAAAAAAAAAATACACTCCAAAATGATCTCCCATGTGAAAGATATGGCCCAAACAGTCTTTTGCCCAATGTTAGGCAAAAATCCCACAAAAGGTGGGCCAACTTTAGTTAACTATAGTTAAAATTGGCAAATCCGCCTAAACTAGTGGACGCGCTCCAAATTTGGCGGGAAGTTAGCTTGGCATTTAATATTAGTGATAGTTATGTTCACATGTAACCTTCGCATTAAAATTCAGGTTAAAAAAACTGTCACATTAATTATTAATGCTGCGTGGTCACATTGTGTTCTGTTGAACGGTTAACAAACTCCGCAGCAATAAAATGTAACGGTTAGAATTTCCGGCCAGTGGAAAGGGCTTGGTCATGAGCCCACGGTCATGAGATATGGGGGCTGGCCCCCTTTTGGGCCCGCACAAAAGAAATGTAAACTTCAAATAAAAATTTTACTCTCAGACCCAAGTGTATGGGCCAATGGTAAAATAGAGTGCTCATGGGGATGAGGTCCCGTGTTCAAATCATGGAAATGAAATTACATTTTAATACGCCAAAATACTCTGAATCGAGGGCCACGTGGTGGCCTCCTATTGGCTTACCAATACAAAAGTCAAACCATTCTCCAATACTGTATGCCACGTGTCAAATGTTCATAGGCTCGAACAGTATATTCTATGGAATATTCTCAGAATATTCTGAGGAATATTCTTGGAATATTTTTTTTTAAATATTTTTTTAATCAAGGTCAAACCAAGTCAAACTGACTTTTTACTTGAAATTGAGAAATTTCAAACTTGAATATCTTTCTCATACGGTATCGGTTTTCAGTGCCGTTCATGGCGTTGGGATCGTATCGCCAAGTCCTATCCGGTTGCTCGTGTTCCAAGTCAATTTGAGCACTTTCATTTTTGAGCTTTTTCCCAGGGTCAAATTTGAGCTCCTGATCAAGATAAAAGGGAAAATCAAGTGAAATATTACCTGTGAAATGCAGAAGCAGCTTGAAATGATATGCATAAACCTTATGATATCTTCCTTCACATGTAAAATACCTCAGAATATTGAAAAACAACTTTGCATAAGTGTCCTTGATGCAACTTCTAGGGATTTCATTATTTAGGTCCATACCTGCATACTCAGCTTTCATGAATTCTTTGCATGGCTCCATATCAAATTTGAAACTTTTAAACCAATTTTCTTGACCCATTGATATCTCTGTCACAACAGCAATAATCTCTGATGTAATTGACACATTTAGCATCCCAACCTTGGTAGTTGTTCCATTGAAGTTCAAGACAAATTCTTTGAACACTTGTGTGTGGAAACCCTGCAACTTTTCACAAAACCGAAGACAACCTGATCTTCTGAACACCTCCATCACTGCTGGGTCTTCAATTATGGCCTTCATATCTTCAGGCTCATGTCTCAAGTAGTGTCCCCCTCTGTGGACTTTCTTTTCTTCTGCCATGCTTCACAGAAAACCTGTCAGCCTCACTTGATAAACTGAAACAACATCGCTTGAAAATGAGAAAAAATAGCCTCACTTGATTAGAATGAAGAGAACCTTTGTATGGAACAACCACAGGTTTGGCTTAACACTTCAGAGCTTAGACACTTGAATGGAGGCAAAGGAAACGAGAATGACCAATTAAGCAAGATTTTGAATTTGAAATGTCATCTCATAACTGAATTATGCCTCATTCATACCCTATCATGACTATGATGACTACAACGTGGGTAAGTACACTAAATCTAATCATTAACTAACTCATCATACCACTAACCTAACATTTCCCAACAGATTCTGACAAATTTCAGCTCAAATGACAAGACAGTTTAGAAACCACGCTTTCGTAGCGCCAGCAATGTATTTTTCCCAGTTTGTGCTACGAAACTATGAGTGATTTCGTAGCGCAAATCAACTTTTTTGAACTAGTGGCACTACGAAAACAAGGTTTCTTGGCTAATTGCACAGTTTTGACCCAAAAATTTATGAAATGACTCACAAATGGAAATTATGGATATTTGACAATGAATGGACCTTAACAAAGAATTTATTTGAACTTAAGTATGGGCTTTGAGCTTGTAAAAATCTAACCTACCCTTGATCAAATCCTAATTTGACTTCTAAACTCAGTTTTGAACCATGACCAAAAACAAACTTGACACAATGATGTTTGGAAATTCCTCATTAAGTAATTCCTTATCTTTTGCAAATACTCATAAACCTTTATTTTCATGACCTCCATCCCTAAAAATTGCTTCATCAAGTCATATTTTGTCTCCAAAATCATTCATATTGTTTCATGTCGTATCTGCGACGAGTCGCTTCTGGTCGACATCAGCTCATCGTGCAGGAAGTGGACTTAGAAACATCTTTCCAGTGCCTTGGAACTTGCTTACATCAATGACAAGTTTCTCGCTTCCGACAATAGGTTGACATCATAGTCCTTCAACCAAAATATTTTGTTTGGCGTTCGACATCAAATAATCTATTCACGCCTTGCAAATTGTACTGCATTACCTTGAGAACCATTAACATTAATGGTGGTTTCTCTCGCGTCTATTAATGACTTACATAATTGGCTATTAATCGGACGATGTCTTCCATTGTTCAACTTTAGATCACATCTTCGCATGGTTAGACTTGTACTTGAATGATTGAGTAAACCGGATAGAAGACCCCAGATCTAGTTTCATCCATTCGGGATGCGATTTCAGGAATTGTACCACATAATCCGTACGATGGCTTTACATACAAATGGTCATCCTATCATGGGCCTATATCTGTAGGCATGTCTATATCTATAGACTAATTTATAATTTATGTACGTGTTATGATATTTTATGTGTTGAGCATGGGTATGCCTCCCTCAACAATTCATGTCCAAGATGTACAAGATATCATGATGTAATGTATTGCAAAGTTATGCAGGTCATTGTCTGCTTCAAATCCTACTCATCACACCGTAAAGCATCTCATCCAAATATTATTAGGGGGCAACTGTTATAGGTCAATTTGGGCATCATCCCTAAGACTAGTATGAACATGGTCTATCATCCCCTAATTCAGTTGTTACATGCCCTAGAGAAGTCATTCCACTGATGGCTTTAATTCATGAGAGTTTCAATGTTTGAAGTAAATGAACCATTTACTCGTCAATTCTCCTCTCAATGGGCCTAAGTGCATTGCAAATAACTTACCCCCATGCAAGGGTGCTCTACAAAGCACTTCCCGATACTTAAGGGTACATTGGTCATCTGGGAGAAAAATCATCATTGTTCTAGGAATATCCACATGTCCAGTGCCTTCTAGAAGAGATCATAGGTGTCATAATTCGAATACATGTGTTCATCCATCACCATTGAACCTAGAAACATGTCTCATATATTATTAGAAAGCCATTCAATATCATTTATTGAGAAACTACCTACAGTTTCTCTATAAATTGAGCACTCATCTAAGTGCAAGGAAGGAAGAAATTCAGGTAGTGTTATGATGTTGGATTCTCAATTCTTGGAGAGATGAAGTACTATGATGCTGCATGATTGATGCTTGGTGTGATGAGGATAGGATGAAGTTGGAGTAGGTTGACAATGAACTAATCGACTGGTTGTAATATGTCCCTCCTAATACTGCAATAAGGATATTTGTTCTTTCTCCCATATATGCATTTGTATCTTGTGAATGAATTCTCAATATGTGCATATATACTCAGATTTAGTCAGTTCAGTCTGGTTATGATAAATAGACATTGTATAGTTTTATCGTCGTTTACTGTCTTCTGGTTTTAATTGCAGTTATTTATCTAGCAAGTTCAGTTGGATCGAAAGCGACAAAAGCGACGAAAGAAGAATAACAAGAGTGAAGGATCACAAGTAAGTCTCTTAATATTCTATTTATTTATTTATTATAGAGAGAAAATCATTTACCTTTCCTATACTGTTCTGAGTGAAGGAACACCACACTCAGGGAAGACTAGTTTATCCGTAGATTAGAATTCCTCATAACAACGACCTTTTTCTGTTGCATTGAATATTTTTTGTGGTCGGCCTTGGTTGGATATGGTAGTGTTTTTTTTTCTTACTATAACTTGTGGCCTCATCACTTTATTTTTTCCATTTTCTTTATAATTCAGGTTTCTTTTATCTTCCAATCCTTCTTGAATTCTAGGTTGTTCCTTGCCTATTCATAACAATGCTTCAATATATGTAATGCATACTCTAATGTCTTAGGCTCATCAAATTTGATCATGCCCTTGAATGACTATGCTATCCCACTGACATACCTTTGAATATTTTATTTTTCATCGTTAAGGTAGGGGACATACCTCATTAGCTCTAAACAATTGGTGGTTTACTCATCTAACATTTCCCCCATTTTGAGCTCATAAGACTCCTTAGCCTTACTCTCAAAATGCATTTTTTATAGGTATTTGTTCCTGAAATGTCCTTCAAACTCACTCCAAGACAAATATTCTTCTCTTATTCCTTTAAAATTCCTTAAATATTCCCACCACATGTCAACCTTACCTTTCAAGCTGAAGGTAGCCACCTTTTCTTTCACATTCTCATAGTAGTTATGAAATCAGAAAAAAAATTTCATCCCAAGCAGCCATGCCTCAACATATTTTTCTTTCTTTACCTCACCATTAAAAGTAGGAGGTTTATCTTTCTTAAATTTCTCTGGCACACATTATTTTTCCCTCCTATTAACATGATGATGATGATGATGATTCATTTTGTGAGTGTATTCATATATTTTCTCATGGGTGCTTATCCTTTTCTCTAGAGTATCTAGCAGAGTTCCTCCCTTTACTATATCTTCACTAGTCAAGCTATGCCTCTTTCTAGATCTGGTCTCATCTACTCCATTTTTTCTTTATTCATGTTTTGTGGATCTCTACATGTTCCTATGGATAGCTCCCAAATCATGCTAATTATGCCTCTAGAAGTCTAAAAGGCTCTGCAATATAAATGCATTCACTTCTGCTTTCCTCTCTTGTGCTTTGAAAATAATTTCATTGTCAGCCTTACAACTCCTTATTTCACACCTTATGCTTCTTAGTGTAACCATCCAGTCAAGAGATCCTATCTCTCTCCTCTGATCAACTGAACTCTCCTATTCATAACCATGTTGTGAACTGTAGTGTTATATGACACCATTCCGGTCCTCATGTCTTTTAGACTTTAATGTCTTCTTATGTGTCGTCAGACACACACACAATTGTTATATTAAACAAGACTCATATGCAAAATATCAATCATCACCTTGATTTTCAATGGGAGTCTGATGATGTAAGACTAGCTAAAATGTAAAATCCCAAGTTAACACATCATTAATAATGAAAATCATGTCAAATCACTAGTACCATGATACATGCATATATCACCATTAAAACACATCAAGCAACACCTAGAATCATTTAGAATCATGTTTTAATACCAATCACATTGCTCTAAACCATCATATGACCTCTAAAGGTCCTGCGTTGAACCTTTTCTCTGATACCACTCTATAAACACACCCCATTACCATCCCTAGACCTCACTAAGGACAGAAGGAGGTGGTTACTATGATGAACCAACCTACAAATTATAGTTATGGAAATGGAGTCTAAATATTAAGACCTTTTCTGAACTCTTTTGGTGATATAAATTTTACCCCAATCCGATACCCGGATCAAAAGATATGGCCATTT
The DNA here is from genome assembly GCA_034641835.2 of Pinus albicaulis. Lineage (NCBI taxonomy): Eukaryota > Viridiplantae > Streptophyta > Pinopsida > Pinales > Pinaceae > Pinus > Pinus albicaulis. The sequence continues at coordinate 276,695,687 of CM076571.1, forward strand.
GAAGTTCGTACATTAATATTTTTTGTTGAACCATTATTTTCTACGTGGACCCCACATGGTTCCCACGTGGAAGCCAAAACACTGCCATTCCATCCTCATGTGGCTTCCACTGTGGCTTTGCCACGTTATCATACGCGAATCCCCCTCTCCCCACTTTCCTTGGCATAACATAACCTCATGTATAACAATGCAGACCTCCCCCTTGGCTATAATCTCCTTTGCCACATAATCTCAAGCTTAAATCCCTAGACATATTTTGTTAAGACATCCATGCAAAACCTATAACATCCTAGGGAAGTGGGATAGGAGTCCCTTCCCATGTTAACTGACAAAAATAATTCTTTGTCCCGAGACATACATCCTGGACTATTCGTGCAATGTCATTTTCCAAAATGCCAAGGTGATGTTTACTGACATCATACCCTCCACGTGGTCTCCTTTGGAAGTGCCACATGTTTCACCACAAGGATGCCATGTCACCCTCCTTCCACATCATATTCCAGATTGCTCATGGGCCCCGCTAGGCTCTCAGCCTTGACAAAACACAGTTTCTGTGTTATAGGAAAATTGGGGTTCCTCTGCCTTATTATGTATAGAATTAGTCAATTGGCCCCAGCATGCCGCATCATCCTAGGAGTTCCTCCCTAAGCTCCATTTTATACCTTTGTGGTACTGACCCCTGGGGTCATCTAATGACATAAATTCCTTATGAATATCATGACCTAGATCTTCTCTGCCTCCTCATTTGGTCATGATGCATGATCACATGGTTTGATAAGGCTCTAACATCATTCCTTCAAATTATTAAGGACTTCTAGCTCCTATTCAATATAAGTATGAAAATTTTGGTCTTCGTTGAGGGCCTTTGGCGCAGCAACATATGTGAATATACATGCAAGCTCTTTGAGCCATCCCTCCCGAAATTTATACATACTTGACCATGTCCTTAATTTCTTATGACTTCATAGATACACATATATCTATGTTTTTGCACATATTAATATATCCACCTCGCTATATTTTATGAGCTCGAACAAGGTCTTGGCCCAGCCTAACATTAGACACAAATATATATGTATATATATGTATATATATATATATATATATATATATACACACACACATATACATATACATATACATATACCATAGGGAAGAATGTCACCTGCACGATAACAACACATATGTGTGTGTGTAGCATATGCACAATGCGGCCCCTCCAACTTACATTGTCTTGACCGTGCATTTACATCCATATATATATATATATATATATATATATATATATATTACTAAATATGACTATCACTCTTGATATTTTACATTTAATATCTAAGTCCAGATAGGAAAAACATTACATAGAATAGATATCTAGCTATCCCATAATACTCAAGAAACAATAGCTAGATCATATAACCATTACATACAATTCATTCATTTGAAATATATTATCAGAATAACACAAGAATTTAATCAATTTAAAACCATCCAAGAAATCAACATTTCTCATTCACATAGAAATCATCACTCCTCAACATTAATTAAAGCCAATATTGATCAACATATAAATAAGTATATAAAATTCATAGCATAAGAGAATATGCATACACTTATATTTTATAGTATGAACCTAGAAACTTATATTGGGACTTCAACTCTCCACCCACCCTTAGATTGACCTACACTGCAGCCCTTCTTGCAATCATTCACCCCCAAGAAAAATTTGAGATCTGAGGAGGATTGCTTAAAGGATAAAACCAATGTTGCTAGCTGAAACAAGGATTCCAGATGGTATGTAGTATTTCCAAAATTTCCTTCTCATAAATAGGTTTTTGTAAAAACTTTCCCTTGCTTGGATGACTTTCAAAAGCAATGGGTCTTCTTTCTTGCATTAAAATAGCACCAATTCCATTTCTTGAGGCATCACATTCCTCAATAAAGTTTTTTTTGAAGTCTAGTGTAGATAGGATGAGAGCTTGGAACATTTCCTCTTTAAGATGTTCAAAGGCCTTAGTTTCTTATGGAGTCCAAAAAAATGCATCTTTCTTCAATAATGGTGTTATAGCTACTTCTATTTTTCCATAATTCCTAACAAAATTGCGATAACACCTTGGCAACCGAAGAAATCCTTGAATATGCTTTAAGGTTATGGGTATTTTCCATTCCTTGATGGATTTAATTTTCTTATGGTCTACCTTAACACCCTCATGAGATACAATATGACCCAAATATTCCATCTCATGTACCCCAAATAAACATTTGGAAGGTTTTGCATACAATTGTTTCTCCTCTAATAATTAAGTACCATGTCAACATGTTGAACATGATCTTTCCAATACTTGTTATATATTAGTATATCATCAAAAAATACTAACAAAAATTTTCTATGAGAGGGTTTGAAAGTGGAATTCATCAAAACTTGAAATTTGGAAGGTGCATTAGTAAGGGTAAAGCCATGAACCAAAATTCATAACGACCTTATGATTTATGAATTTTGTTTTTGGAATTTCCTTTGTATTCATTCTAATTTGATGATATCAGGAACAAAGATCCAAATTGATGAGGTAAATTTCTCTATGTGATTCATACAACAATTCATCAATGACAAGAATGGGAAATTTATATTTAATAGTGAGCTTATTGAGCTATCTATAATTTATACAAATACACCATGATCCATCCTTTTTGTGCTCCAATAATATTGTAGAAGAGGAAGAGCGTAGGCTAGGTTTATTTATCTCTGCCTCTAAAATTTCTCCAACCATACATTTAATTTCACTCATTTGGGCATAGGGATAATATAAGGCCCGATGTTTGGAGAAACACTTCCTGAAATCAAGTGAATAGCATGATCATAGTCTCTGATGATGGATGGAGTAACCATTTGAAACGTTGGATGGATAAAAAATATTACACAGTTCATTATGGAAATCTCCAAAAACAACATGATCATGATCACGAATAGGTGGGAGACCTTTGGGATTCTCAAATACCATGGAATGATTATCCAATACTCTTTGGATATCTGGAGAAATGGATGATTTTTATGTTTTAACATCGAGTGAGCATAGTTGTTAAATTAAGCATTATTTTCCTTTCTTCGAAACTTTTTCCATTCCATTAGAGCTAATTATCTTCCCTAGTTTCCTTGTGATACCCCTTAATTCAATTTCCCTTCCTTCCTAGAAAAAATTCAGGAAAATTAAAAGCTATCATTCCCAAATATTGTAACCATTGGACTCCTAATACAACATACGAGACACCCATGGGAATGGAAGGCATAGGAATATTCAATATATATTCCCCCATGGTTAGATTGATATTATGGAACTTCCTTGAGCAATTTATAGTTCCTACATTTGCAACCATCACTTGACACTCTCATGCTAGATATAGAAAGCAATTCAATTCCTTGGCTATCTTACAATGAATTAAATTATGGGTACTACCTGAATCAATCAACACTATTACATTTTTCTTCTTGATATATCCTTCTATATTGAGATCTAGAGGAGTGGTAATTCCCGCGAATGCATTACGATATATTGTCATATTCATGTCTTCTTTTTCTGGGTTTTGGTCCTAGTGTATATCCTCTTATTTTTATTTTATTATTCCTTTTCTTCCTCTTATTTGTAATCCATGTAAAATAATTTATTTTTATCACACTTATGACCTTAGAGTATTTCTATCACAACTATAACAAATCCATTTTTCTCCTTTTTCCCCCATTTGTTTTGGTTTCAACCTCGTAGGTTGTGGGAGGATAGGAGCAACAACACTTCGATATTTATAGTTGTGAGTAGTATAACTTCTTGTGGCCATAATTTTTCTTCCAACTTTTCTTGCTACCATAAATTCATTTTCCGATGAATTAGGTTCCCATAGGAGGACCTCATGTTGGATGTTATCCTTTAAATTCCCAATGAAGGCATCAATCATATGCTCCTCTAAAATATCAGTTACATTGATATTCAATATTTGGAAGTCCTCAATGTGCTCTGCTATTGAACCCTTTTGTTTGAAATTTATCAACTGGGTAATGAAGGTATCACTCTTTGTATACCCATAATGTGTTATCAATTCCTCTGTAAATTTTTTCCAAGTGACACTTGATTTACAAGAAAAATTCCATTTATACCACACAAAATTACTCGGTTCTAAATATAAAGATGCAATGTGTACCTTTTGTGTGTGTGCCACATCATGTAAATTGTTGGTATCCCGTGTTTTGACAGTTTGGAAAAATCAAAAGACAAGGCAACATCAGAACCAATCTTTAGAGTTCCAGGATCTAGTCCTCCTGTTCTCAGAGAGGGATCTCTCAAATATTTGTTTGCAAAGGTTTATCTTGTTTGCTTTGGTTATAGATTTTAGACTAGTTATTACGTGCAGATGTGTGTTTGGTTGGGTTGAGTTGATACAGCAGAATATGAAAAGGTCTAGAAAAGATAGACAGAAAGAAGAAATATCAGGTTCATTGGGCAATGGAGTCAAAATAAGACCATGAAAAACTCTTCAAGGGATATGGGATATCAAAGGGCAAATCTAACTTGGCCACAGGATCCTTTGTTTTGGAATGAGATGGACATTAATGATTTGGAAAAAGAAATTTAATTCTCAACAAAGGGACTTGAGAAACATGACTTAACAATAAAGAGATATTTGATAGACAGGGCTAACCATGAATTCTACAAACATTCTTTAAGCAAATAATGATTTCAAGACAACTTTTAAAATGAAAACTAAGATTCGGGGAACACCCTATTTCCTCAAAGATCTTATTTTAAAGGATTTAGAAAACATAAAAGATTCACTGATAGTTGCATTTATAGAAGAGGGAACACCTAAATAACATCTGTGTTTGCAACTATAAAGACCTTCAAAACAACTGTTTAAGCAGAGGCAAAGGGTAAGATCAAAACCGACCTCTTTGGTTAACTTAAGACAATGGTACTTCGAAGGGAGATTTCAATAACGACTTTCAAGTGATGGCAGACAAGCAGGGAGAACCATAACATGCTGAAACCAACTATTTGAGCTATCAAGGAAATAAACGAGCATGAAGACTAAAGAGAAGTTTTAAAGTCTCTAAAATACTTCAGCAGAAGAAAACATAAAACAGTGAAGGGTGAACAGGTCTAAGGTGCTTCCAGGAGTCATTTCTTAGCCTAAAACTTTCAGCCTACTGTAGTAAGAAATTATGGAACATAATGAAAACAAGGAAAAAACATTTAACAGTTTAGAGCACTTCACCAACAGCCAAGCTCATGGATCAAATGATAGAGCCTTCTCAGGAACAGACATGCAACGGTATCATCGAGACATCCAAGACTCCAAATTATTTTCAACTTCAACAGACTTGTATATTTATTTCGGAGAGTTTCAATATTACAACTTGTGATCAAACAGCAACCCACCCTCTCATCTTATGCAGAAGTACTTATAGGAAGATGAGGAGGTGAGAACTAACAAAAATATCTCGTGAACCATTAATACAGATTAAATGACTTCTCGGTCTCTTGAGGGGTTCGATGGAGAAGTGTACAGGTGGATCACTGTATTAATGTTTTACAATTAATATCAAAGCTCGGCGGGAGCTTTATTTGACTTTGAGGCTCTATGTTCCGTCCGGAGCAATTCTGCAGCTATTTTCTATTACACTCCTTTGGCAGAATTAACTTCTTGGTAGCGCTGGAGGCAGATATTCGCTGAATCAATAACTTCGGCCTCTGTTTGAAAGGTTTGAGGCAACAGGTGGCTCTTTGTAGTAGCTGAGGAATCAATTCGCCTCAGTTGAAGTGGTGGAAAACCTTTCTGTCATCAAAACATTTATGATTTTCTTAAATAGTGTTTTGAGTCGGGGATTAGGCTTTTGATAACTGTCTTAGCCGTAATCTCCGTAATACTGTCTTCAATCTTCTTCTGTTGTGCTTTATTCTCAAAACTGATACTCTTTAACTGTTCTTTTGAATAAAACAGTGTCTTGTCGATGTGCAGGGCCACGCTGGGCTTTTCGGCATCAATGCTCATGAAACATTGAAAAATCATTGAATCCAACCGTGTGAATGGTTCCTTTTAACAGCTCGAAGGCGTAGGAAACGTCTTTCCCAACCCTTCGGCTTTCTTTCATTATACACTGGAAAACCATTAAAACACCTGCAAAACACAAAAATAGTTAAGAAATCCTGCGAAAACAGGTTTAAACTGCTTCAGATGGCGAGGGAGGAGCGTAGCCGTCGGATGAAGGCAACCAACGGTGGAGATTTGCGTAGACGAGGCGAAAAGGAGAGCGGGGAGATGAACAAGTCGGAGTAGTTTTGGACCGTCCGATCTGGACACGTGGACGGTCCAGATTCAATCGAAGGATCGCAATCGGGAGGGCAACAACAAAGCATTGTGATTGAAACATTGTGATTTAAACATTCCAATTGGGCGATAACCGTTCGATCTGCAGATCAGATCGACGACGGGGAGTAAATCGGAGGGGTGGGCCGATCGGGGGAACAGATATAAAGTATGCGATTGGAAACTTGCGATTGAAAACATTTCGATTGGAACATTTCGATTGAAACATTTCGATTGGGCGATAACCGTTAGATTGGGTCTAGATCGACGGTCTAGATCCTTTGTTTTCTTGCACCGGCGGGACCCTTATACTTCGTACGAAACCCATAAATTTCAATAAAAACCAAGGTTTTGAGTGAAATGGGCGGAATATATATATGATAGGCTGGCGCCCGATTGCGGGGCCACTGGGTGTATGGAGTACCATGGGCTCGGGCTTTATATAACTAGGGCCAATCGTAATCGAAACATTCGGGCCCGGTCTTTTTGATCAACCCATTTTAAATTCTCCGATCGCGATTGCGTGATCGGTCTTTTTGATCAACCCATTTTATTTAAACACGTGATTTTGGCATTTTTAAAACAAACTTTGGAAAGTGGGTTTTTGGGTTTACAAAGGAAAATATTGACCGGAGGGGAATTTTTCAATGGTTTAGCGCCTGATTGCGGGCCCACGGGTAAATGAAATAACAATATGATCTGTGTTTTAGGACAAAGGGGCTGATCGCAATCGATATTTTGAAATGGCTCACAAACATGCACAGTTGAATCTTTTCGATTCGATTAGCGCTTTATGGGTTTGGCGCTTGGTTTTTATGATGAGGGCGTATTGGGGAAGTGGTTTAGGACTTAGCCCAAGGGGCTTAGGTCCATAAAAAGACTTGTATTTTTATGATTTTTCACGGTTTTTTTAATGGAATAAAGGGTGCCGAAAGGGTTAAAAAGTGAGTTTTTAACCATGGAAAGGGTGATTTATGAAAGGAAGAAAGGAAAAGATGAATAATAGAGGAAAAATATGGAAAAAAGGGAAAGAAAAAGAAGGTTAATTTTGAGTGGGAGAAAGAGAAAAGGGATGGCTTTGCAGCAGTTTCTTCTTTGTATTTCAGCAGAAATTTCAGAGTATGAGATGAGAACAGCAATGAGGATTTTGGACAAAGGAAGAAGGCCTTTCAAGGAGTCTTCAAAAGCCAACAATTTTTAGTGATGAAATTTGTTCTTTGAAGGCTCAAAACATATTTAGCCACCTTTGGGTATAACAAAATATTATAGGTGGCTAACAGTGGCTCCACTTGGGGATGGCGCCTTCTTGAAGGCAGCAAGAATTCAGACTTGATTTCTCTGGTAGGTAGGCCTGTGCCTGATCCATTGAATTTCTCTTTCTTTGCTGAATGGTCTTGATTAGCTCTAAAAAAATGATATTAGTCATGAAAAATGATGAACTTCATCAATACAACCTTCTACCTACCCAATCCTACTGATCTAACATTTTTTCTTCAACAGAGTGCACTTGGATTGGCAAAATCTTAACAAAATTTTATTCTTTTGAAAGCATAAAAAACTAATCTAATTCTACTCCTTATTTCTCCCTGAACTCAGATTAAACAGTTGAGTTCAGATGTTTCTTTACCTAATCTACTGTCTGTTGGGATTAAACTGTCCAACAGACTTTCATTCTCTAATTTCTAAAGCAAAAATTTAAAAACAGCGAAGTCAAGATTAAGCAGTTTGACTTGCTGTGATCTATGGCATAAAAACAAGCTGCACATAGATTATTATTTGCAGAAAAAAAAAAATAGAAGGCTTAAGATCTGAAAGTTTAAGTACTGCCTTCCCTTTCTTCACAGCTCTGTTTTTTACTTTGTTTGAGCTGTCCTTTCTTTTCTTCTGGTTCAGATTTTGAGTGATTTAGAACCAGATTTACACTTTCTTTGACTCAGAAAATAAAACAGTTTTGAGTCATCTCCCTTTGGAAACTTTGGTTCAGATTTTGAGTTTGTTTGAACCTTCAATTTCTATCCTAATCTATCTACTGATAAGCCAAGATTAAACAGTTTGGCAAATCAAATTCACTACCCTATCAGCAGAAAATTGAAAGCTAATTAGTCAAGATTAAACAGTTTGACTAACTAGAAGTGTGTTTTGCAGGAGTGGCATTTAAGCTTGCACACTTTCAGATTTGTTTCTCTTTTTTGGCATGGGGCTGTGCCTTTCTTGTTTTCATAATCTGCCCTCTTTTCTCTTTTCTATTGTTTTTAGATTTTTCTTTTTCTTACAAGACAAAAATCAACAACTAACTAAATGCTCAAAGCGGAGCTTTATTTCTTTCCTATCTAACATAATCTATCTTGGAAAATTTACATGTTTTAGCTGATGAAGTCTCTTTTCCAGTACAACCAATCCAGTAAATGATTCCATGATTGGTCCTTCTTCATCTCCTTGGGCAGGTTGAACAAACAGGGACACTCCCATTCTTTTTGTTTTTTAGCAGCAGTGCTAAATAATCCTCTTGCTTTTGGTAATATACTGCTCCTAATAACCTTTATCCCTTCTTCAAATATTTTCAAGAAATGAGCATATCTTGAAATAATACCTGGTTGTGAGTGTTTGGAAGATATGTTTCAACCAGGATCATCTCTTCTTTCTCCTCTGGATTAAGGCAAATATTCTTATGAGGAAGAGAAACTTCCTCATCTTCATTATTATCTGAACTAGAGGATTCATCATATATTGTAGTGTTGTCCTCATGTAGTCCTGGTATGCTCTGATTCAATGGACTATGCTCCGTGAAGAGATCATCATGTTCTTGAGCAGGGGTATCTTTTATTACCTCAACCCTTTCAGGAGGAGGCTCCTTATAGGCATCCTGTTCAAGAAATTCCTCTTTCTTCTTAACCCCAACATTACAACTAATAGATAGCTGATTCCCAATTATGTGAAAGCTATTTCTGATGAATTGGATTGGCTGATTGCTGCTCTCAAGCTGATGATAATGAAATTTATGACACCAATCTACTGCTGGTTGCCCTGCATGATTAGTTTCTGTTTGAAGCTCATCATCATCATCAGATTGATCAGAAGTCGAAAAATCATTAGTATACACAATTTCACCAATCAAACATATTGGGTTATCACTTTGTTCCTTTAGCTGACCTACACGTTTATTTTCTATTTCGAGACAACAAGATTTAGTAGATAAATGAGCGAGAGTGTTTTGTTCTAATAAAGAATTTAGGGCTGATTGTTTATTTAATATTTGATCAATTTCTTCCTCTGTAAAAAGAGAAGGAATGTTTTCTTTTCTTTGGAAGGAAGAACAACAGTCCTCTCCCTCCTGTGTTAACTGGTTTTGAGGCTGGATGTCTTCTTTAGCCTCTTCTAGGGAATGATTACTTGTGTTTGCAAGAGAATTTTGAGGATTTTCTTCCTTTTCCTGACATATCTCAATTTCGAACAACTCCTCATGATTTTCGTGGCAGTCACTTTGACTATAAGGTTCATGAGTTGTTTCAAGCATATTATCAAGATGCCAATGTTTTTTAATAATCTGAAAAGAGTCATAACATAAAGGTAGAGATTATGGTTGTGTTGTCTCTTCTCCTATTTCAGATTTTGTTGGTTCAAAATGGCTTATGTTTTCCTCAAGGCAGTGCTTACTATAAGTTTTTGCAATTTGGTTATGAAGTTCTCTTAATAACATTGTACAAGATATAGGTAGGCAATCAGGAGTTTCCTGGCAACCTTCTTCATTGCTTTCTTTATAATCTTGTTCAATGAACATATCTTGTAATGTTTGGGTTTGTTCTTGATTTGAAAGGAGCATGGGCTGCTCTAGATCATAAATATTCAATTTAGCCTCATACCTTTCAAATCTTTTCCCAAGCACGTAAATCATTTTCTCCATCATGACCAGCAATTTTTCTTTATTGTTTTCTCTATAGTCTTGCTCACCTTCTTCCATAAAGTCTTGATCATCATCTATATATTACTCATTGTCTAGGTCTTATAATGGTTGAGTTTGTGTTTGAGGTGACTGTATCTTTCTAACCAGTTCAGAGTCCTTCACCAGTGGAGTCATTAGGTCTTTTAGGATTGTGGAGTCGCCAGGTGGAAGATTTTGAAATTTTCTGTCCACCGACAGCATGATTGGGTTTGCTCAATGCATTCCCAAGGGAGTCTATACGGGCTGGAAGAGTAATATGCCTACTGGAGGCCAGTGGAGTCACCAGGTGGAAAATTTTAGCTTTTGTAAAGATAAAATGTTTTATGGTTCCACCACCATGTTTATTATGAAGCCAAGCTAAATACTTTTGGGTTTTCTGAGTTTCTATGGTTGTTTGAAAGACTAATGAGTTTATAAGAGCTTGCCAAGCAATTATGAACTCAGTGTCCCACCGTGATCGCCATTATGTTGGTGTGAGCGGTGGGATAAATCCAGAATGTGTTCTTTATCAATTTAAGGGCCTAAAGAGCTTTTAAGAGATGTTTTCAACTCACCTTATTACTCAGTAAGGTCCCACCGTGATCGCCATTATGTTGGTATCCCGTGTTTTGACAGTTTGGCAAAATCAAAAGACAAGGCAACATCAGAACCAATCTTTAGAGTTCCAGGATCTAGTCCTCCTGTTCTCAGAGAGGGATCTCTCAAATATTTGTTTGCAAAGGTTTATCTTGTTTGCTTTGATTATGGATTTTAGACTAGTTATTAAGTGCAGATGTTTGTTTGGTTGGATTGAGTTGTACAGCAGAATATGAAAAGGTCTAGGAAAGATAGACAGAAAGAAGAAATATCAGGTTCATTGGGCAATGGAGTCAAAATAAGACCATAACAAACTCTTCAAGGGATATGGGATATCAAAGGGAAAATCTAACTTGGCCACAGGATCCTTTGTTTTGGAATGAGATGGACATTAATGATTTGGAAAAAGAAATTTAATTCTCAACAAAGGGAACTTGAGAAAAATTAACTTATCAATAAAGAGATATTTGATAGACAGGGCTAACCATGAATTCTACAAACATTCTTTAAGAAAATAATGATTTCAAGACAACTTTTAAAATGAAATCTAAGATTCGGGGAACACCCTATTTCCTCAAAGATTTTATTTTAAAGGATTTAGAAAACATAAAAGATTCGCTGATAATTGCATTCATAGAAGAGGGAACACCTAAATAACATATGTGTTTGCAACTATAAAGACCTTCAAAACAACTGTTTAAGCAGGGGGAAAGGGTAAGATCAAAACCGACCTCTTTGGTTAACTTAAGACAATGGTACTTCGAAGGGAGATTTCAATAACGGCTTTCAAGTGATGGCAGACAAGCAGGGAGAACCATAACATGTTGAAACCAACTATTTGAGCTATCAAAGAAATAAACGAGCATGAAGACTAAAGAGAAGTTTTAAAGCCTCTAAAATACTTCAGCAGAAGAAAACATAAAACAGTGAAGGGTGAACAGGTCTAAGGTGCTTCCAGGAGTCATTTCTTAGCCTAAAACTTTTAGCCTACTGTAGTAAGAAATTATGGAACATAATGAAAACAAGGAAAAAACATTTAACAGTTCAGAGCACTTCACCAACAGCCAAGCTCATGGATCAAATGATAGAGCCTTCTCAGGAACAGACATGCAACGGCATCATCGAGACATCCAAGACTCCAAATTATTTTCAACTTCAACAGACTTGTATATTTATTTCAGAGAGTTTCAATATTACAACTTGTGATCAAACAGCAACCAACCTTCTCATCTTATGCAGAAGTACTTATAGGAAGATGAGGAGGTAAAAACTAACAAAAATATCTCGTGAACCATTAATACAGATTAAATGACTTCTCGGTCTCTTGAGGGGTTCGATGGAGAAGTGTACAGGTGGATCACTGTATTAATGTTTTACAGTTAATATCAAAGCTCGGTGGGAGCTTTATTTGACTTTGAGGCTCTATGTTATGTCCGGAGCAACTCTGCAGCTATTTTCTATTTCACTCCTTTGGTAGAATTAACTTCTTGGCAGCGCTGGAGGCAGATATTTCCTGAATCAATAACTTCGGCCTCTGTTTGAAAGGTTTGAGGCAACAGGTGGCTCTTTGTAGTAGCTGAGGAATCAATTCGCCTCAGTTGAAGCGGTGGAAACCTTTCTGTCATCAAAACATTTATGATTTTCTTAAATAGTGTTTTGAGTCGGGGATTAGGCTTTTGATAACTGTCTTAGCCGTAATCCCCGTAATACTGTCTTCAATCTTCTTCTGCTGTGCTTTATTCTCAAAACTGATACTCTTTAACTGTTCTTTCGAATAAAACAGTGTCTTGTCGATGTGCAGGGCCGCGCTGGGCTTTTCGGCATCAATGCTCATGAAACATTGACAAATCATTGAATCCAACCGCATGAATGGTTCCTTTTAACAGCTCAAAGGCGTAGGAAACATCTTTCCCAACCCTTCGGCTTTCTTTCATTATACACTGGAAAACCATTAAAACACCTGCAAAACACAAAAATAGTTAAGAAATCCTGCGAAAACAGGTTTAAATTTCTTCAGATGGCGAGGGAGGAGCGTAGCCGTCGGATGAAGGCAACCAACGGTGGAGATTTGCATAGACGAGGCGAAAAGGAGAGTGGGGAGATGAACAAGTCGGAGTAGTTTTGGACCGTCCGATCTGGACACGTGGACGGTCCAGATTCAATCGAAGGATCGCAATCGGGAGGGCAACAACAAAGCATTGCGATTGAAACATTACGATTTAAACATTCCAATTGGGCGATAACCGTTCGATCTGCAGATCAGATCGACGGCGGGGAGTAAATCGGAGGGGTGGGCCGATCGGGGGAACAGATATAAAGTATGCGATTGGAAACTTGCGATTGAAAACATTTCGATTGGAACATTTCGATTGAAACATTTCGATTGGGCGATAACCGTTAGATTGGGTCTAGATCGACGGTCTAGATCCTTTGTTTTCTTGCACCGGCGGGACCCTTATACTTCGTACGAAACCCATAAATTTCAATAAAAACCAAGGTTTTGAGTGAAATGGGCGGAATATATATATGATAGGCTGGCGCCCGATTGCGGGGCCACTGGGTGTATGGAGTACCATGGGCCCGGGCTTTATATAACTAGGGCCAATCGTAATCGAAACATTCGGGCCCGGTCTTTTTGATCAACCCATTTTAAATTCTTCGATCGCGATTGCGCGATCGGTCTTTTTGATCAACCCATTTTATTTAAACATGTGACTTTAAGTTTTTAACTTAAAACTTCGGAAAGTGGGTTTTTGGGTTTACAAAGGAAAATATTGACCGGAGGGGGATTTTTTAATAGTTTAGCGCCTGATTGCGGGCCCACGGGTAAATGAAATAACAATATGATCTGCGGTTTAGGACAAAGGGGCTGATCGCAATCGATATTTTGAAATGGCTCACAAACATGCACACTTGAATATTTTCGATTCGATTAGCGCTTCATGGGTTTGGCGCTTGGTTTTTATGATGAGGGCGTATTGGGGAAGTGGTTTAGGGCTTAGCCCAAGGGGCTTAGGTCCATAAAAATACTTGTATTTTTATGATTTTTCACGGTTTTTTAATGGAAACAAAGGGTGCCGAAAGGGTTAAAAAGTGAGTTTTTAACCATGGGAAGGGTGATTTATGAAGGGAAGAAAGGAAAATATGAATAATAGAGGAAAAATATGGGAAAAAAGGGAAAGGAAAAGAAGGTTAATTTCGAGTGGGAGAAAGGGAAAAGGGATGGCTTTGCAGCAGTTTCTTTTTTGTATTTCAGCAGAAATTTCAGAGTATGAGATGAGAACAACAATGAGGATTTTGGACAAAGGCAGAAGGCCTTTCAAGGAGTCTTCAAAAGCCAACAATTTTTAGTGATGAAATTTGTTCTTTGAAGGCTCAAAACATATTTAGCCACCTTTGGGTATAACAAAATATTATAGGTGGCTAACATAAATAAAATAATTGTTCCATTTGTAGTATCCATGTTACTGTATCCTTGTCATCAAACTTCCCAATATATATCTTTGAAATATCGTTGATCTTCAGCCCTGAGTTAGAGTCTCTAAAATCACGACTCATATTCATTTTGTTCTCATTATGAGTTTCATAGACTACCTTGTCACCATAAAGAATCCTTTCTTGTAGCAACTTTGTCAAAGATTCTTCAAACCTTCCATTTCTTATTTTAAATCAACCTTCCAAACTTCCATATCTAATTTTAAAAAGGTACATGTCCCGTTTTAAACCATTAGTGCCCAATTTCAGTTCATCTTTGAATGCTCTTTTTGAGAGTGAAATTTGTTGCACTTGGTCCAATAATTTTTATATATCATGTTGATTTTCTTCCTCTTCATGTGTCATATTAGATCTTTATGATGGCTTAATGGGTGTAGAATTTGTTTTTTGTTTTTGAGGCATTTTGGAACCAATTAATGATATCAATTCTCCATTATTCCCTTTGAATCACTTCAAACTATTTTTTCAAACAAAGTTATGAAAATTTAAAAATACACACCTTTTAGATCTTGATTTTGAGCTTGTTGAAAAGGTTGAACTTGAAACTATTGTATCTTTGTGATTTAAACCTCCAAATATTTGAAATTTCCTTCTGTGGTAGTCCTCTTTGTCTTCTTTCAAACTCCACCAATTAGATCGATATTTAATTCTTCAATATAGAGTTATGCCAATTCTCCCATGATGATGTCATTATGGACTCATTTAGTAGAGCGAACTTGTATCGGATTCCATGTGTCACTATTTTATCCTTCAGCTCTAAAAATCATACATGAGAAACCAAATTTCATTCAATTTTAGTCATTTTTTATTAAATTCAAATGCAATAAACACATATAAATTTATGCCATGTTTTCCTTGGAACACCTATTTGAGACAAAATTCTAGACCATGTAGAAACACTAAATTTCCTAGACCATATCTCCAAAAATATAGTGAACCAAGTTCTGAAATTTTTACATGATGTTTCTCTCAATATTGGATCCACGTCAACTTTTGAAGCTTCACATAAAAAACATTATAGCAAAAATCCCAATATGAATTTTTTGAAGAAGTGAAACCCTAGTATCCAAATCTCTGATACCAAATGTTATGTAACCAAAAAAAAAAAAAAACAAAAGATACATCAACGACTTGAAAATAAGCCTATTTGAGTGGGAAGGCTCCTTTTTATAGCACATAAATGAACAATTATTTTATGATACAAATGACAAGACTCCTTGGTATATATAGGAGTATGAAGGGTCACAATATAATTATGGTCTACATAGCAATAAGAATGTAAGGGCACAAAAATAACAATAGTGGGATTTTATGGGAAACAACAATAACAATATGGGAGCTACAAAGGGAACAACATTAACAATATAGGGGCTAAAATAGTTTTATAGGGACCTAACAATATCCAGTATTTTTACATAATAATCACGGTGTTATAAAATATTTAATGAACAAACTGATTACTAATGGTAGAGTCACAAGATGATTGTTTCTACTGAATAAATTCTACATTACTATCTTGAACAAAGTAGGAAAGGAAAATGTGGTGGTTGATTTTCTCTCTAGAATATCCTCTAATGATATGAAACCACCTATAGAAGATAAATTTCCTGATGAACATATATTTGCATTATCTACTGACTCTCCATGGTTTTAAAGTATTGCAAATTACATGGTTGTGAGCAAGCTACCTCAATATTTAACTCTAAAGGATTGCCAAAAAATTATCAAGTAAAGTTGAAGATTATTGTGAATAGATAGGTGTTTTTTCTACATTGATTCAGGCCTGATCATCAACATATATGTATGAAAGGACAAGATTCAGGGGATCCTAATTTTTTCCTTCTTCGATTCTTATTTTTGTTCAATTGTCATTTGCATGACTATATTTATTGATATGCTCTTTGCTTCTCCCCTTGTTGTTGGCACTCCTTAGTAAATGCCATTTCTTATGTCTTTTTCTATTAAATAGCTCTTTATTGTTCATTTCATTTAATATAGATCTAGGTTGATGATTAGGATGAATCTAGGCTCTTTGTTGCTTATTTCTATTTAATATGGATCTGGCTTATGATTATTGTAATAGATAAATCAATGTTTGTCGTCAATAATTACTTTGTGCGGATATTGAAATCAATGCACACTATTAATTAGATTACTTTGAAAATAATGCACATTATCCATATATTTACGTCATATTAGAAATTAACATTTTCACCGAAATCAATGCATCCTCAGTTGTCATTTCTCGTGCCTTTCTCTGTCGACTTGCTCTTTGTTGTTTATTTATATTTAATATGGATATCTATTGATGATTAATATGGATCTAGGCTGACAATTATTGTAAAACAAAAAATCAATGCATGTCGTCAATAATTACTTTTTGCATAAATTGAAATCAATGCACACTATTAATATAATTACATTGAAATCAATGCACATCATTCATATAGTTATAGCATATTAGATATTAACATTTAGATTGAAAACAATGCATCTAGTGCAAATAATCAAACATCATTAGAAATCAACATTTACACTAGAAATAATGGATCAATTGCAATCAATCAAATAGGATTAGAAATCAACACCTACACTAAAATCAATGCATCAAGTGCAATCAATCAAATAAGATTGGAACTCAACATCTACATTGAAATTAATGGATCTATTTTAGTAAAAACATAAAAATATTAATGTCAAAATAATCTAAACTAGAATTATGACCTTACCTATGTATTTACTCATTTAATGCATTGAAATTTCAACAATTTTTTATATCTTACTTTTTATCTAATTTTGAGGCTTTGATGGATTTCTAAATCAAATTTCTTTTACCTTCTATTAAAAATTTACTTCCTTTTCTCTCTGGTTAATAATGTTAAATATTATATAATACCATATATTAATATTAAATCTAATATTATATATTATTATTTTTAATGTGACACTCATACATACCAAAATAAAAAAAATTACTTTCTACTTCTAAAGTTAAACCCATAATTCAAAGGTTAATCTTATCATGCCATTCTAGACCCATATAAAACATTTCGACATTGTTATTCCACACCATACTTTATTAAGGTTCTTAACTAATTCAACATATAAGTTATAACTTCTATCCACCATGGGTTCCTTGTCATATTATAAGGTTTTTATTTGGAGGTTCAAAGTTTAATTCCGTCGACAATAAACCTTATAATTAACATGAATTTATACATCTCACAATTGGTGAGATATTTACACTCGTTACCACTGAAGCAATGATGGCATGTCAAAGCAATTAAATGCGGAAGTACTGGTTATTAACTCCACTCGATAGCTGTAATATTTTTTATGATATTTGTTGCGATTTTCGATGGTTTCAGTTGTGATCTCTGTCGTTGAATTGATAAAGATCAATGGTTAGCATTTAGGCGGGAGTTACATTGCAAACCCCACCAACCCTAATCCTTCTCGCCTTATTGTCACTGCACCTTTGTTGAGAGCTTGCTTCACTATGTGGTTTGACATTGCTGTGCTTTCGAACTATGGCTACGCTTTCATCGAGCCTTTACCAGATTTACGATAGTTTCAAGGGTTTAGCTCTCATGGTTCTACAAATTGATGGAGAGAAGGTGCTGTTGCTATCTGTGAAGAATTTCTGGACTAACTCGTCCACTGTCACCAACGCAACTTCTTTGGATCTGATTCCTTTTGCTCAATGTGTAGGTAAATACTCCCTTCGCATTGGCACCAGTATTCTCAATTCATACACAGGTTTTATTCCGAGCTTATCAGTTTTTGTTCTTTGTGGTTAAATATTATTTTCTTTGGTTTTCTGTGTTTTATTTGTAGAATTATGATGCGACGGTCGGAGAGCAGAAACCATTTTATAACTCAGGTAATGTTCTTAGCGTATCCTCATTTTTCTTGACATAGTTCTTCTTTTGCATGGAAATTACGTTTAGCATTCTTGATTAGGTTCTTACAGTCATGTCTTCCATGACTATTGATGCAGGTTAACGCTTGCAGGTTGGCAATTTCTCCCGTTAGAAGGTCTTTCTTTGGCATACAGTTTAGTATTTTTTGAGTTGCTTCGGTCACGACTAACATACTTAGCCATCCTCCAAGTACTTATATTATCACGTTGAGACAATGTTGTTTTAATAGTCTCAGGCGGCTTCTAAATTCATAGGGTTATGAACTCCAGAACTTAACTTATCTGTTGGCCTGATTTAAGTCTTATTCTCCTTTTACATGTTTATATTGTAATTTTTAAGACAACGACCAGTCTGAGTTAATTACGGATTCGGATAAGGTTTCATACTTCCATTTTTGTAAAGAAATTATATGTATAATGATTATGACAATTTATTGAGGATTTCCTTCCAAGGAATTGCCCCTTGCTTTTATCTCAAACTTTTTTTTGATATGGGCTTTGCTTATAAATACATATGGACTACTTTTATGAGCCATTTGGATTGTATATATAATATTAATCACAATGAATCACTTTTCTTCTAAATGAAATGGGAATGCCATTTTTTTTGGTTTTTATAGTAGTCTGAATATACTTATAGTTCTAATATTTCTGTATGTATTTCCTTCTGTTTATTTTTTTAATTCGAGAAGTTAATAAATAAGAATTATCGACAGTCAATCGTATTCACATATGAATAGTTCCATTCTTTTCTTAAAGAAAATAATTAAAAATGTCTTATAACTAGTTAACAACTAGTTATCCTTAAATGAAGTTGTCACAACTTCCCCCCTGGGAGTAACACCATCCTCGGTGTTTCATTCTAGCTCTAAAAAGAGCTCTGGGTAAGACTCATGCACAAATATTTTGTCCTCCCAAGTAGCATAATCTGGGCCGAAGTGCTTCCACTGCACTTTGACTTGGGTGATGACTCGCTTCCAGAGCATAATTTCCCTCCGGCCAAGTATGAGTTGCGAATCGACCATAAACTTGCCAGTGTGGTGTTGTCCCTTGTTTATTGTTCATCACCTTCTTGCATGCCCCTATCAGCACTGGGGTGTTCCATTTCTTGATTTTTCTTGTCTAACAGACTTTTGAGTATCTTTTATTTCTCTTGCCTTAACCGTTCATTAACCCTTCGAACTCGCACCATGTTTTCCTGTAGTTGATGTACTGTATTCAACAGTACACTAGTTTGATGTTGTTGTTCCTCCAACAATCTACTTGTTTGCTGGTGCTGACCGACACTCAGCTGACCCCACATCTTAGAGTTCACTACTGGTTGTGTTTGGGGTTACCCAGTTTCTTGGGGTGGTTGTTGCGTTGTTCCCCTTATCATGATGTTTCCTATTATGCTTCCATTCTCTCTTTGTGCATCATTATAAACACAACGTAAATTTTTATTTGACCCTTAGGGTCTCAGCGTATGAACGTTTCTTTGATACCACTTGTGACACTCATACATACCAAAATTAAAAAAAAAATACTTTCTACTTCTAAATTTAAACCCATAATTCAAAGGTTAAACTTATCATACCATATTATACCCATATAAAACATTTCGACATTGTTATTACACACCATTATTTATTAAGGTTCTTAACTAATTCAACATATAAGTTATAAATTCTATCCACCATGGGTTCCTTGTCATATTATAAGGTTTTTATTTGGAGGTTCAAAGTTTAATTCTGTCGACATTAAACCTTATAATTAACATGAATTTATACATCTCGCAATTGGTGAGATATTTACCCTCGTTACCACCAAGGCAACGCTGGCATGTCAAAGCAATTAAATGTGGAAGTACTGGTTATTAACTTCACTTGACAGCTGTAAGATTTTTTACAAGATTTGTTGCAATTGTGATGGTCTCAGCTGTGATCTCCACCATTGAATTGAGAAAGATAAATGGTTAGCATTTAGGCGGGAGTTACATTGTAAACCCCGCCAACCCTAATCCTTCTCGGATTATTGTCATTGCACCTTTGTTGAGAGCTTGCTTCGCTATGTGGTTTGAAATTGCTGTGCTTTCGAACTATGGCTATGCTTTCATCGAGACTTTACCAAATTTACGATAGTTTCAAGGGTTTAGCCCTCATGGTTTTACAACTTGATGGAGAGAAGGTGTCGTTGCTATCTGTGAAGAATTTCTGGACTAACTCGTCCACTGTCACCAACACAACTTCTTCGGATCCGATTCCTTTTGCTCAATGTGTAGGTAAATACTCCCTTCGCATCAGCACCAATATTCTCAATTCATACATAGGTTTTATTCCAAGCTTATCAATTATTGTTCTCTGTGGTTAAATATTCTTCTCTTTGGTTTTATGTGTTTTATTTGTAGACTTATGGTGTGACAATCGGAGAGTAGAAACCATTTTATAACTCAGGTAATGCTCTTAGCGTATTCTCATTTTTCTTAACACAGTTCTTCTTTTGCATGGAAATTAAGTTTAGCATTCTTTATTAGGTTCTTATAATAATGTCTTCCATGGCTATTGTAGTAGGTGAACACTTGCAAGTCAAAAATCTCTCCCGTTAGCAGGTCTTTCTTTGGCATATAGTTTAGTATTTTCTGAGTTCTTCGGTCACGACTAACATACTTAGCCATTCTCTAGGTACTTATATTATTCACATCCAGACAATGTGGTTTTAACAGTCTCAGGCGGCTTCTAACTTCATAGGGTTATGAACTCCAGAACTTAACTTATATGTTGGCCTGATTTAAGTATTATTCCCCTTTTACATGTTTATATTGTAATTGTTAAGACAATGACTAGTCCGAGTTACTTGAGGACTCAGATAAGCTTTCGTACTTCCATTTTTGCAAAGAAATTATCTGTATAATGATTATGACAGTTTATTGAGGATTTCCTTCCAAGGAATCGCCCCTTGCTTTTATCTCAAACTTTGTTTTTGATAAGACCTTTTCTTATAAATACATATGGACTACTTTTATGAGCCATTTGGACTATATATATAATATTAAGCACAATGACTCAGTTTTCTTCTAAATGAAATGGGAATGCTGTTTTTTTTGGTTTTTACAGTAGTCTGAATATACTTATAGTTCTAATATTTCTGTATGTATTTCCTTCCGTTTCTTGTTTTTAATTCGAGAAGCTAATAAATAATCATTCTCGATAGTCAAATCGTATTCAATGTTCTTGTATATAAAGGATCACTTCTTTTTCTGTATTTTATTCTCAATTCCAAGTTTTCGGTGCTTAAATAGCTATTTCTCTGTCTATACCTTTTATGTAAATTCTGTAAATGCGGTGTTCGGACCACCATACAACTCTATCCGTGTATAGTTATTTCTGAGAGGTGACTAGTCTTGGGTTGGGGTTTCACCCGTACCCTCGATTGAAAGTCTACTCTGCGTTAGTTAAATGCTAATGAAAATCTTTGGCAGAGTTTACGCATGCAATCACTTTACAGTTTATTCTCTTTTGTTTATATATATCGTATGGTTTGTGATATTATATGTACAAAGAGTCTGTTTTTTTTAGCTTTTACTACCTTCACTATTGGTAATGCTACTTTTCAGTATTTCAGTATAGCTTTCCTAGGAAGTACCTCTATTTACTGTTATAAGAGTACACTATGAATATTTTACTCAATGTTCAAAAATCTGTTCTTTTCATTACATCTCTACCATATAGTCACCGATGTATATTTTCGGACGTAGTTATTCTTAACAGAGCTACAGAACTTAAAAGAAAATATAGTATAAAAGTTCACATATTATGAAGTACTCAAACATAAACTTTGAGACAATTAATAAACTAATTATTAATATTGTAGAGTCTCATTCTTTCTACACATGCCTAACATATGTTCCTGTTTTCTATTCCAAACGGATAAACACATGTAAATAACTAAGACATGATATCACTAACTCCTCCAAAACACAGAACTTGCACATATACTTATCTGTATTACGAAATTCACAGTTGTGGTCCTCCAAACCTTCAAGAGATGCGATTACTTCCTCCTCTTGCCCCTGTGCTCCAGTCCTGGAAGGTATGGGTTGAGAGTGGATATTTCTGCTGTGACCTCAGGACGCCTAGTCAAGTCAGTGCCAGAAACAATTTCAGGATCGCTAAGTGTTTTCCACTTGTCTCTACCAGCTCTAGAAAATATACACTCTCCCTTAGTCCATGAACATAACCCCTACTCCTCACTGGGATCAGTCTCTTATCCCCAGAAGAGAAGGTAACTGTTTCCAACTGTCCAAACCACCTTCCAGTTATTGGAAAACATTTACCATCAGCTTTTTACTTTTTATGGAGTGACTTTCCATAACTGATTTTTTTTATTATTCATAATTAATCACTAATGAAAATACCTTTTTAGAAAAATATTAATAGTTCCAGTATTTTCTTAAAGAAAATAACTAAAAATGTCTTATAACTTGTTAACAACTAGTTATCATTAAATGCAGTTGTCACAGTTAAATATTATATAATATTTTATTTTTAGACATTTTAATTTTATATTTAACAATATAGTATTATAATAGTGATATTATATTATATTATATTATAATATTAATATTTAGTATTATAATATTATATTTTAGTATATTAAAACTTTCATTAATATACATTATAATATATTAAACTTAATCATATTAATGATGATGATGGTGATGGTTAACGTCCACTGAGACCAAACTTTGGTGTATCGGACCTAAAGAAATGGATTATTTAGTTTGTTTTAAAATTGTACTCCTATGCTCAAAGAGCTTGGAGAGAAGCGTCCCGAGCTCACTATAATTTTGACATATTAAAAGGCCAAGAAGGTCGGTATTGCAACCAAGATTATGAAACTGAGATCTAATGTGGGTGTATGCATGACACTCTAAGAGGAAGTGATTTTCATCCTCAATGTTCATATTCTCACAGAGATGGCAGATCCTTTCCACCCATGGTGTTTTAGGAACTGCCCAACGACTTGTTTAACTATGGAGCTCATGAGAGTTAGTTCTTATCTTGGCTATATTAATTTTTTTCTTTGAGCTACTTAAAACAAGAGACACTTTTGATCTTCTAGAGTAAGGTTGATGACCTCCTTATAATATCTTAATTTTCTTTTAGCCTCTAAATATTTCTCACACCACATTTTCTCTTTAAACTTAGAAGTAACAATATTTTTAATGTTATTAATATTTTGCAATGCCACATTTTTTTCTATCTCTCAATGGTTTAACCAGGCCCTGGTATCTTTATACCAACCTCGTTTGAGCCTTAGGTGGTTTTGGATAGAATTTAAAGCTACCTTATGAAGTCTATTGTCTCCCATGCTATTGATTTTGTGCTTGTACAACAGGAGCCTAATCATAGCTAGGCTCTCGATAGGAAAAATCCAAGAATATGATATGGTGTATTGCTTTTAATATTAATATAAATATAATATTACATTGATTTTTTTGTATATTATCTATATACCTAAACTTAGTCACCTCTCATGTTACAATAACCAAAAATTGGATAGCATTGTCTAGACCAAATCTTGATTATAGCATTGGCCTCTTTTTCTATTATATAAATTAATAAATAACAAATTATTATTATTTTATTACATATATGAAATTTTATTTTTAAAATAGATGTAAGTAAAGGAAACATCAAAATTTTCTTTTATCTATTTTGTGCAAAGAATTGTTTAAATTAGACTTGGTAAATATATTTGTTTACGTTATATATATATATATATATATATATATATATATATATATATATATATATATTTTATTTCATGTGATATAAAAAATTGATGCTCTACAACCATGTACATGAGGGAGATGTTGTCACTTAACGTTACATTAAAAAAAAAAAAAACTTTTTAGTATGAGGCATATATGTAATTCCTTTGTTGAATTGATATCTAATGCCTATAGTATGCTAGAATTGTGTAACGTAATGTAATGTGAACAAGAACAAAAATAAAAATAAAAAAACAAAAAAAACAAAATAAGAATAACTCTATAAAATTTAAATTAAAAAAAATGGTACATGGTGTTGACACATTGTTTTAAGAATCAACGTTATTGACCTACCTACCTCCATCCAATATATTACATTTTACCCAATATTCTCAACAAGTCCACTTATTATTGTAGTTTTTCTTTATATTTAAATTTTAAAAGTAAACAAAACTCAACTATAAAATTAGCACGGGTGGGGAGGAGGATATTGAGTAAAATGTAATATTTAGCCTCAGGTGTGATGGGAAAGATTAGGCAAAATATAATAATATTGCATTTTAATTAGTATTTCTCCCCATTTTTTATTTGGCCGGGGTGGTAATAAATATTAGGTAACATATAATATTGTAATATTATATTTTATCCAAGATTTCACATGGCCCGGTTCACTTTTTATTAAAAAAATCTTTATATTTGAGTTTCATACTTAAACTTAAGTCCTATATAAACATTTGATACCATGGTAGACATGTTGTAATTTTTAACATTTTGACTGGATAAAAATAAAATAAATAAAAAACTGTTGGCTCGAGGGGTCTTGATCCAGGTTCAGTAAGTAAGGTTTGCCAACAAACCCCTATACTACTGGCCCTTTCGGAAGTGACCTGCTTTCGCAGGTCAAAGTCTCACTCGAAGTAGTATGGGTGGGTGTTGGAACCAAGTTTCCGCACCCTAAGAAAGGATGGGTAAAGCAAGCAGAGCGGTGCTAGGTCCTGTAATCCCCGATTACCTTATTCTACGTAGAGTTAATTAAGTCTCTATTTGCATCCACATGCACTAGATCTATAGTTATATGCTTGTTATAACATCAATACAACAGTACATAAGTAGGACATAATAGATCTAGATCCAAGAACACAATATATAGATCTTTCGCAGCTTAAGGACAGAAAACGCATAATACAAAAATGATCAGCAATTCACATAAAAGTACTCACAGATTCAGTTCTCTAACAACCTTTTGCATTCATTCATTCATCAATTCTTCTTTACAATTCCAATTCCCTTCCCAACTTGCGCACAAAGCAACATGGTCTGCACACAGCTGGACTTGGATCTATGCACACACAGCCAGCAGGAGTCCATTCCCTAAAACCCAAACAGATAGCTTAAATCAAAATTCACATCAATAGATCATCATTTCTTATCCTTTGCAATACAAAATGCATCTCTATTTATAAAAATCTAGCCTCGACTTTCCTTTGGTCATCAACCCATGGTTTTCGGACCCCTAGTTTACCCTTTGACCCATTACAATGCATTCAGGGCTTTGACCCACCCCAAAACCCCTCCGCTAGGCTAAATATAATAAAAAATATTCAAAATGGACCAGTTTCGTAGCTTGTTAGGAGAATCCGTTCCAATAGTCCCCCAACACAATCTTGTGACTCATCCCGAGTCACTGTAGTGGTGCGGCTTCGATTTGCACGCACAAGGTAGCCAGAGTGCAGAGGAGTGGTGGGAGAACTTCCTTACTCTGGGCCGCATCTCGTTGCGCAATGTTGACCAGTGTTAGGGAGGCAGGGCCATCTGGAGCCGCAGTAACCTGTTCTAACAGCCGGTGGAGGCGCGCAATGGGAGACTGAGCATCTTCGGCGAGCCGGAGTGTAGTGTCAGCCCATGGTTTCAACCATTTTCGAATGACATGCTTGTTGTGGCGAAGGTTTTCAACCGTGTCCAAGATAGCTAGACACTGCGCAGAGATGGTGGAGGGTGAGGAGGCTCTGACTTGGTCCAGACCAGCTTCCGCCTGTTGCAATTCCGTCTGGATATGCTGAAGCGTGGAATGGTGCTGGAAAACCGTCCATAATTGGGTAGCTGTTTCGACCAGTTGTGCGCCCTGTGTCAGCTGCTCTTGAATAATGTGCATTGCCTCTGTGACCACTGCAAGCCGCTGGTCCCGTAATTCCTGAGGTATGTCATACTGCTATCGTCTGGCTTGGTCACGGTGGTGAACTTCACACAACACTTTGGTGTTCAGTCCTTGTAGCTCTGTGCGAGATAGCTGTGCTAAATCAATTTGGATGTCCCCCGTAGTTGGATCAGGAGCATTGACGAGGGAAATTCGAGGGAGGGAACACACATTGCTCCGGCTGGGCGGGACTCCAGAATTGCGGAGAAGTCACAACATGCCCCTGTATCGCAACGTTCCATCTGTGCGTGGCTCATAGACAATCCTTTCTGCCGGGAGCCAAGGCTCACCCCGGTGGCTGCACTCAGCATTCCCAGGCTCTCTGGTTGGGTCCATCCTAGCAACACGAAAGCGGGCAACCCAGAGAATGTTAATGAGCACAAAAAACAAGTACGCATATAGCAGGAGCATGTTTTAGGGTGAATAAATAGCTTGGTGTGTAATTATCCAACCATCCGCATACCATCCGAAGCTATTTAATGGTGGAGTGGCCCATTCGTGAGACTGACCATCGATCAGGTAGCTAAATATTACCATAAATGGCTGCATTGATGATCTTCCGCTGATTGTACGTACTTGTAAGATCCATTTTTTATTAAATCGGGATGTGCTGACAGTCTTCATGCGTGCCTGAGGTCATTTCCATGAAATTTCAAACCATGGATGACGCCTGTATGTCGTTCGCGTACCCTGAATGAAGGTCAATGCGAGGTGTGTCTGCAATTTGGCCATTAGTGTTTTCGAGCCATGCGCTTCACCCTTAGTCGAAACATCCTTGCACCAGAGGGCTACATCACGCGTCCTCGTGCCATTTATTACTTGAGGCATCCACAAATTCTTCAAATTACACATGGGTCCGGGCAGGTCCGTAACCCGACGCATGCCTAGGTCAGCGGTACCCTGGCAAGCCTATCCGTGCAAGGCTTGATCGTACCCTTGAGTGTTGTATTTCAGCAAGTGTCCGCATAGGTCGACTAACCTCGTTGTCCATCTGGCAACTGGGGTTCCTATGTGAAGGATCACCCTTCTCCAATACTTCTCCTGAGTGGAGAATACCGGTCCTTGCGTAGGTGCTCCGCATAGTGTTAGTGATAGTGCCCATAGCCTGCATTCCATGGGAATATTAGGTTCAACCGTCTTCTAACTATCATCTGTGTTCTCCTGGCAGGGCAGGTTCCTTTTTGTGGTAGAGATGCGTCGAAAATTCCTAACGGTTTGAAGACATCAGAGCGCCGAAACTTCGTGCAATCGACCTTGCCAATTTTCCAGCTCCTCATCAGAGTCAGAAAAACATTCATTGTCCTTTTCCCAACAGAGAATTCCTTCATCCGGGGGTTAACCCGATCTTCATCTTGTGTAGTTAATTTATAAATGTGATCTAATTCCTCCTCCTCGTAGGCTGGCTCTGTATACCACACACCTTCTACTCGATCTAGTGGTATTATGACACGTGTACCTTTGATTTCAAATAACATGCTGTGCTTCTTGAGATTGATGACCCCCCCCATGTCAATTTCCCAGTCCATTCTAAGGAGCGCAGGGTAGGGATCCACATCTTCCACAATTTCTGTGACTTCAAAGTCAGCTAGGACCCTTACCCCTGCGATGTCAACCATGACTTTTGGTAACCTCCCTAGAGGGATGATTTTTTGTTGATTTTCCATTCGCAGCTGGATGGTGGACCATTCTAATTTAGGTTCTCCCATTCGTTGCCATGTATTCTTTGGTAATACATTTGCATCTGACTCCAAATATAAAATAACCTGATCCATCTCGTAGTCACCAATCTGCGCATTCAATCACATCTCTCTTCCGGTGCGCTTCTTATAGCTGTATAGTTTGTGTACATCCTTGGTTTCAGGGATCAAATTCGTCCAAATTGCGCATGTATTCAGTAGTGCTTGGAGATTACCTACAACTTTCCGATTTCGCAGTAGCTTCAGACATGCCTTTAAAAAGGGTTCAACCCCTTCCTCTATCTGAGGTTGCGTTGGCAGCTGCGAGGGGATTGTCAGTGGTGTTTATTCTTTGAAAGGCACTCCTTCCCGGGAGGCAAGCTCCTCTTTTTCTCCCTGGGTTACCAGCCCACTGCGTGTCATGAATTTTACACAGATATCCGCCTTTCTTAGCTCATATTTAACTCTTTGTACGTTCTGCGTAGGGGTGGGCTGCTTTTCCTGCATCTTGGCTATTAAAATTGGGCAGTCCTCTACCTCATGGTCCACCTACCTATAATATTTGCATGATGGCCTTGTGGGATTTTGGTATTCTCTGGAAAAGTGCCCTATTTCCCCACAGTTATAATAGACTAACTGCCTATGTCCTCGTCCTGTGCTTCCTCCCTGACCTCCTCTGCCTTGGGCCAGTGACCCTCCAAAGTGCGCAGAAAGTCTTGGCGACACAGGGTCTGATTGAACCCTATATAAGTTCCCACGATCCATCATTAAGTCATAAGTATGACAGTTCTGCTCATCATGTCCCACTGATCGGCAGAATTAGCACCATTGTTGCTTTAGTTCTGGGACATACGCACCTAGCCGAGGGCAATGGTTCATATCATGCAGTCTTGCTACCAAAAAATCATCACACCATAGTGCAGGTCTGCTTGAACCTAGTCATAATAGGACAGGTTCCCTACCTGCCCCTGGGCGTATCGGACTAGGTCCTCCTTCTTACATGTAATCCGTCAGCAGAGCGCACTGATCCTTCGTATGGCTAGACACCCAGCATCGTATGCACCAGATATCTGCGAAAACTTCCTTTCCTTGCTCTTTTCGTAGGTTCTATATCTCCATATGCATAGCCCCACGTTTTTCCTGGATTTTTTGTACCCTTGCTGACGTATCCTCTTGGGGGGTAGCCTCTAGTTTCATAGCGACTTCCACAGCCTTCTCCTGCAACTCAAAGGTCTGATGACTCATTGGCGTGCGCAGGTGAGGTAAAAACATAGCGATGAACCATTCTGTATGCTGTCTATCATCATATTCGAATCCTCCTTCCCCGATTGCTTTCTTCAGTCGCTGATCAGCCTCCCATACTGTCTCAGATGCACCTTGTTTTAAGTTCTTTACTTCTGCTACCAACTGGGAATAAGATTTTGGCTTCCTGAACTGGTGCTTCAAAGCGTCCTTGATATCTTGAATAGATGCGCCCCCATTCTGGGCAATATACCACATATACCAGTCCAGGGCCCTATCCTCAAAGGCCAACGACAGCTGCGCCTTTTTTACCGTATCACTCGCCACATTCTGCGCAGTCCATACAAAATCTGCAATGAACCAAAATCGGTCCATATCCTCATCTCCTACCCCCTTGAAGGTAGGTAGTTTCAAATGCGCAGCCATATCACTGTCTAGGGAGGGTGGCGATATAGGCGAATTCTTACCTTTGCGCGGCCGAGGTGGCGATGTAGCTGGGGGATCTTGCGCAACTGGTTCCTGCAGTGGACTGTAGACGGATCTCCCTTTGTCAAGGTTGGTCTGATAGTATTTACCACTATGTGTCGCGCTCTCATCTAGATCTGAGGTCATTCAGTCAATATGACTACAAAGAATGCTCTTTCACACAATAATTTCATAATAAGAAACAGTAACATCCTCAGAAACTTGCCTCAGAATCCTTTGAAGAATCGTCATTCAGCCTCAGAGTATGATACAAACTGATCAATGGAAAATTTCATCACAAATCCTCCCAGCACACTATCCACCTAGTGATCCACCGTGCATGTGATAGTGTTATCAGTTTTTTCCAGCTACTCAAGCAGCTCTGGGGTCCACTGAGTGATTCGCTCGTCCTTCCAGCACTTTTGGAATTCCACAAGTCTAGACAGTCACTCCTAGAGTTCAATCGCAAAGGTTACAAATAATATTTCGTAGCTTTCAGTAAGAATGTACCTATTTTTCCACCTTTCCGCCGTTAACTTTTCACTGCGGTTTTCTTTTACTGCAAACTCCTGGATCTGTCTTTCGAACCAGTCTTCGATCTCTTTTCTTTCAGGCTTCCAGTATTCTCTTGTCATTACCCGATTCCTCTCTCAAACTTCTTCCGGTCCTGGAAACAGAACCATTTTTTGGCTCGAGGGTTCCTGACCCAGGTTCGATAAGCAAGGTTTGCCAAAAAACCCCTATACTATTGGCCCTTTCGGCAGTGACCTGCTTTCGCAGGTCAAAGTATCACCCGAATTAGTATGGGTGGGTGCTGGAACCAGGTTTCTACACCCTGAGAAAGGATGGGTAAAGCAAGCAGAGCAGTGCTAGGTTCTGTAATCCCCAATTACCTTATTCTATGCAGAGTTGATTAAGTCTCTATTCGCATCCACGTGCACTAGATCTATAGTTATATGCTTTTTATAACATCAAAACAACAGTACATAAGTAGAACATAACAGATCTAGATCCAAGAATGCAGTATATAGATCTTTCGTGGCTTAAGGACATAAAACGCATAATACAGCAATTATCAGTAATTCACATAAAAGTACTCACAAATTCAGTTCTCTAACAACCTTTCGCATTCATTCATTCATCAATTCTTCCTTACAATTCCAATTCCCTTCCCAACCTGCGCACACAGCAGCAAGGTCCGCACACAGCTGGACTTGGATCTTCGCGCACACAACCAACAGGAGTCCATTCCCCTAAACCAAAACAGATAGCTTAAATCACAATTCGCATCAATAGTTCATCATTTCTTATCCTTTACAATACAAAATGCATCTCTATTTATAACAATCTAGCCTCAACTTTCCTATGGTCCGCAACCCATGGTTTTTGGACCCCTAGTTTACCCTTTGACCCATTACAATGCGTTTGGGGCTTTGACCCACCCCAAAACCCCTCCGTTAGGCTAGATATAATCAAAAACATTTAAAATGGACCAGTTTCGTAGCTTGTTAAGAGACCCCGTTCGAACAAAAACATAAATAAAATAAAATAAAAGACATAAAATTAATAATTATAGTTATAATTATAATTATAACCAACTTAGATCCGGCTTAACTCATGATCTAAAAAGGGACAAGAGAGATCAAATCTCTTTTAACGAAAGAGGTTTTCCCCTCAAGAGATTTGATCCAAAGTTAAGACAGATGTAGTTTGGTCATATATAATTCTAAAAATAATATGGACATATATCATTTTTGAAAGAATTTTTTATTGAGTTGACATTTAAATATTTTCACTCATTTAAATATTTGCATTTTAACATTAATTTATGATAGAGGCATTCAATGTTGACCTTTATTTAAACCCTTTAAGACAAGATCAAATTTACTTTGTGAAAAAAAAAATGCCTTTGATCATCAAATTTTTTATCCATGGACTTTCATTCATGACAAAATATAGAGTTATCGTTAAAATTCTATGAATAGATTTTATGATTGTTTAAAATGTGAAATTTTGCTATTTGGTGGAATACAATGCTATTGCATATCACATAATCTATGACAATATTATTGAGCCCATGAATACAATCCATTCTTATTAGACCACTGTTAATGATAAATCTTGACTAGTTCAATACCAAATAATTTCTTGATTTTTAGAGCTATAAATATTGACTAGCTTAGTATCAAACAAATTATTAGCCAAAGCTTCAAAGTTTCTTGTACATCTAGAAGCCAAAATAAAATCATTATCTAACCTTACAACATTGGGATTAGAATTATTACTTAAACAAATTTAACTTAGTTAATTGAAATTTTAGTATTAAATCTTCCTATTTACCTTCATTCTTCATATTATAGATATCTTGTTTTATGGTATTATAAGAAAAATGTTCATCTAAATTATTTTCCTTATAGAAATAAAATCAATAAATAAAAAATAAAAATAATTGTATAGTTTTTTTTTTTTTTTTTTAAATTTAAATATTTTAATTAAAAATTTATTGCGTCAAGAGGTGTTCTCCAACCCAATATGGTAGAGGTGTTGTAATTCCTTGTTTAACATTTATGTTTTAATCTTCTCTCTTGTCTTGTAGTATTTAACGTTTTGACTTGGTCAAATTACATAAAAATAAAAATAAAAGTAAAATATTCAATTTGCTGGCAGTTTTTAGACTCTAGATTTTGAATATAATATTTTTATTTTAAAATATAATATTTTTTAATAAAATTATTAATTTTTGTATTTAAAAAAACAATTACTCTGTTAAAATTTTAAAATATAATATTTCACCCCTAGTAAAAAAATTTCTTTTTCTATTATTTAAGGAAAAATATTTGTTGTGCCCACACTCTCCACCCCAATACCTATCTTATCTAATTAATTATTTTAACTGAGTCGAATTACATTAAAATAATAATAAAATAATAATAATTAAAACAAAATTAAGGAAAAATAATCAATTCACTCTTATCATAGCATTACGTCAAGTGTTTTCCTACATCCATGTGCACATGAAGGAAGAGAGGAAGCTATCGACCAAACTGAGCTCCATTTCACTAGTTATTTATGGCATACTAATTTAACCACTACTAAAAGAATTGAAACAAATAGTTAAAATATTTATTTGATTTGGATCATTTTCAACTTTAGGGTTTCTGTTCGTCCTATTATTCTCTTTTTGCATCTCCACAAGGAAAGAGTTGGCCATAAGATGATGAAAATGGTCTGCATCTATGAGGGTTTAACCAACTTCCTCTCAAAACCAGGGACAATTTTAAGGATGGAAAAATATCTTAAAATTTAAAAATATTGGCGAATCTTACTAGTCCCTAATATGCAAACTATAAAATATTTAATGATGTATTCGTAAATTATTCAAATTTTTAATGATTTTATGTATATTCTCTATATAATGTTGGTGATTTTTAAGGTAAAATAGTTTTATATTGTGAAAATTTTGGCGAATCACTTTTATAAATATGGAAATTGGGGAGATATTCCGCGATTATTTTCATTGTAATTTGGCTCATCATTGATATCCACATAAAAAAATGCATGCAAGGCTCCTTCCATACAATAATTCTTAACAAAACAAATTGGGAGCTTGACCTACAAATTGCATGGGAAGCCATCTAACAAATTCTTGGAAATTAAGGTTGATATGTATTTCCTTAAACCCATTTGCTAAATATGTGCAAGACTGATTTGTATCAAATTATTCTAGGGATTTATGCTTATTGTTAAAAAAATAATTTATAACTTTGTATTAGTGTAGAGGGGACTTTTTATTATCATAAATTTTTTCCTTATTTGTTTTGAGATCCAACATATTATGGGAGTGATACTAAATCTTGGAGTCTTTGACCAATGAGAAAAATTGTATAAATTAGTATAAATTTTCTACTAGTGATGAATTCTAACTAAAAAAATGAGATTGCATATTTTCTCCACTATTATGCAAATTGGAAATCACAATTTGGAAACACATGAAAAGACATGAAACCATCAAAACCACAAGAACACAATTATTTACCAGGGAACCCAACTGGGAAAAACCCCTCTGCTACTTTTCATTAATCATATGAGAATGAGAAACATGTCTTTCTTTAATCCATAAGCACACCTTGCAATGTAAACATGTTCTCCTGTTGATTGTCCTGCTATGGCCAACACTTAGCGAATTCAAGGTTCCAACTTCCTCCTATTTCCTTGCGCAATCATTAAGGAAATTAGCTCCTACAAGATAGGAATTTAATCCTATTTTCTTGCACAATTCCCAAGGAATGATTCACCTGATTAACTTCCAAGCTTGTACACTCAACTAGTATACAATTAACAAATGCAAATTTAACTAGTATACAATTGACAATTACAATGTGCATTTTCCTCCACTCTAGCTAGGAAATTCGAATTCCATGCATGTTTGGGATTTTTTTATTTGATTTACTAGTTTAAATGGATATCAATGAGTTAAGAACAATTCTACTACTCAACTAACGTTCAACTGACTCAATTAATCACTTGAGATCAGTTAACTGAGTTCAACTAAAAATAAATTAACTAGATTGCTAAATTTTAGCAATCACTACATGCACAACTCTAATCCAAGCCTATAAAGTCAAATTATCTAATATAACTATGAGAAAGTTCCATGTCACACAAGTTAACTTCCATCCAAGTCATATTGCTAATGTGGAAAAACAAATTACTAAATTTGACTAAGCCACAAGTCAAATTTAGCCTTTCTTGCTACAATTTCTAATACTCCCTTTAGAAAGAAAGGGATTTTGCACCACCCCTACCCTACACCTGTGGAATTTTAATTTTCCTCTTCACAATGCCTTTGTTGAGATTCTTTATCATGCTCCTCAGATGGAATGTATTTTAGCGTCATAATTCTCCTTTGCACAAAATCCCACAAGTGATGGTACATGATATAAATGTGCTTGGAATTGTCATGAAATATTGGATTCTCAGAGAGGTTAATACAACTTTGATTACCACAATAAATAATTTTTAGATCCATCTCTTGACTAAAAAGACCCACAAGTAATTTCCTCATCCATATGGCCTCACATGTTTCTTGACTTGTAGCCATGTATTCGGCCTCTACTGCTTTGAGTGCCACGGACCTTTGTTTCCTACTATACCAGGAAATAGTTTTAGATCCAACACTAAAGATAGAAATTGAAGTAATTTTCATGTATGATGGATTCCTTGCCCAATATGCATCAGTGAATCCTTGGAGATTCCTTGTCCTCCTATAACATAACCCATACTTAGTTGGGCCTCTGACGTACTTCAACACATGCTTTATTTACTTCCGATACAAATTGGTAGGCTTCACCATGCCTTGAATCAATTGATTAATTGCACAACAGATGTCAGGCCTTGTGTTCAGTAGATACAACAAGGATCCAACAAGCTTCCTATAGATGGTAGTTTCTACTGCCTCTCCTGAAGAAGCACTCTCCTTCATCCATTTTTTAGCTAGAGGTGTGTCCATAGGCTTTCATTTATCCATGTGAAATATCTGAAGTATTTTAGAAGCATACTTCCCCTGACTCACAAACAACTCACCACACCATGTCATATTTCCATCACAAGTAAGTAATGCATCATGCCCATGTATTTCATCTCGAATTATCTTTCAAGGTCCTCCTTGCAAGAGTAGATCAACTTCGCATCCCCTGTAAGTATTAGGTCATCAACATACAATATGAAGATAGGAAATTTTCCATCTACCACAATGTGATAGATATTTCATTTTCTTCACTTTTGGTGAAGCTCGATCCACTTATATATGTGTTGATCTGAGTGTGCCATGCTCGGGGTGCCTTTTTGAGACCATACATGGTTTTCCTTAGTATGAATACATGTGTCTCCTTGTCATATGTCTTAAATCCCTCTTGCTTCTCTATTTAAAGTTCTTCCTCAACAACACCATTGAGGAAAGCGGTCTTCACATCCATCTGGTGGATTTTCCACCTGTTGTGGTAAAACACAACCCCCCCATTTTTGACTTCTTCACTTCAAATAATGGGGACCCTTTTTATAAATTTTTGGCTAAGCACCTTTTATGATTTTATTTTACTGATTATCCTACGCTTTTGTTAATTTTTCATTTTCTTTGGATTCTTGTTTTGATTGAATCGATTTTTTATAAGCCTCCCATTGATGCTTGTTTCGCCTCATTTGGTCAACTGGTTTAAAAATGGTACTCCTTTGAAGTACCATCATTTTTCTAGTCTGGGTTAAAAATGCTATTCTTTTTATTCTTTTTCGGAGTGGCTGTAGCTTAGAAAATTTCATAGCTAAACTAAACATCATTAAAATAAAACCAAAAAAAAAAAAAAAAAAAATTATTATTATTACATCATCGGATCCGTCGCAGATCGCAGATCGCAAATTTCAGATCCATCGCATATCGCAATATCGCAATATCGCAATTTTTCAATTTCGGATCCATCGCATATCGCAATATCGAAATATCGCAAGATCGCAATTTTGCAATTTCGGATCCATCGCATATCGCAATATCGCAATTTTGGATCCATCGCAATTTTTAGAACATGCACATTTAAAAAACCCCCATCCAAGGTTCTTGCGATATGCGATGTGTTAAATTTTTTTTATATAAAGTTTGTTTTTTTTCTTTTTTTGTTTCATCCCTTATGCCTCCCGTATCTCCACCTCACTCACCATCACATCACCCTCACCTCACACTCCACTCACCATATCCCTCCATAATCTCACGTGGATGAATTAATGGGTTTAGATTGATTTCAATGGTTTGTTTTATGGGTTTTAGGTTTGGATTGATTCCAATGGTTTGTAAATTAATTTTTATATTTTTTATATTATAATTATAATGTTTATTATAATTTTAATATAATTTGAACTATAATATTAATCGTATTTAAATTAACTTTTTCAAATCATTTGTATATTAATTTAATTTTGTAACTGAATTAATTGTTAGTTAGTTAATAATTAATTTAGAATTAATTATTAGATAATTAGAATCTAATTTAGGATTAAATTTCTAATTAAAAATTCTGATTTTTAGCCCAGCAAACAGAATTTCCAGATTTATGCCAGATATGACTCATCAACTTTGGAAGCTCATAGATTGAGTTATACTTGACCAAATGAGGCCCAGGACGGCTCATTGGAAAGATAAAATCAAGGAGAACATTTATGAGGAGGTTTCACTGACAGATTTGATGATTTATTGGGTCAAAAATCAGGCAGAAGATCAAACTCCGAATTTCTAAAAATAAAATCAATTTTCTGAGTTTTGTTTTCTTCATTTTCATTTGCCCAGCCTCTTCTAATTGCAGATTCATGCATCAATATTATCCTTGGTTAATTAAGATCGTTATGAGTATCAATAAGAAACTCAAATTTCCTTTTTATTTATTTAAATAGAATTTGATTGGATTTGTTTTAAATGTTAGAAATAATATTTGGATTTTATTGTTGCATATTAATTCATTTTAATTTCTTTTTGCAGGAAAAAACAATAGAATGGATATTGAGGAAAAAGATTTCAATCAATGAGAAGACTCCAACAATTAAAGATTGGAATTTTTGAGCAATTAAAGTTGGATTGGGCAGATTTTTCTTCAACAAACTCTCTTCTAAAAATACTTTTGGGAGGATTATAAATTGCAGATTGCAAAATGTAAAAAGGGCGGCTCTCCTCTGCAATTCCAGACTTCTAAAAGCATTTCTGTAATAGGAATTTAGAGTTG
Organism: Pinus albicaulis; assembly: GCA_034641835.2. NCBI lineage: Eukaryota > Viridiplantae > Streptophyta > Pinopsida > Pinales > Pinaceae > Pinus > Pinus albicaulis. Next base: position 276,733,057 of record CM076571.1, read on the forward strand.
TAGATGGGGAGGAGAGAAAATTTCAGATCTGAACATTAATGAGGGTTTATTCTTTATATCTTGAATTATGCATGATGAGCAGAGTTTGCATTTCTGCAGCTCTAGTCTTGAAAGCAGAAATTCAAGTAATGTAAAGTACTGTTAGAGACCAGGATCAGATAAGCAGATTCAATTAACTGGTATTTTTGGCATTTCTGTATCAAATACCGGTTTCATTTTTATTTTAATAAAATTGTTGTTTCATTTTATTCATGTTTTGGCATTTCTGTTGATATGGATAATTTGTCTCAAATTGTTAAGTATCTCTGCTCTTATGAATTAAACTCTGATTTCTGAGTAACCATTACTCAGAAATCTGTCTTATAACACTGATTTATTAAATAGTAATGTGTTATGAATTTCTTCCACATGTTATTGTTTAATTATTAGTTTGACTGATATGATAATCGATATCATTTTTGTGAATTTCTTCCGGAGTGTTGTTGATTTATTATTTTAGTCAAATGGTCTCAATAGAATGTGTTTTGGTACTCACAAATGTGAGCTAATTGAATTTCTTCGTTAGTTTGACATTAATTAAAATCCAGACATATTTTAATTCTCATCACTTAATTATCTTGCTCTTAATTGGGTTAGATTTTCATCTACCTGATTGAGATAGGATTTAGATTAGTTTCTTTTTGCTTGCATTATAGAATAAGTTTGCAATTAGATTAAATTTACATTCTTTTAAGTCCTCTTCTCCAAGAGCAAAAATCTTAGTTGTGGTTTGGCTAAACCCAAATTAGCTTAAGGGTCATTCTCTTGCCTGATCAACAAGAAGAATTGATCTGATATCCCTGTCTATTGGTAGTTAATGATACATCGTAAACCAATAGCGATAGGGAAAAGGTAACTGGACCTAGTTAAACCAGTCGGAGCCACTATCATAAACGGAAAAGGAGCTGTATTAAGGTCCAGACCGGGTGGTTATCCCCCAATGTTGTAGCAGCGATTTTCGAGGCTTCAACACCACCCCATTTGCGTAGCTAATGCTAGAATGGTTCTGATCGAGGAATATCTTTCCACTGGAGACAAATTTCCACATAGTCAAATCCCTCTATCTGTGAGAACATTAGGGGAATTTTGAGGTCTAAAATGGGCCTCCTAAGAAAAATGTACAACCAAAATAAAATTTATAAGAACCAATAATATTCAAGATGATCATGTCAACCATGGGGGATGATTCGCCATTTTTGGAGTTAAAAAATTAAAATAATAAAAAATAATAAAATTATAAAACTACTTTTTCAACTCGTATTTTCAACTTATCTCCTGAATTTTTTACTCAAATTTCAAGCGCGAGTACTCGTTGGATGAAAAATTTAATTTCTCATTCAAGGAGTACCCATGTTGCATACTTTCGATGGACGCTACTACAAGAAAAATGAGAAATACATGAAAAAACATGATTGCAATCATGTTTTTCATGTATTTCTCATTTTTCTTGTAGCAGGGTCCATTGAAAATATGAAACATGGGTACTCCTTGGATGAGAAATTAAATTCAATGAGTGTTTCCACTTGAAATTTGAGTTAAAACTTAGGGAGATAAGTTGAAAATACGAGTTCAAAAAATATTTTTATTATTTTATTTATTTTTCCCTCTAAAATTTGATGATGTAATCTAATATTATTTTATTATTTCCACTATTATTTTATAATTTCCTTAGGAGGCCCATTTTAGACCTCAAAATTCCCCTAATGGCCTTTGTCCACAAATTTGGCTTTGTACTTCTCAATGCACCCATCAGCTGCATGCTTCACTTTGTGAATCCATCTAGAACCAACCAATGACTTGTTCTTTAGTCTTATCACCACCTCCCATACATTGTTCTTCATGATGGATTCATACTCCTACACCATGGCATCAACCCACACTAGTTGAGAAACTGCTTCCTCAAATGAAGAAGGCTCTGACTCAATGAGTTTTTTTATGAGAGCCATATACCCAGAGTACCTTTCTTGTGACTTCCTCTTCCTATGGAAAGATGTAGGAGCTCCCACATGCTCCCGTGCATCCTCCATCAATCTGTCAACATCTTTGGTTCTCTTCCTTCCCTTTCTGGAATATTTTGGTTGAGTGGGTGCCTCCACTGGTCATCCTATATGCTCCTCCATATGTGGTTGCTCCACAAAATTCTGAAGCTCTTCATGAGGCTCCTCCTCTGGCGCAATACTCAACTCTCGCTCTAGAGATCATCTCGTAGCCTTCTCCTCATCAAAATTGACATCTTTGTTGGGTGTAGTATATGGTATATTAATGGACCAACATTTAATGTCAATCTAGGGTCCATGGACTTTGAGACTCAACACTGGAAATGCCATAGAAAGACTCTAACAACCTGCAAAACAAAACCCTAATTTTTCCTGCAAACAAAAAATATTATCCACTTCAATCCCGCAATCAAAATTATTCATTAAAATTGAAACACTAATCTTGCAAAATCATTAACAAATTTCTAAGTCCTCGAAAACAGTTCATAAATTCTTAATTCAATTCCTACACTAGATTTGACAATTTAATTAAAAGAAAAATAAATTTATCGATATGGAGATTAGCTACTTCACTCATTAACTTATCAAGCAAAGTGAGAATTCAAACTAGAAAAATAATCAAAAGCACCAAACGAACACTTGTCTTAATCCAATCAATCCCACAAGAGTGCTTAAAGGAGTCACACAACAAATCAAAACATTTTCTCACAATCTTAATTCTCTTTCTCTAGTTATTCCAATTCATGCACTCAATTCTTATACTAGGGAAGAAAAAACATTTCTTGCACTTTGTTCCTATACTACGAAAGGAAAAACAATTCATATACACTATTCCTGTATTGGGAAAAATAAAACAACTTTGTTTCTATACTGAAGAATTTTTTTTTTCTTGTACTAAAAAACAAAACATTTTATTCCTGTACCAAAACGAATATTGTGCAACAAGCCCAAACTCAACTAATGTGGAAATAAAACTTGCTTGAGTTAAGATAAAATCTCCAAACTTCATCACACTCTCTTTGACTACTCAATGCATAACTCTCAAGGTAATATGAAGAATTTAAAGAATAACAAAGAATATTAAATTCTTGTGCACAAATAAAAATATCACCTCGTAAATGTAATTTTGTTCATAAATTGTTCTAGTTTAATTAATAATATGTTTGAGATAAACTTTTGCATTTATTAAAGATGCAACAAATATGACTTCGCAAATAGAATTCAACTAATAACTTTAGTTTAATTAATGATAACAATATTTTGTTCATGTACCCAAAATACCCAAATATCCAAATGAAAATCTAAATTCAACAGAGCCAAAAGAATACGATGTAATATTTAAGTCATGAAGTTCTCAGGAAAAAGTAAGTTCGCTCGCACAATGACACTATCAAATAATTACATTCAGCAGAAAAGGGATTTTCACCCGCTTGTTGCATATAACCAATCTAAAAGATAAATTTATCAATTGCTAAGCAATATCTAATGAATAACCCCCCTGCAAATCTTCTCTCAAAAGAACTGTGCCCACCACAGTGTAGATCTAGACTTTTAACTGAAGAGATGACTTTGAAAATGAAAAGAAACTTTTCAAGATCCAAATCATTAGTAAAACTTCCAATAAATGTAAATAATTATTCAATATAAAACTTTTAGAAATAAAACCCAAACATAAACATAATAGTTCAGATCTGAAACTCTATTACTTGTTTCAAAATAAATCGCACAAGGGTTTATCCAATCATTCACACTCTTACAAGAAACCTTCACACAGATAATAATCACACCATTTACTTATCACACAATATAATAGATAGAGGGAGAACGAGGTGGGTTGGTTTGGCCCTAGCCAAAGAACTTGTTTCCCTTTTTTAAGAAAAGTGAGTAATCTACGAGAACAGATTTATCATCATAGGAAATAGATAAAACGAATGCATGAGCATGGCATTGAAGCTTTATTAATGAAGCCCCAGTCTTTAATACATCACAATATTCAGTATTCCAGCTCCATTTGATCAGAGGAAGGGGGTAGAACCCCCAACACTCAGCTCGAAAACATGATAATACAAAGAATGGTGATTTTTTGTTGTCATAATACATCTTATATAAATTTTACAATGCAATTTTAGCTTTAGAAACACTAATCGATTACAAAAAGGATAGGATATTGAATTCAGAAAATGTTCCATGAATGGGAGATCTATTTCATCGATGATCCGATTGAGGAAACACAAATCTGATACGAATTTTGCAAATATGGGCATATTTTGGTATTCTAGAAAAAACATTAATTTTTTTATAAAACTGCCTCAAAGATCCTTGTGTATCTCTTAGAAAAATGTGAATTTGGAAAGTTGTTTGGAGGAAACATAATCTGTCATGTTTTCAACAAAAACCTCTTGGATTTTTTTGATTCATCTTAATTTTCTCATAAATCGTGCCCAAAGTGATTGTTTGGATACATTTCTAAATCTGGGTTTTACCTTATTTTTCTACAAATATGCCTCAAAGACCCCTTCAGATCTCCGAAATAGTGGATAATTTTGGAAAATATCCCAAGGTAATACTCAATTTCCTATCCTGGGAACAAAACCTGCATTCCAAAATTTCGATTTTCCCTTTCATCTACATGGAAAATCGAGGCGAAAGTTGGCATTTTGAAAAATGTTGCGAAGTTTGGGGCTCTAATATAAATTAATTTCTAAAAATCCATTTTTACGACTTGGGTGAATTTTTAATAATGTGGAAGTGTTCAAAAAACATTTTTAATAAAAACATTTCCTAGGTTTTCTCGAAAATGTGTCGATGTATGAAAGCCCCAAATTGGATGCTCTTTAGTGCATGAATATGTCAATAAAAGATAAGTGCACATTTTACTGTAAGAAAAGATCCAAAATAGCTTCAAATGCATGTTTGTACTACCAGCTAGCATTTTCCTTTATGACAAGTTTTAATGGTGAAGTGGTCCACATATACTCGGTGCAAGGTCCCTATTATATGCAAGAACAAGAAAATATACAATAACAACATTTTAATGAGAATTGATCCTAGAAATGAATATAATGATGGTATCCTTATATAAAATACAAACCAAGCACGAATATTTGATATTTTATTAAAATAATGTAGATAGAGTTCATAAACTGGTAAAACAAGGGAATAAATAGGGCATCATATGGATAAAAAGGTGGATTAAGTACAGGAATTCTAAGGCTTGACATCCCCCCATGTTGATCATATTGCATGCCCTCATGCAAGTGAATCAACAACTATACTGATGTTCCCTTTAAAAAAACCAAAATTGAACCGTAAATGTTCTTGCAACTATGTGTAAACAAATGTTCCTTGCTAGATTTTACCGTTCTAAAAGATAATGCATGTTGGTTCATTTATGTACTGGATTATTTATTCATTAAGACTGATCCAAAGAAAATCTGATGCCATGGCTACCATAGTAATTCTAACAATGTCATTACTGCAATAATAATGTTATCATGAAATAACCATCCATCACAATTTCCATAAAGCATCTCAAGAGTAGCCTTAGTAAGAAGTTTTTTACCTTAATAACCTCATCACGAATAAAAATGACATAATTTCAAAGCCATGGAATTAAAAATAGATGGAAATATGGAGGAATAAAGATAACAAAGTGGTGCCTTCCCATTGTGACCATCTTACCATTATCCAGCATATAGTGGAAGCTCCTCTTGTTTGGGAAAATTGAATCACCTGCACTAAGGGCCCCACATCCATAAAAAATAAATTATTCCAAAAGACAGAAATCCAAAGCATAATATCGGAAGGATCTTAAATCCATTCTCGGAGAGATATGATAATGAGTTCAGCGAAAGACATAGATGACCAATTAAATCATAGTTTAATATTAACTTTAATACCACAGACATGACCCTACTACTGGCAAGCATCTATCGCCTCAGAAAGGATGCCTTTCAACCCAATGAAATGTCTGTGTCCCATCCATTAGGTATAGTTTCAGAGTCATTTAAAATCATTCACATTAATTTAAAAATTAACTAAATATCGCTGTCCTAGCTTGGTAACTGGCTAACAACAGTGCCATTCACAATAACTAAAAGAATTGAAAAATCTGGCCCGTGATGAGACCTCTTGTCTTCCATATTTTAAACTGAAAGCCATTACCCTGGCTTGGTGACCTAGTAGCAGTAATGTCATTATCGTTAGGACCCATGACCATGGTAGGCCAACTCGTAATGAGACCTCCTATCTCTTAATTAATCCTTTTTAAAATGAAATCTGCTTATGATCAACCTTAAATAGGTTACTTAATAGGTGGGGAGGAAATTCTGCTCCTTAAGAGCACGGGATGGCATGAAATTTTTTTAATTACTAATATTTACTGGTTGTTCCTTCTACCCTAAAGACTCATTTTGAAGAAGGAATATTATATAATGACTAAAATATTCCTTGAGTTAATCATGCTAGGGTTCTCATGAGAGCTCATTAGGGTTTTAGAGGAGTGGTCCACCATAAAAGGTTTTTCAACAATACCTTCTAAGAGGAACTTGAAAATATTTCTTGGATAACAACTTGTTAGAATGACTAGGCTATGGTTAGGGTTTTGGTTTGTGAAAGGAAAGTATTTAAGCATAAAAATGAGAAATCCCCTTGAGTGACTCCATGGATGACCAAACAATATGAAGAAGAAACACCCAATCAATGATTAATGTCACTTTAAAAAAAAATGAGGCATTAATAATGAATTTCTTCTGGAAAGTCACCACAAGAGTGCATAATAATGGAAATTTCAATAGTTGTGCCTTTGGGAATTGCAATTTTAAGAGTGTTGCTATAACAATTTTATTCCAAATGGTATTTTTATTTATTGTTTCTATACTACCCTACCCTAATTTAAAGAGAGGAAAATCTCCTTCAACTGTAGGAGTACTGCCAGTGTAACCATGTGCTTAACAAAAAACTGAATATACTCACACTTATTTGTAAAAAATAGACTTAAATGCATACCAAAATATGAGAAACCAACCGCTTTATTTGATATGGTACCAAGATTTTTCGAATGATGAAGGAGTGAGGTGTGGAAATGATTGTTTGGAACCAGGATTCAATAGGACCAACATATTCATGGTTCTCCAACTTGTACAAGTCTTCCACAACTTGATGTTTTCTCTCTTCATATTGACAAGAATGGTTAAAGGAAATTCTAGGGTTTTCTTCTTTGTGAGCTTCAACAACAATTTTCGAACAAGTTCCAATCATAGATTTCTCCTCTAATGGTTTATGGATTAAAGTTTCTTCCCAAGGTAAATGTTGTGTGGTAATAGGGGAAGTTTCTGAATTCACTCCTCTCCCCTCTCTAAAATATATGACATTACATTCAATAGGGGAGTGAGTAGGAAAAATAGGTGTTTTAAACTTATGTGCAACTTGATTGTTGGAATTATGGTTTTGTTGCACAAATGGTTGGGACCATATAGAGGGATAACATGGTAGTGTGTTGTGTTGGGTACCGGATTTGTATACTTTTCTCTCCCATTTTTTCCCACCTTTCTATCTCTTTGTATCATTATTGTTCTTAAACACACGAGGTAAACCCCTTTATTTTATCTTACATGGAATATTTGATTAATGAAGTAATAGTCAAGGAGGTTTTACCTTTTGCAAACATTAACTCTGATATTTTGCAAATTTGGAAAAATCAGGAAGATTACAACTGTGAGTCATGGAGCAGCTCTTAATTTCCAGCGCTATCTTTACTTGCTGCTACAGCACAACAGACTCCATTTCACCCCAACGATATTTTAGGATTTTTCATGGTTTCCTTTTGGAAACTAGGTTGCTATTGTAATGAATTGTATAATTGTAGATATGTAGTTGTTAGAGGAAATATGCAATTTCCTGAATAGTTTTATAAAGAGGGCCTGCAGGCTGTGAATCTGGGTTAAGCAAGCATATACAGATTTTGTAACAGAAGTATTTTCCAATTAATTGAATGCACAACACTCTGTTGTTTTACCTGTAACCTTGTGAGTTGTCGCAGCCCTGATCAGAGAGTTGGGCCCACTCTTCTGATCACATGCTGCGTTATCTTTCTTTTTGTTGATTTCATATGTGAGTTTGGATTTATAACTATTGTTTAGTATAACTATGTAATTGTTGTGAATACCTTTTTAATTCTGCAATCCATTTTTATTTAGGTTACAGTAGTTTGTCTGTTCATTGATTTAAGCATGTGATCTTATAGCAGGTTGTGTGATTGCTCTTGCATATACTGTGCGTGTTAGTCTTGAAATAACTAACGCCCTCGGGTTGATAATTTATGTGGAAAAGGGGTCTGAATATTCTTCACATTTGGACACCAACATTTTGGCGCCGTTGCCGGGGAATGCTAACAAGGTGCAAGAACATGATCTATAATTGATCTAAGGTTCGATCTCTCATCTTGGGGAGGAAATTTATTGCCCTACTTCAAGTCTTGAGCATAGTGTTTTGTATTTTTTCTGCTTCTTATTGTTTTCTTTAGAATTGATCTCTCATCTTGGGGAGGGAATCCATTACCCTGCTCCAAGTCCCGAGCATAGTGTGCTGTTTTTTTTTTTTTTTTTTTCATTAAGACTGATCTCTCGTCTTAGGGAAGGTATTTGTTACCCTGCTCTAAGTCCTGAGCATAGTTTTCATATTTGTTGCTTTTGATTATTTTTCTAAAAAGGGCCAACTTATTGTCCTGGGGAGGGTATTTGCTTACCCTACTTCAGGTCATAAACTTTGATTTTCTTTTTAGTTTATTCGATTTTCTGTTTTGAACCTTCTCTCTCATCTCGTGGAGGAATCTATCTGTCCTGCTCCGGGTCTTGAGCGCTTTTTCTATTTTGATGAATTATTCTCACCAATTGTATGAACAAAGATCTGAATAAGAGGGGCAGAGGAAGACCCCCAATGAAAGGGAAGGATATGGGAAGGAAGACCTATATCCAGGAGATCATCGAAAGGGCTAAATCGGAAGCATCCTCTCACGCTGATGTCAGGGTAAGGGTTCAGAAAAAGTATAAAGGGCAGTCAGTTGAACAGCCAATGCCATCCACGGTAACAGAGTAAGTTCATTCAATGACGAAAGAAGCAATAAATAAGGTATCAGTGGAGGAGACATCCTTTCTATCAGCCGAAGGGGAAGAAATAGCAAGTAGAGGGTTAGAAGAACTAAGTAATTCCAATTGGGAAGAAGAACCTCCGAAAGGGTTTGCATCACCACGAGACCAAAGGAGTGTTGTGAATCCTCCTGCAGTTGAATTAAGAAATTTCAATTTCAAAAGAGATTTCCTAAAGGATATTGCGTCACCAAGGGACCAACGAAGTGCAGTGAAACCTTCTACAGTTGAATCACCCCAAGTACTAGCCGCAGAATTGGTTGAAATCCCAGGTGAGTATTGGAGAATATTTATGGCACCTGCAAGTTCTTCTATTTATTTTCAAATTCGAAACATTATAGGTGATGCACCGATGAAGTCCATTCCTTTAAAAAATCTACCTAATTTTCATGGGCTTTCTTCAGAAGACCTTGATACATTCCTCTTCGAATTTGACATTATCTGTCGAGGGTATGATTATATCTCCAATGCTCAGAAACAAAAAATATTTCCTGCTACCTTAAAAGGAACAACCTTGTGATGGTTGATGGGTTTAGGAGGGAGAACTATTTCCTCATGGTATGGGATGAAAGAAGCCTTTTTGGAAAAATACCAAGATTATTGTAAATCCCGTGACATTAAGGGGGAAATATTTAAGTTTGTACAAAAAGAGGATGAGAACATGGAAGACTGTGTGGAATGATTCAAATATATTTGCAGAGATTAGGCCATAGTGACTTGGATAAGGATATTCTGAAGATCATTCTTCTCTGGGCACTTAAGGAAGATTACCTGCAACTCCTGAACATAGTAGGAAAGGGGGAAATTTCGAAAGAAGACTTCGACACCATTTGTGACTATTGCATTCAGTGTTCACTGGGGGCTGCAAGGAGTGGACAAGGAATTCGGCCATTAAAGACTTCTGGTGGGGGGGTTACAAAGGCAGAATTGGAAACCTACTGGGTAACCTAAGGACTGATATCCTGAGCACATTATCCTCCCAAATGGACACTCTGCAAGAAAAATGGAAACATATAGAGTTGGAGAAGACTATGGCTATATTCTGCCCATAGTGCAGAAAGAAGCATCCTTTGAAAGAATGCCCATTAAACACAGTGGAAGCCTGCAAAATATATGAACAGACCATGCAACCAATTCATGTCCTTCCTTGCCCGGACTGAAGGCAGTTTTTCAAGGGGCAAGTGAAGAAAATGTGTCAGACCAGTTGTACTTCATGGGGCCAAAAACGCCATGGAAACCTCAACCACCAGCTATGAATCCAGGTATGTTTCAAGACCCATCCCAGTATTTTAATAATTTTAATATGGGTCCCCAGTCTGCACCTTCTCATCTATGTGGTCTCAATACAAATACCCCCCTTGGAAAAAATGGGTTCCCCAAACCAGTTCAAATCCTTCGTGGAATCAAAAATGGTGTGGACCCTCTCCTACTATGCAATTTCCCCAATCTATGCCTCAACAACAACTTCAGTTGCCCTCTAATGTACCTCCTGGCAATCGAGCCCTTCGACCCCAGCTTCCTATCCAGCCCAATCCGAATCCTAATAATAAAGGGGTCCAACAAATAGACACTCTTAACCTTCCATCTTATAGCATTTCTACCGCAGGACTTAACAAAATAAACTTACGATCTGGGCTGGTAGTAAATGCTCCCACTTCACCTATTATTATAGAAGTTAAAAAACTAAAATAGGGGACATTTGGGGATAAACCAGACCAAAACATAACAAATCAGATACCTCCCCAATCTGTTATTAATCAGGGTCATCCAACTTCTCCACCATATCCTAAAAGACTGACCTTGAATAAACTAAAACCTCAAGCAGAGTTTGCTTTCTTGGGGGAATTGCAAAATATATTTGTAAAAATACCCTTGCTACAGGCTATGAGGGATGTACCTATATATGAAAAAAATATCAAATATTACTGCTCTAAGAAACTTGGGAAGAAACCAAGGTATCCGTTAACTATTCATGTGATGGGTAGACTGTCCGACATTATGCTAGGAAAGACTATGCCTATGAAATACGGAGACCCACGAAACCCAATTCTAACGATACAAATCAATGGGGTTGAAATCCAAAATGTACTGGTAGATTTGGGCGCTGCCATCAATATCATTACCTCCGAAACAATGAACACATTAGGTCTCAGAAATGTTAAGCCAACCCCTACTATCTTGGAAATAGCAGATAGGTCTAAAATTAAACCAGTAGGGAAACTAGAAGATGTGACTATTTCGGTGGATTCATGGCACTACCCTATGGAACTCCTTGTATTACAGATAATATCCTCAGTTGGTGGTCACCCATTGATTTTGGGAAGACCTTGGCTCACAACTACAGATGCTTACATAGGGTGTCGATATGGGCATATGATCATATCAAATGGGATGGTTACAAATAATATTACTCTCTACCCTCCTGCGGAACCTAGCCCATCTGAAAAAATATGAACCAGTCAGAAACCTCGGCCAATAGAAGAGCCTAAACCTGAAAACGAAGAATTTAGACCAATTATCACTATTGGGCAGGCCCTACAATTCAAAATGGAAACCGAGGATGATACTATTAACACTTTTATTAATGATCCTGGTTCTGTTTCCAATTCTATTTTCCAGATTTTTGAATCTGATATGAGTTGTGAGACGCAGGAAAATATTGAGCTAGAGGATGAAATTGAAGATATTCCTATAAATTTATCCCATGATAGTATTCCAATTGAAATTGAAGCAGGGAAAACACTCAATATCAACCCCAATATGTCCGAATCTTAGACAAAATAGCTTTTAAAAGTCCTTCAAATTCATCAGGAAGCTTTTACATGGGATTACACTGACATGAAGGGAATTCCTGCTAACTTATGTACTCATCATATTTATATTAAGGAAGATTTCTGCCCTGTGAGACAGCCCCAACGGAGAATGAATCCCGCTTTAAAGAACATTGTCAAAGAAGAATTACAAAAATTATTGGATGTAGTTTCATTTACCCCATTTCAAATAGCCAATGGGTATCTCCACTAGTTATTGTTCCAAAAAAGAATGATAAGTGGCAGATCTACGTAGATTACAGGGAGTTAAACAAGGCAACCCAAAAAGAACATTTCCCTTTTCCATTCATTGACCAAGTCCTGGACACCTTGGATGGGAAGAAGTTCTTTTCCTTCCTAGACGGATTTAGTGGATATAACCAGATCCAGATAGCCTCGGAAGACCAGGATAAAAAAACTTTCGCATGCCCATGGGGGACCTTTACATAAAGGGTCGTCCCATTTGGCCTGTGTAATGCTCCTACTACCTTCCAAAGGGAAATTCTTGGAATCTTTTCTGATTTGGTCGATGATAGTGTTGAATATATATCGATGATTTTACTCCATATTGAAACTCATTTGAAGAGGGATTGGAAAATCTGGAGAAAGTACTCAAAAGATGTAAGAAGACCCATGTATCTCTGAGTACAGTCAAATGCCATATGATGAGGGAGGAAGGGATAGTATTGGGACATTTTCTCTCAGTTGTTGGAATTTGAGTTGATCCGGCCAAATTAGAGGTAATATTATACTTCCCGGTACCAAAGACAGCCACACAAGTACGTAGGCTTATTGGTTGTGCTAGTTATTACATACACTTTATAGAAAATTTTGCTAAAATAACACATCCGCTTTTTCAATTGCTAAAAAAAGATGTAGAATTCTTGTGGACTGAAGACTGTGAAGAAGCTTTCATGAAAATTAAGGGACTGATTTGCAAGGCTCCAATCATTCGAGGACATAATTGGGCATCACCATTTCACATACATGCTGATGCTTCTCAAACAGCAGTAGGAGCTGTTTTAGGAAAGCAGGTAGACAAAACACTGTATGCAATTTATTATGTTAGCAAGAATTTAATTCCTGTTGAACTGAATTACATGGTGATGGAAAAAGAATTCCTGGCTATCATTTATGCTATCAATAAGTTCCAGCGCTACATCACCGGGGATCCTACTTTTGTACATACTGGTCATGCATCAATTAGGTATTTGATGAATAAACCTATCACTCCTGGCCGTATTACAAGATGGTTACTACTTCTTCAAGAATTTGATATTAAAATAATAGAAAAACTAGGAAAAGATAATATAGTTGTTGATTTCCTGTCTAGAATGGATAACAATGAGGAATGCAAACCTATAGAAGATAGTTTTCTCGATGAGCATATTTTTACAGTTTTTACTAAACCTCCGTGGTATGCAGATATTGCTAACTATCTTGCTATAGGGAAAGTGCCTTATCATTTTTCATACAGGGAACAACGAAAAATTATTCATCACAGTGCCTAATATTCTTGGATGGCATGGTACCTTTTACATAGAGGAGATGATAAGTAGATTTGGCGCTGTGTATCTGAGGATGATATTCATGAAGTATTGAAGGCTGCCCATGATTGCCCTTATGGAGGAAATTTTGTAGACAAAAGAACAGGCCATAAGGCGCTACAAATGGGATATTTCTGGCCTTCTATCTTTCAGGATGCAAAACACTATGTCAGGAGATGTGATAGTTTCCAGTGTATGGGGCAGCCCGGTCGAGCTGATGAAATGCCTTTTCAAGCACAGGTGGTCCTTGAACCTTTTGAGAAATGGGCCATCGACTTCGTTGGGCCCTTTAACCTACCCTCCCAACGAAAATTCCACATTTTGGTCTGCACAGATTATGTGACTAAGTGGGTAGAAGCCAAAGCTATTGCGAAAGCAACAGAGCAGGTGGTCTCAGATTTTCTATTTGAAGAAATTTTTTCTCTTTATGGTACCCCAAGAGAGGATTTTTCAGATGGAGGAGCACAATTTATATCACACATGATAGCAAATATTATGTAGAAATATGTGGTCAAACACATGGTGACATCTCCATACCATCCCCAGACGAATGGACAAGTAGAAAGCACAAACAAGACATTGGAAAATATCTTGACAAAAATTGTGGCATGCCATTGTCGGGATTGGGCCTAGAAGCTGCTTGAATCTCTCTTGGCGTATAGAACAACATGGTGGAACACAACTGGGTTTTCACCATTTGAGTTGGTTTATGGGAAATCCCCGTTGTTTCCAATAGAATTTGAGATCAGTACGCTCTAAACAGCTCTTGAAGTTGGTTTGGATCTGTCAAATGCCCAGAAACACTGACTGGCCCAACTCAATGAACTAGATGAAATCTGTTCAATGGCTGTCCAGAGAAATACTACTATTCATCAGCAGAGAATGAAATGGCACGATAATTTTATCAAGAACAAGGTGTTTCAGAGGGGAGACTGGTCATTACTTTATGACTCCCGCTTTAAGTATTTTAAGGGAAAGATTTGCACTTGCTGGATGGGACATTACGAGGTGGACGCTGTATTTGATAGTGGAACAATCATGCTAGTCACAATTGACGATACACGTGCTGCATTCATAGAAAATGGACATTGCCTGAGATTATACCACCGCCCACCCTCTAAGGATTCTTTCATCAAACATCTCTTTGAGAAATTTGGTTTGAAGGTTATCAATGTAGAGAATTCTTCCTCTGCATCCTTGTTTTAATATCTATATATATATATATATATATATATATAGATATATATATATATAATGAATAAACATTGTTACTATTTATTTTGTTGTATTTCTACAGGAGTTACTGCTAAGGAGTAATGTTTTAAAGATCAAAAATTTATTTCAAGTATTGATTGTTGATACTCATGACACTTTTACTTGGTTGCTGCTACTCATGATGTTGTTACTCGGTTGCTGCTACTCGTGATGCTGTTACTCGGTTGCTGCTACTCATGCTGTTGTTACTCGATTGCTACTACTCATGATGCTGTTACTCAGTTGTTGCTACTCATGATGCTATTACTCGGTTGCTGCAACTCATGATGTTGTTACTTGGTTGTTGCTACTCATGATGTTGTTACTCGATTGCTGCTACTTGATGTTGTTACCCCTTGGTTGTTGCTAGCTAGATGTTGTTACTCTGGATGCTGCTCATCGCATTGCTGTTACTCAAGATGCTGTTACTCGCACTGCTATTACTCTAGATGTTGCTACTCGCACTACTGTTACTCCAGATGTTGCTACTCGCACTACTATTACTCCAGATGCTGCTACTCGCACTACTGTTACTCCAAGATCCTGTTACTCCAGATGATGTTACTCACACTGTTGTTACTCCAAGATGTTGTTACTCGCACTATTGTTACTCTAGATGATACTACTCGTACTGTTATTACTCCACCCGCAACATTATTGCGTCGTCATCCTACCAACCATCATTTCGTCTAGGTAGGCCACTAGGTACGCCTCCACTTGAATTTTAACGATTTAATTAAATATCCCATGTGAATACATTAATGCCGCAGATGAAAACTTTTAAGTTGGGGGGGGGGGGGAGGGTGTCGTCATAATTTAATGACGGCATATTAATGATTTCATAAGTCATTATTACCATTCCATGTGTGGTACACCCTACGATCCTTATCAATAATCTGTATAATCATTAAATACGTGTTGGGATCCACAACACATCCTTTCCACTTTATATGAAATAATTACTATTCTATTCATTGCAGTTACCATACTTTTTCATGATTTTCCTCGGTTTCTGAGAATTACCATCCGTATTTACCATTACCACCATTCATTTTCACCATGTTGTTTTTCCAAATTTGGTATCCACCATTTTTTCCAATGGTCTACTATTCTAGAGTGTTGTTACAATCCCCATTGTATGGGAGGACTGGCTGTGCGGCATGAACCTGAAAATATAGTTTCGGTCCATAATAATCTAGAGGTGTGGAAAATCTTTGTCAGTTTATGATGGGATACCTACTTCGATAGATTACAGGGGTTTGATAGGGGAATTACAATGGATTTTGCACTTAATTTTTATGAGAATTTATCATGGGTAAGAGGATTGGAAATTCCTGTCATAGAAGAAATAATTGCAGAAGTTAGCAGGCCGAGATAGCAAGCGAAGAAATGGTTTGCTCAGAGAGCTCCTCTCCCAGAGTTTCCAAAATTGTTCTTGCTGGTAGGAGAAAGCATTGTTCAATTGGGCAGAGGATATGAGCACAAGTCAATATCGTATACATGGAACAAAGTCGCAGGTTTTGTAATGAGATACATAACTTACGAGGGTCGAGCCACAACTCTGTTTAAATATCATTTTAAAATTTTAACTCACCTTCGATTTCCACAGGTTCAGGTGCATTCCTTAAGCATGCCCTTCTTTTTATTAAAATATTTGCAGCACATGGCACAGTCTGCTCGGCGTTCACGCCGAATGCCGACAGTGCTCTCCAATCATGGATTGGTGTGTTTACTAGTCATACATGCAACAGCTAGAATTTGAGTCTCTTGGGTGGAACTATGTGGATCCTCAGAAGAAGAGATAGCAGTCGTTATTGCTACTAGAGAAGAGGAACCAACCTCTCCAGCTGGTTTGGAAGAGGAAGAACATTTAGAGGAAATTTATCAGGAAGAACTTGAAGAAATTTAAATGGAGGTTGATCAGGAGGAACCCAAAGAAGTGGAAATGGAGGTTGATCAGGAAGAACCTGAAGAAATCGGAATATAGGAGAAAGATGGTGACACAGTCGAGGCTGCCACACAAGAACCAGCCTCGCCTGAAGAACCCACATATGAAGGAATTATGGATATAGTGCATGAAGTTGAGACTGTCATACAGTCATCAAATTTTGTTAATGAAGAATGGGAAAATGGAACGTCAGATAGAGGGATGTCAAGTGATGTTGTTTTGCAAGAAACAAGATCACCTGCCCAACCATATATGGATATTGAAACAAGTGGGGGTGCTACAAAAGAACCACCCCTGATTCAGCTAGAACAGGGAAATAAGGAAGAGTCAACCTACAAAGTCGATATTTTCCCACAAAGACCAGTATCGACCGCAAGAGGAAGTAATCCATGCAGAATAGGAAGATAGAGGAGGAATAAACCACGAGGTCGATATTGTCCCACAAAGATGAGTATCGACCTCAAAGGAGGAAATGATGTACAAAGGGTAGGAGGACAGAAGGGAAACAATCTTCAGAATTGATGTTGTTCCACAAGAACAAGCATCGACCCCGACTGAGGTAGTAGTGCATGAAACTCCGACCCAAGATGGAAATGAGGATGATAAAGCTATCCCCTGTTCTCTATTCCAGTCTATGATTCCTAGAGGGGTGAGGGGATTTCGCTCGTCCCAACGATTAATGGAGTAAATAACTGTCCCACCAGTGCTTAAGTTCGTCAATGGAGGAAAGGAAATGGCCAATATCAGCCTAGTGATTACTGAATCCTAGCTAGAACACCCAGAGGTTCACAAGGGAGATGAAAATCCTATGGAAACATCAGAACATAGGATGGTCAATGGAAATGTTAACCAAACGACAGGATTAACTAAGGGAAATATAGAGAAGGATGTCCCTAAAGATAGGGAGCCCAGCCAGAAAGACCTAACAAAAGAACCAACTGATAATACTGGCAGCATTCCACCACTTCCTGAGCCTGTTATAGGCCCATAAAATGAATTTATTGTCAAACAGGAATGGATTGAACAGTGTGAGAAAAGAAGATTACCTATCAAGAAAATGTATCAGTTGTAGTTCAATGAAATCACGAGATTGAAGAGGGAGGTTTGGGAGTTGAAGAGGCAAGTTTCCCGGTTGAAAAATAAGGTAAAAGTCTACAAATGGAGGGAAGTACAACAAAAAATTAAGGTCTCCTCTGTATCTAGACAGACTGGTTCGATTGAATATTTGTTTGAAGGTCGGGAATTTTTCTTGGCCGCTGAGATCCAGAGGTGGCAGTCTACTACGAATGGAAATAATAAAGAGACAATGCAGGTTCAAGAACAGGCTGCTGGGATCATTACAGGATACATAGACCAATTAGATAAGGCACAACTGAGGCAAGCTAAACAAAAGGCCAGAATAGAAGAATTGGAAGAACAAGTGTAGTTGCTGCAATCAGATAAGGAGAGGATGTTCTCCCTCATACAATAGGTAATGGCCTGCAGACCTCCTGTACATAGCTATTCCTTATTCCTTCATGAAAAATTTCTTTTCTTTTGTATTGAGAGTATATATACGGAAATTTGGCACGAGATTGAGGACCCCATTCAATTTCTCCGTATCTTGAAAATTCATGATATCATAGGACAACACTTAATGTGAGATATCTACATGCACAATTACTTCTTGAGACATGATCAGGATTTTAACCCCGTTCCATTCATGGGGGATATTCATTTAAGAGCTTTTGCCTCCTACACCATAAATCAGATTAAATAGAGAAAGGCCTATGATACGTTTGAGGAAAACCAACTCACAAGGCCGCTAATGATGAGGAAGGAGCATGGCCAGTCAACAAATATTTATAACAAGAATTTTACATTTCTATAGATTGAGGGGCATAGAGAGAACATGTTGAAAACCCAGAAATGGTGTGCTGACCTCTGTGTTAGACATATTACAATGTTCCATAAGGAAACACTGGACAATTATCAGAGGAGGTGGATGTTGTCATCTTCAGCCGTTAGAGGACGAGAGCCATTTGGTGCACCTAACTTTGCACAGGCTCTAGAGAGGATGCCACATTTTCTAGCATACATTCAGACCTATGGGGTTAGATGGATGGGGATGAGGTTTCAATTTCCCCTTATTTGGTTGCCAGCCGAGCAATATACTCCTACATAAAACGTTGACCCAGACTGGTGGAAGGATGTTGTTCTGACGGAAGGTTATAAACCCCCTGGGATAGAAATGGCCAAAGAATATGATCTCACACAACTTCATGCCAGTCAGAGTCAATCCAACCCAGATCTAAGGAGACAACAAGCTACATGAGGACATGCAGATAGACCAATTGGGGGGAGATGTTGGGTACCGAATTTGTATACTTTTCTCTCCCATTTTCGCCCACCTTTCTATCTCTTTGTATCATTATTGTTATTAAACACACGAGGTAAACCCATTTCTTTTATCTTACATGCAATATTTGATTAATGAAGAAATAGTCAAGGAGGTTTTACCTTTTGCAAACATTAACTCCGATATTTTTACAAATTTGGAAAAAGCAGGAAGATTACAGCTATGAGTCATGGAGTAGCTCCTAATTTCCAACGCTATCTTTACTTGCTACTACAACGCAATAGACTCCGTTTCACCCCAATGATATTTCAGGCTTTTTCATGGTTTCCTTTTGTCAACTAGGTTGTTGTTATAACGAATTGTATAATTGTAGATATGTAGTTGTTAGAGGAAATCTGCGATTTCCTGAACAATTGTATAAAGAGGGCCTGCGGGCTGTGAATCGATGTTAAGCAAGCATATACATATTTTTTAACAAAATTATTTTCCAATTAATTGAATGCACAACACTCTGTTGTTTTACCTATAACCTTGTGAGTTTCTGCAACCCTGATCAGAGAGTTGGGCCCACTCTTTTGATCAAGTGTAGCGTTATGTTTCTTTTTGTTGATTTCATATGTTAGTTTGGATTTATAACTGTTGTTTAGTATAACTCGGCAATTGCTGTAAATACCTTCTTAATTCTACAATCCATTTTTATTGTTGTTACAGTAGTTTTCTGTTCATTGAGTTAAGCCTGTGATCCAATAGCAGTTTGTGTGATTTCTCTTGCATATACTGTGCGCGTTATTCTTGAAATAACTAATACCCTCAAGTTGATAATTTATGTGGAGAAAGGGTTTGAATATTGTTCACATCTGGACACCAACACGTTGGATGGGACTTTCAACTGGTGTGGCTCAGGTAATGGAGTTTGGACAGGGCATCACACTAGAGAGGAGGATCCAAACCATCCTTGAGGCTACGAGAATATTTGGCTTGAGGGAGAGGGTCACTGTGGCCATAAGGTGGGGTATTTATCAAAGTAGAATTATAAGTTTGCCATGGAATTGTAGGGTTGTATATGTGTTGAGGAACCTGTTGGGGACAATAAATATTATTACAAGTATTAAATGATGATGAGTTTTGATTTATACCTGGTAGTCAATTTATTTCCTTACTTGATTCCTTAAATATTTGTTGAAACCCTAGAAATGGTGAAAAAGTGGGTGAAAACCTATTTTCTAGTGAATGTAATTATTTGTCCTAGTAATGATGGAAAAAACCTCTTTTCTGGTGAATGTTGACTTCTCCTATCATATGTAAAGGTTCTAAAAATTCATCTTTAATTGCTTTGAGTAGGAGTGTTTTCAAGGTCTCTTTTTCCAAATGTTTATGTATTTATTTTTGAATTTGTATCGAAATCGTTTCACATATCATCTCTAAAATTTCATTTTCCCCTTCTGTTTTTCCAAAAATGTCTTCATGGGCCTTGCAGTAGTCTTGGCATTTCTTCAAGAATATATTCTTCATGTCTTCACATGTTTGAATGCAATTCCCTCCAAGGCTTATGAACCACTGAAGAGATGCTCCTTTAAGATTAAGTGGAAAAAATTGCAACCTTTGAGCATTAGTACAATAACCATATCCTCTACAAAGTACTTCAAACTCAAATAAGAATGTATTTTGGTCTTCATTTTCCAAACCATGAATTTTGGGTAGTGCATATGGGGGAATACTATGCATTTGTGCCACTCGTGGATCTTTTATAGGGAATTCAAAATTAACAATGTTTACCATTTCTTACCAAAATAAAAGAGGTTCTCCATGTACTACTTTGATACTCCTTCTTTGAATGTTCCTGCCAATCGGTTAGTGAAATAGATGCATTATATGTTTGATATTAGCCGCAAAATGCTCATTGAAAAATCCATCGAAATACCATTTCAACAAGATAGCCAGTGTGTTATGTCAGTATGTGGATATATATATATATATATATATATATATATATATATATATGGGGGGAGGTGGGGGTTCTTACATAACCCTACAAATGAAAACAAAATATGTAGGCAAGAAGCAAAAAACTTGCAAGAAAAACTAGGTAAAGAGAAAACCAAACTGCAACAGGTCACCAAGGTCAATCCCCTAAGCATGTCCCTCACAATGGCATCAAAATGTCAAGTGTAGTATATGGTATATTAATGGACCAAAATTTAATGTCAATCCAAGGTTCGTGGACTTCGAGATGCAGCACTGGAAATTCCATAGAAAGACTCTATCAACTTGCAAAAAAAACTTAATTTGTTCTACAAAAAAAATTCATTATCCACTCCAATCATTCAATCAAAAGTATTCATTAAAATTGAAACACTAATATTGAAAAATCATTAACAACCTTCTAAGCCCTGGAAAACAATGCATAAATTCTCAACTCAATTCCTACACAAGATTTGACAATTTCATTAAAAGAAAAATAACTTGATCGATCTGGACACTAGCTACTTCACTTATTAACTTATCAAGAAAACTGAGCTTTCAAACTAGATAAATAATAAAAAGCAAAAAAATAACACATGTCTCAATCCAATCAATCCCACAAGAGTGCTTAAAGGAGTCACATAAGAAATCAAAACATTTTTGCACAATATTAATTCACCTTCTCTAGTTATTCCAATTCATGCACTCAGTTCTTATACTGTGAAAGAAAAAACAATTCCTGCACTCTATTCCTGTACTAAGAAATAAAAAACAGTTCTTGTACTATATTCCTATACTGGGAAAAATAAAAAAAACTTGGTTCCTGTACTAGAAAAAAAAAACAAAGCACTTTTTTTCTATACTGAAAAATAAAACACTTTGTTCCTGTACGAAAACATAATATTGTGCAAGAAGCCCCAAGTCAACTAATGTGGAAAGAAACCTTGCTTGAGTTAAGATAAAATCCCCAAAATTCATCAAAATCTCTTTGACTACTCAACTCATAACTCTCAAGATAATATGAAGGCTTTAACGAATAACAAAGAAGATATTAAACTCTTGTGCACAAATAAAAATATCATCTCGTAAATGTATTTTTGTTCATAACTTGTGATTCCAAAACTAATATGGCCACCAACATCCAAATCAACCATTCATTGCACTGCCCATGAATTTATTGTCTCCACTTCACAACAAAAAAAAATTAATGATGCAGAACTTTCAAAAATTATCACTTCCGCTGTGCCACTGCAAAAATTACTCTTCTCTCTTTACACCTACCTTTTCATGCTCAGATGTATATATTTAAAATTAAAACGGACCCAAATTCACACAAAAACCCTTCAACACATTACTCCTTCCATTTTCTCGAACCCACTGGAGCTTGAATCAATCAGTTCACTGATTGCTGAAGTGAGACTTAGCATACCTAGAAACAATTTATTAATGTCGTTTGGAGTGATCCCATTACAATTGAAATTCCTCTCTTTTCATTAACACGAAAGCGTCTTGGGCTATTTTGTTCCAAGGCCATTCAATCACGTATTGATAAGCATTTAAGCTTCTAAGCTATTGGCTAAACCACCTGTTGTATTGATACATTCCATCACTAAGGGTGGAGCCACGATTGACAACTGTGTTTCTGAGTTGAAGGTATATCCGTTGTTTTTTTTTGTCGATTCCTGATTCGGTGATGTCTGATCGATCTCATATTTTGTTGTCAAAGTCCTTACTTTATTCCACCTTCTTACTCTGTGTAAAATAGAGTTCTACTTACAAATTCAGGTTTAATTTTTTACTGTTATTATGTTTGAAACCCACTTACTCTCTATCACCTTCGCTTCACTTGGAGGATAGCATGAATGCCATCAATCTAAATCCACCTACTAGGATTCTGACAGTTTACTTTCAAGAAATATTTAACATCATAATGAATTCACCTTCTCGATTTAATATGAACTAAGACATTAATTGAAATGAAAAGAATCTATCATTTGACCAGATTTACCATTATAAATAAATTCACACATAGGATCGCTATAAATAAGCCAAAACTTAGACTCTTTTACTCTTCATGCATAATTCACACCAAACACACAACGCTTTCTAAACTCTATGTACCAAAATTGATCTGGAATTGTATATCAAATGCGCTCTTTTTGAAGCTCACAGGTGTGACAGAACAAATAACTCTTCACTGTAATAATGCTGAACAGATTGCAAGCCATATAGCCAAGCATATCCAATGCTTTGCAAGTAGATTTGTTGAAATAATTTCCAGCACACTCTACACCTTAGCATTGTATTCTCCTTCATGGATATAAATTTATCTTCGTGGATAGGCAATATGCCTCCCTCAATGTTGGGAAGAAATTACACATACACACTCCAAATTCTTGCTACTTCAGTCACAGACACTATAGGATCCACACAATCAACCTATAAAATAACTCTCTCTATCTTGGCACACACACAACATAAATCCTCACACAACATAAATTCACACCATAAGTGTTCACAAAAATACTCAACAAATAATTAATTAATAAATAGAATATTTACAGAGTACTTGGCCTCAAGCTGGGCCTCTCTTCAAACTCACACTCTTTCACTCACCTACCTCTACCTCTCTACTTGTCTCGAAGCTTACAATTGAATATATATTACAGATCATAGCTTGTCCAACTCTCACAACTAACTCCTATAAACTTGTAATTAGTTCCCAGAATATTGCAACAACCTCTATTCTAATAAAAACCCTTCTTATATCTAACTTATGAATTATCTAAATTCTGAACATAAATAACAACTATCCTCTCGAATTATCCCATTTTTCCAGGGATAGGTTCACATAAGTAAACTAAGAATATTCCCTACCTATGATTGATGTGAATTAAAAATTTTAGAAGAGATGTTTTTACAATATTTACATCTGACCCCTCCTTGGGCTACTGTCAAGACCTTAGGGTATGACCAAAAAATTAAGATTTAACTTGAGAGCTAATGCTCCTGTGTCATATTCAAAAATTTGAAAACATTCATGATCTCCTAATCATGTGTTCCATATGCTAATGAAAACTTCCAGGGTCCCAAGCCTTAGTTTGTAATTGTCCAAATTCTCTACACCTTTGTTGTTGTTTTATGTCTGCTATCTTCTGGTTCATCTTCTTTCCTTCAATTAGTTCAAAATTCTGATTGATCATTCCTTCTATTGTTAGCTTTCTCCATTTGAACTGGTTCATCATTAAGTTCCATAGTTCTTCAATCACAGAATCCATTTCTGTTGTTCCCTGATTCCTTTCATTAACATCTTCTTTTGCTATTTCCATTTACTGCTTCATATCTTCAAATTTACTTTCAAGAAGTAAATTGTCTATCATATTTTTGGCTGCATACTTTTACGCCTTCTCTTATTTGTTAGCCAATACATCAGAAGCTTGGAAACTAACACACACCTCTGTCCCAATTAAATATTGAGACACTCCTTCATTCCCCACTGCAATCACACTCTCATACTATGGTTCTTTCACTAAATACTCTAGCAACTCAATTTTCTTTGACACCTCACCAATACTTCATCATGATACTCTCTATAGTCTTCAACATGTTGTTATTTCTTAACATTTTTCAGTAAATGTACTTCTTCTTCCTTCAGTATTGTGACTGTCTTCTCTTTGTCCTGAGACAAATTTGCCTCACCTCCTTCTTCAACACACTTTGCACTACTGTCTTCTTGTAAGCCCTCTTCAAGAGCTATCCTTACCATGTCTTCTGCATTAGCTTTCTCCTACAATTGTTCTTCATCAATAACATTAGTCAAATTCATTGGCTTACCTCTCTGAGAAAATGTTCCTTCATTCTTCATCATAATAAAATTCTGATCTCCCATCTTCATGGCAGCTTCAGATGACTGTCTTCTCCCATTAAGTAACTCATCAATAAACTCTTTCTGCTACAACCATTTAAAACCTTCCTGATCTGAGAGGTTTTCTTCTTCATATTTTACTTCAAGATCTTCATTTATCCTAAAGACATTTTTGAAAGGTTTCCTATCTCCTGCAATACTTGCAATCATACACAAGTTATCAGTTTTAAAAACATAAGACCTTGCGGTCTCACTTGATGCTTCAGCCACCAGGTCTTCTTGCTGCTCTGAATTCTTCATATGATTTAGAAGATCCTCTATAGATTTCTCCTTTGTATCTTCATTACCTTCAGAAAACAATGGGCCATGTTCTGGTTCACATACCAAAAATTCCTCCGCATACTCATGTATTCTGAGTAACTCTTCCTTCAGTTGAGCATTCAATCTATGCTCCCACTTACCTGCAATTTATGCCATTTGACTTTTTTTTCATAAGCTAACCATACCTCTAGTATTTCTTACTCCTCTCTAACATATCCATAAATAACTCAATATGGAGTTTTATCTCATATTTCTCTCTGTCATTCTCCTCTTGACTCATTCTCATGTAATTTTCCTTAGCATCTTCCTTCTCCTTTCCTCTGTTGTGGCTTCTCTTTGAACCTATGCAATGATTATCAACAATCATATTCTCCTCCTTTATGAACTTCATCTGTTCACTTGTAGACTGCACTTAAGCCTCCCTTTTTAGCAAGCTTCTCATTAGGGAAATTTTGAGGTCTAAAATGGGCCTCCTAAGGAAATTATAAAATAATAGTGGAAATAATAAAATAATATTTGATTACATCATCAAATTTTGGAGGGAAAAAAGAAAAAATTATTTTTTCAACTCGTATTTTCAACTTATCTCCCAAAATATTTACTCAAATTTTGAGCAGGGGTATTCATTGGATGCAAAATTTAATTCCTCATCCAAGGAGTACCCATGTTGCATACTTTCGATAGATCTTACTACACGAAAAATGAGAAATACATGAAAAACATGATTTCAATCACGTTTTTTCATGTATTTCTCATTTTCGTGTAGCAGGGTCCATCAAAAGTATGCAACATGGATACTCCTTGGATGAAGAATTAAATTTTGCATCCAATGAGTGCTCCCGCTCGAAATTTGAGTAAACACTTTGGGAGATAAGTTGAAATTACGGTTTGAAAAATAGTTTTATTATTTTATTATTTTTTAATATTTTTATCCTTTTACTTAAAAAATGGTGAATCATCCCCCATGGTTGACATCACCATCTTGAATCCTATTAGTTCTTATAAATTTTATTTTGGTTGTACATTTTTCTTAGGAGGCCCATTTTAGACCTCAAAATTCCCCTAATGGTACCTGTTGCAAGTACTTCACCAAGCCTTTGATATCTTACCTTACCAAGCTATCTCCTTGAGCTTGATCTATGGTTCTATACCTTTGGAACCATTCTTCTGAGAAAATCTTTTGCTCTTCTTTGCTTCTACAACTTCCACTTCCTTTGAGAGAAATCTTCTCCTCTCTGTCCAACTTTCAGCTGGAACGTTTAGGTTCTTTGCCACTTCCCTTCAGAGTATCCAATTACTCCGCCTTTCAGAACACACTGGCTCTTCTTCTCTTATAGATCTTCTTTTTGTTCTTTTGATGAGATATTCCTCCTTCAGTTTTCAATCTCAAATCTGCAAATGCAATCCTCAACCCAAAATTAAAATAAATAAAACATACCATATTACCTTTAGATATTCTATCACACTTTATCTTTGTGCATTGATGCCTTTCAGATTTAAAATCTAATCCTTTCTTCCTTTGCAAACAGAATCTCCTTCTACACTAATAAAAAATGATTCCAAGAGTAATATGGCCACCAACATCCGAATCAACCATTCATTGCACTACCCACGAATTGTTGTCTCCAATTCACAATAATAATAAAAAATTAATGATGCAGAACTTTCAACAGTTAAAAATTCTGCTGCGCCACTCTTCAAAAAATACTCTTCTATCTTTACACCTACGTTTTCATACTGAGATGTATTTATTTAAAATTAAACCAGAACCAAATTCACACAACAACCCTTCAACACATTACTCCTTTCCTTTTATCGAATCCACTGGAGCTTGAATCAATCAGTTCACTGATTGCTGAGGTGAGAATTAGTAAACCTGGAAACAATTTCTAAACTTTGTTTGGAATGATCCCATTACAATTGAAATTCCTCTCTTTTCATTAACTTGAAAGCGTCTTGGGCTCTTTTTTTCCAACGCCATTCGACCACATATTTATAAGCATTTAAGATTCTAAGAAATCGGCTAAACCACCTGTTGTGTTGACACATTCCATCACTAAGGGTGGAGCCACGATTGATAACTATGTTCCTGAGTTGAAGGTATATCCATTTTTTCAATTTTTTTTTCTATTCATGATTCAGTGATTTCTGATCGATCTCATATTTTTTTTTCAAAGTCCTAACTTGATTTTGCCTTCTTACTCTGTGTAGAATGGATTTCTACTTACATATTCAAGTTTAATATTTGACTGTTAGAATTATTGAAAACCCACTTACTCTCTATCACCTTCACTTCACTTGGAGGATAGCATGAATGGCATCAATCTAAATCCACCTATAGGGACTCTAACAGTTCACTCTCAAGCAAGATTTAACAGCATATGAATTCACCTTCTCGATTTAATATGAAATAAGACATTAATTGAAATGCATAACATCTATCATTTGACCAGATTTACCATTACAAATGGATTCACACATAAGATTGCTACAAATAAGCCAAAACTTAGACTCACTTACTCTTCATGCATAATTCACACCAAACAGACAAAGCTTTCCAAACGTTGTGTACCAAAATTGATCTGGAATCATATATCAAATATTCTCTTTGTGAAGCTCATAGGTGTGACAGATCGAATAAATCGTCACTGTAATAATGCTCAACAGATTGCAAGCCATATAGGAAAGCATATCCAACGCTCGGCAAGTAGATTTGCTGAAATCATTTCCAGCACACTATACTCCTTAGCATTTTCTTCTCCTTCATGGATCTGAATTGATCTTCGTGGACAAGCAATATTCCTCCCTCAATGCTGCAAAGAAATTACACATACACACTCCAAATTATTGTTGCTTCAGTCACATACACTGTAGGCTCCACGCAATCGACCTACATAATAACTCTCTCTATCTTGGTGCACACACAACATAAATCCTCACACAACATAAATTCACACCATAAGTATTCACCAAAATAATCAGCAAATAATTAATTAATAAATAGAATATTTGCAGACTACTTGGCCTCAAGTTGGGCCTCTCTTCAAACTCACACTCTTTCACTCACCTACCTCTACCTCTCTACTTGTCTTGAAGTTTAAAATCGAATATATATTACAGATCAGAGATTGTCCAGCTCTCACAACTAACTCCTAGAAACTTGTAATCAGTTCCCAGACTATTGCAACAACCTCTATTCTAATAAAAACCCTTCTTATCTTTATAACTTATGACTTAACTATATTCTGAACATAAATAGCAACTATCCTCTTGAATTATACCATTTTTCCAGGGATAGGTTCACATAAGTCAACTAAGCATATTCCCTACCTATGCTTGCTATGAATTAAACATTTTACAAGAGATTTTTTTACAATATTTACAACTAACCCCTCCTTGGGCTAATGTCAAGACCTTAAGGTCTAACCAAACAATTAATATTTAACTTGAGAGCTAATGCTCCTGCATCAACTTGTTCGTTTAATTAATACTTTGTTTGAGATAAACTTCTATGTTTATTAGAGATGCAACAAATTAGACTTCGCAAATAGAATTAAACTCATAACTTCAGTTTAATTAATGATAACAATATTATGTTCTTGTACCTAAAATACCCAAATATCCAAATGAAAATTTAAATTCAACAGGGCCAAAAGAATACGATGTAATATTTAAATCATGAATTTCTCAAGAAAAAACAAATTCACTTACACAGTGACACTATCAAATAATTAAATTAACCAAAAAAATGGTTTTCACCTGATTTTTGCATGTAAGCAATCTAAAATATAAATTTATCAGTCACCAATCAAGATCTAATAAATAACCCCCTTGCAAATCTTCTCTCAAAAAAATTGGACACACCACAGATTAGATCTAATGTTTTAACTGAAAATATGACGTTGAAAATGAAAATAAACTTTCGAGATCCAAATCCTTATTGCAAATTCCATTAAATGTAAATATTTATTCAATATAAAACTTTTAAAAAGCAAGCCCAAATATAAATGCAAGGGTTCAGATCTGAACCTTTATTACTTGTTTCAAAAGAAATTGCACAAGGCTTTATCCAATCATTCACACCTCTTACAAGAAACATTCACACAAAGATACTAATCACACCATTTATGTATCACATAATATAATATATAGAGGGAGAACGATCTGGGTAGTTTGGGCCCTATCCAACCAACTCATTTCCCTTTTTAAGGAAGGAGACTAATCTACGAGAACATATTTATCATCACAAGAAACAGATAAAAATGAATGCATGGACCTAGAATTGATGCTTTATTAATGAAACCTCAGTCTTTAATACATCAAAAAATTCAGTATTCCAGCTCTAGTTGATCAGAGGAAGGGGGTATAACCCCCACTACTCAACTAGGCAGCATGAGAATTCACAGAATAATGTTTTTTTGTTGTCACAACTCATCTTATATAGATTTTACAATACAATTTTAGCTTTAGACAAGCTAATCCATTATAAAAAAGATAGTAAATTGAATCCCAAACTTGGACAATAAATGGTAGATCTAATTCAGCCAGGATCCAATTGAGGAAACACAAATCTAATATGAACTTTGCAAATTTGGGAATATTTTGGAATTATGGAAAAAACATCATTTTTTTATAAAACTGCCTCAAAGTTCCTTCTGTATATCTTATACCAATGCGAAATTTGGAATTTTATTTTAAGGAGACCTAATTTTTTATGTTTCAACAAAAACCTCTCTTGGATTTATCTGATTCATCTTCATTTCTTTGTAAATCGTGCCTGAAGTTGAATGTTTGTCTACTTTTGCAAATCTAGGTTTTGCCTGATTTTTCTATAAATATGCCTCAAATACCCTTCGTATCTCCCAATTTGTGGTGAATTTTGGAAAACCATTCATGAATTACTTAATTTCCTATATTGGGAACAAAACATATGTTCCATAATTTTTAGATTCGCTTTCATATGCACGTAAATCGATGCAAAAGTTGGAAATTTGAAAATTGCTGCGAATTTGGGGTTGTAACATAAATTAATTTCTAAAAATACATTTGTATGACCTAGGTGAATTTTGAATGATGTGGAAGTGTTAAAACAACATTTTCAACAAAAACTTTTCTCGAATTTTCCCGAAAATGTGCTGATGCAATAGGCCCCAAATTGGCTGATCTTTAGTGCATGAATGTTGCTCTTTAGTGCAGGAACATGTCAATGAAATATAAGTGCACATATGACTGTCAAAAATGATCCAAGATAGTTCCAAACACATTTTTGTACTACCAGCTATTATTTTCCTTCGTGTCAATCTTGAATGATGAAGTGGTCCATATATACTTGGTTTAGGATCCTTGTACGATGCAAGAACAAGACAATCTACATTAACAACATTTTAATGAACATTAATCCTAGAAATGAATAAAATGAAGGAATTCTTATTTAAAATAAAACTCAAGCACGAATCTTCGCTATTTCATTAAAATGATGTAGAAAGAGTTCATAAACTGGTAAAACAAGGGAATAAGTAGGGCATCATATGGATAAAAAGGTGCATTAAGTACAACAATTTTGGGCGCGGAAATCTCTCCTCACCAATGTCACCCTGAGTGAGGTTAAATTCACCTTGTATTTATGTGGTGTCTCTTTGTATACTACAAAGACTCCCGTATTAGTTTTAGGCTCAAGTTTCTTCCTGTTATCCTTGTAGACATGACAATACACAATAGCTCCAAAAATTCAAAAATGAGATACTTCTGGCTTCCTCCTAGAGAAAGCTTCTTCTACGGGTGTGATCATGCCAAGAATTCTATGAGGACTCCTATTCTACAAATAAACTACGACATTGCATGCTTCTTCCCATAGATGTAATGGAAGCCCTTAATCATGCATCATGGCTCTTTCTGCTCCCACTATGCTTGTGTTCTTCCTTTCAGCCACCCCATTTTGTTGTGCATTATGGAGTGATATCATTTCTCTTCTAATACCCTCTTTGGCATAAAAGTAATTGAAGTAGACAAATTCTCCTCCATTGTCACTTCTCAGGGCTTTCAATTTCTGACTAGTCTCCTTTTCAACCAATGCTTTGAATTCAACAAATTTTGAGAAAACTTCATCCTTCTTCTACATGAAGAAGATCCAAAATTGTCTAGAAAAGACATCAACAAAAATCACATAACACCTATGTTTTGTTGTATAGGCTATAGAAAATTGTCCCCATACATCAGAGCGGACTCACTATAAGATTTCTCTACTTCCCCAATGTGCATCCCATGCAAACATCATGTTCATCAAGGGTGCATTTCGAGAGACCGTTGGTAATATTCTACATGATTTTTAAGACCACATGGTGTAAGTGTCCCATGCGCCTATGCCAAAGTTCTCCAACATCTCAACTCTGCACTTTTTCTTCCTTTCTACCCAATGGAGTGCAAGATTCCACCTCAAGTTTGTAGATATTTTTCACTGTAACTCCAATATTTTCACCTACCTAGTATCTACATGTCTCAGAAAGGATTTCCCCTTACTGAAAACAACATCATATCCTTTATCCTCCAATACATATATAAGGACCAAATTATTTTTCAGCCCAGGTTCATACATATTAAATTTCAGATGAAGATGGGAGCATGGCTCCGTCTTAAATGTTATAGTTCCAATTCCTTTGGTATTGTACCTCCCATCATCCTTAAGTTCTATGTGCATCTAGAGATCCTTCTCCTCTAGGCTACTGAGGAATTATTTGCATCATGTCATATGGAACAAGGCACCTAAATCTAGATACCATGCACTCCCCATTACAATGTTTTCCATGCATGAAATTGGGGTGAATTCTAATTTGAATTGTGAGGCAAGTGATTCACCTCATGCTCCTCATGAAGGCTTCTCGTTATAATTCTTGTGCGGACACTTTGTTGCATAATTCCCATATTCATGGCAGTGAGAACATTTTATCTTTCTTAGGTCCTTCTTCTTTCCATTGTCCTGGCTGGACTCTGGATTTCCTTGGGCCTTCTTTCCCTTAGCTTTAATTCCTTTCTCAACCAAGGAAAAATTATCTTCCTCCTCATCTTTGGATGTTACTCCACCTCTAATGTTCCTTTGAATTTCTTCCTACACCAAATTAGACCAAAGTATCTCCCAAATTGGAAAAAATTCCCTTCTATTTACAGAGTCCTAGTAGTTGTGCTAGGATTCCAGAAGGCCTAGGAGAGCTAGGCTCAGTAGGTAAGAAAATGACACATTGTATCTTACTCCTCCAAGTTCATCTCGAACTTGAGTGAATCTAGAGAGGTAATGAAGAATGGTTTCATTTTTTTGCAATCAGATGTTTCTGAGCTTGTTCCTCAATGTTGATTTCCTGGCATCAATGATATTTTCGAATAAATCAGTGAGTGCCTTATACATAGAAAATGGATTTTCCTTGCCATGTAAATTTGAGACTGTTTGGTCTCTCACACCCTCAAGGATGATCCTCCTCGCTTTTGTGGTATCTGTTTTCCACTGGGCTAATTGTTGTGCATCTGATGTTGTTGGTTTTGGAATGTTAGTTTTGGTGTACTCTAGCACTCCATTGTAATCGATTACAACTTCCATCATGTCCTTACAAGCTATGAAATTCGATGTTCCTTCTAGGGCATACTCCAATATCAATTCGTTGAAAGACATTTTCCCGCACGGAAGAAAACTGCTTCACTGAATCTGCAAATCGAAAAATTTGAAAGAGAAGGATTATTGAATGGTTTCTAGTGTGATTTTTTCTTTGATACCATGTAGAAATTAATAGAAAATTTCTAATAGTGATTAATTCGAATCAAATTTTAGAAAAACATGCAATGAAAGTAAACCATCAAAACCGCAAGAACACCATCATTTATAGGGGAACCCAACTGGGAAAAACCCCTATGTTTATTTTCATTAATCAAATGAGAATGAGAAACTATTATAATGTCTTTCTTCAATCCTAAAGCACACCCTATAGTGTAAACTTGTTCTCCTGCTAACTTTCCTTCTCTGGCCAACACTTATCCAATTCAAGGCTCCATCTTCTTCTTATTTCCTTGCACAATCCTTGAGGAAATTAGCTCATAAAAGATAGGAATTTCCTCCTATTTTCTTGCACAATTCCCAAGTAATGATTCACCTACTTAACTGCCAAGCTTGTACACTCAACTAGTATACAATTGACAATTACAATGTTCATTTTCCTCCACTCCAGCTAGGTAATTTGAATTCCATGCATGTATGGGCTATTTTTAGCAGATTCACTAGTTTAACTGAGAGATCACTAAGTTAACAACAGTTCTACTACTCAACTGACCCTCAATTGACTCAATTAATTACTTGAGCTCACTTAACCGAGTTCAATTGAAAATAACTGAACTAGATTACTAAATTTTAGCAATCACTACATGCACAACTCTAATCCAACCCTATAAACCTGAATTAGCTAATCTAACTATGAGACAAGGCCATGTCACACATGTTAATTGTCATCCAAGTCATTATGCTAATGTGGAAAATCAAATTACTAAATTTGAATTAGGCACAAGTCACATTTAGCCTTTCCTGCTACAATTTCTAACAAAAATCATATCTCTTTTGAAGAAGAAACCTTGAATTAAGGATTCTCTTGGAATATTAATTATTTATATTATTTGTATTTCCTTTTATTATCATATTTTTTTTCCTTATTTGTTTCCAGATCCAACATATTATTAGGGTGATCTACTAAATCTTGGAATCTGTTACCAATGAGAAAAATCATATATTTATGGAAGAAGAAACTTTGAATTAAATATTTAAAACTTGGTCTTGTTAAGATCTTTCTTTGAGGTGTAAGGTGTAAAGTCTTTTTATGGTAATTGAAAAATTTAAAATTTATTTCTCCATTATTCTTGAGGAGAATGGTGACTTGCATGTATCACTTGATTTATAAATGATATCATATGGACTAAAAGTTGACTTTATGCTTATTGTTAAACAAATAATTGTGTCCAGAGGGGCTCTCCAGCCCAGTATGGTAGATATGTTGTAATATTTAATATTGTAACTCGGTCAAAATACAATAATAATTAAAAATAAAAATCACATATAGCCTAGTATGGTGGAGATGTTGTATTGTCATGTTTAATATTTTTCCTCTATAAAATTAAAATTAAATTAAATTGATTATATATATATATATAAAATTAAACCAATCTAGATTCTTCTTAACTCCACATCTACCAAGTGTTGAGAGAGATCAAATCTCTTGAAATGCAAACCTTCTTTTAGACTTAAAATATAGCTTTTTTTAGAGTGAATTTTTTTTATTCCTCTTAACACTTAGTAGATCCAAAATTAAAATAAATTTAAATTGGTTTTATAAAATTTAATATGAAAAAATATAACTAAAAACATAAAATATTTTAATATAATAAATTTATAACATAATATCGTAACAAAAAGGTGTTAAACCAAATCTAAAAGAGGGAAAAAGTAAGCTATGAGATAATAATTATTTTTCAAGTAAAATCTAATCACATTATAACAATAAGGGGATAAGCTAATTCCATGGGTAAGCTTCCTCGAATAAATTATATTATTACGAAAGGATTACATCATTTAACATCTACAACATTTATTATTATAGAACGATTACATCATTTAACCTTTACAACATTTATGTTACTTTTATATATATATATATATATATATATATATATATATATATATATATATATATATATATATATATATATATATATATTAAATTTTAAAATTATGATATTGAAAATTTATATAATATAAATATTATTAAAAAATAAATAAAATTGTAATAATATATAAAATTAATATAATTTTATAAAAATAATTCATCATTTTTTTTTTTTAAAATTCATTTGAATAATAAAACTAATGCAAATAGAATTGAAAAGAAGTTGTTTAGCCTATATATGAGACACTCAAGCTCATTCAAATTTTGCATTTGAATAATCAATTTAACGATTTGAAGATAACGGATTAAACATTTCATTGACTAGAAATATTTGAAGAATAAAAATTGTGGTGATAATTGCCAAATGAGGAGTTTATAATTTAAATTTTAATAGGGTTTGCGATAATTTTGAATATAAAAAAAAATAACATAAAAATAATGTTAATTTTTATTTTCATTTTTATTTTTTAGGTAGTAAAAGGTGAATGTAAATTTGAAATAATCATATTAAAAAATATTACTAATCTCTTAGTATAAGAAGATGCAAATTTGAAATAATTTCTTGATGGTAATAGGAAGGTAAATTTAAAAAGGAAAATTTTAAAATAAAATGTTTCAAATTTGTTTCATTATTTTATTTTATTATAAATTGATATTTTTTATTTTCAAAAAATCAGGATTATATAGTTTTTTCAGATTGCACGTTGAGGATTTTAATCCTCATCAAACCATTTCTCTTGACACTAACATGTCTGCTATTTTCCATAAAACATTGGTTACAAAATGCTCAAAACATAGCATTAGGCCACAAGTGGCAAACGAACTAAATACATCATAAATATAAAATCCCTTATGAATCGGCAGAACCAAACCACAGAGGACATAGAATTCCACAAGGAAAAAATCGTCATTGGCACCCTTGCGCTCGAACCTAGTGGATCTAGTAGATCCTAGGTATTAGATTCACATGAATATGCCCTTCCATATGAGCAAGGTGAGAATCAAGCCAGTTTAAGTAGAAGCGTTGATTTTTGAGCATCATTTTTATGTCTTCCAGGGCTGCGAAGACATTATACCATTGCATTTTCTTGTCTTCCATGACAAGTCCCAACTAAGTATTCATTTTCCAGTGCAATGTCACTGAATTCAGATATTAATTATTATTACCCCTAGTGTGCCCAGGTTCAGGAACACAAGGCAACATATCCTCCAATGTTTCTGAGTCTGAGTGGGATTATTTCTCCACCCTAGCTTGAGTCTCTAATTTACACATCTCCTTCCTTGTTTCCGACGGAACTCCATTGAAGTAAGTGGCATTTGAGTCATGAGCGAAGAGTCTCACTCCTCTCAACCCTTACGGATTGCATCCCCCTCCCCCCTTCCTACAACGCACTCACTGTCTCAGTGACCTGATTGAGACTAGGAGGGAAAACCTCGAGAAACTACTCTAAATACCTTTTCCTGGAAAAAACGAGAGATAAATCCAGACATATCCACCCCAAAAGAGAAGCTCCAACCCACTAAATCATCCCTAAAGCTTGTGACATCAACCTCAGACATAAATGAAGCACATGAGTTTTGAACAGAGGTCATGACAACCTCTATGCAGGACCCATTCCCTAACACCATTAAACAAATGCTTAGACTCACACAAAGTAGTGAACCCTGAACACATAGATTCTCATACACCCAAGAAAACCAACCCATAAAATCTCTTCAGCTCACTCTTTACATTTCACATGACAACAAACATCGTCATTAACACAAATTATAGCCACTAACCCAAAAATTACCAATTCAAGGAAAGCCCAGAACAAAAGACGCAAACAGGCTTCCAAGCCTCCCCACCCATGAGAAGAAGACTAGAACAATTCCTCCCATCCCAAAGAAGTTAGGTCTAGCACCTCAGACCCTACCACAAAAATAATTTTAAAACAAATTTCCAGACAAAGAAAGTAATTGACTTGAGTTTCAACGTAGGGAGTTGACAATGACACCCACACTAGCCCACCATTCTCCAAGGTTCCAAGCATCCAGAAATAGACCACGA
The DNA here is from genome assembly GCA_034641835.2 of Pinus albicaulis. NCBI lineage: Eukaryota > Viridiplantae > Streptophyta > Pinopsida > Pinales > Pinaceae > Pinus > Pinus albicaulis. The sequence continues at coordinate 276,770,022 of CM076571.1, forward strand.
CTCCAAGAAAACGCCACTGTTGCCACCAACAACTTCACGGGCAATTGAAATCTACCTTTGTCGTCTCAATCATGGGATGATCTGTATTTGAAAACTTGAAGGTTTGATGAAATTTGCAAGTTATTTTTCCCGTCTTTTAGGCAATTAAGAAAGTTTAAAAATCACATAAATTAATTGTTTTCAACTCAGATTTGTAGCATAAAAACAGAGACAATAACACCATAAACATAAGTACAAGACAACAAAATGATGAAGGATTTCACCTCTCCTGGTCTACATCTCTTGGTCCAGCTTCCAATGTTGGGGTTATTTCATTAAGTGCTCAAATATGTGTTTACATGGATTTGCAATGCTCATGATGCAAAAATAATGTCTCCAATTGCTCCAGAACAATCAAAATCCCGTAGTTGGACTCTTGTTGGGCTCAAATTGGCTAAAAACTGAAGGTGTTATGCTCTAGTGAATTTTGCTGCTAACTGATCTACCAAATGTACTCTCTTGCTAACCATCTTACAAATCCACCATTTTCGGCAACGTTGAGCGAAAAATTCACCCCACGTCTTTGAGATTCGTGCCAAATTGGGTGCATTTTGTCACCTACTTTAATTTCCCACTGACCCCCATGAGAAGATATGATGGGGCCACGTGGCTAAACCTCCAATGCAGGATTGAGTTGGTTCAAAGTTTTCAACCAACTGTTTAATCGTCATTTTGACTGTGGTTGTGTTATATACGAACTGCATTTGGGTTTGAAATTTTGTGCCAACGGTAGCTAATGCTCGAACCATGGTGTGCTATGGTAAGGTTTCGTAATCGTAGGGGGTTATAATCATGTCTGAAAACTTAGTATATCATATAACTGGGGTGTTGGGGTCGAGATTAGGCCTGAGCTCCCGACGCCATGCTTGCGGTCTCATGGGTGTGGGGTGATTGGGGACCAGGGCCTAGCCCTGACCCTGTCCCCTAACTTCCCATTCAATAAACATTAAATAGGTATGCACCACTATGTATAATAATAATCACTGGTGCCATGGTGGTAAGACATCATGTTGCCACTCTGTAGGTATTTTGTTCGAATCTCGAAGATGCCCATTCGGCCATAAGAAAAATTTACACCACTATTGGGAGGCCATGTGGCGGCCATCCATTTTCCCACGTGGTCTCCATTCATTGGACCACGAAAATGCACAATAAACTAATCAAAATGTAGCAACCACGGACCAATATGGAGAGGACACTTGGAGAGATTCCATTGGTCCTAGAAAACACATTCAACTACCAAGTCAACGTACCTGCAACCCAACTACAAATTTTGTTGTTGTTTAGGAAATCGATCAAAACATGATATTGGGAGCATACAATATCAGTTTTTAATGATTCAAGTTGTTTTTGATTCAAGGAAACGAGATATATGTTTTGGCACCAGTTTCGAGCACTTTTGAACACTTTAAAATTTGAGCACTTTATTGATCGACTGGATCTTTCCTCCCCACTAGAAGCTTTTGGACCTCCAAAGATCATTTTCAGTCAACAAAAAATGAGGTTACATTTCCCTCACCCTTCCAATATCAATCCATTTGGGTTTTCTTTTATTTGTTCCTTTTAACCCCACACAAAGGTACTCCACATTCCCTCGCTTTGAAGTCGTTGTTTTCTTGTCAAGGATGATGTCTTGCTACAATTCTTCAAGATATTCAGGAGAGAAATCTTGAAGGAATCTAAAAATTCTTTCCTTTATATTCAAGAAAATGAGGCTCATATAATCTCAAATTTTCAACATTAACAACTTCATATATTTGCATATATTAGGCAAATCTAACCTGAAGGCATTATTACGAAATTTTTCCAAAATATTGAATGGACCATATCTGATTGGTTTTAGTTGTTTACCTTCTCCTTGGAGTATTTCTTTGCTAATGTGAAGCCAAAATTCATCTCCCACTTGGAAACACATGATGTTTATCATGTCTTGTCTTATACTTGGCTTGACTCTTTTCCAAATTTTCTTGAACCGTCTGATGCACCAATTGAACTTGTTCAATGAATCTTTTGGCCTTATCTATGTCACTATGTCCATCAATAGAAACATCTTTCCCAAAGATAAAATCTAAAGGAGATTTTGGTAAGTATCCCAAGCATGGCTCAAATGGCGATGTTTGAGTCGATGAATTCTTTGCCCGGTTGTAAGCATGTTGAATATAGTGAAAACGTTCATCCCACAACTTAGTTTGTTTGTTGCAATAACCATGAAGAAGATGTATTACTATTTTTTTCACCACTTATTTTTGGCAAATTTTTTTGCTGATGGAATGTTGTTCTCTTTTTCAATTTTGTGTCCATTGACCGAGGTTACGAGGGAGAGGAATTTCTTGCTTGCTCGACCAAAGAGATAGCAAGGAGGTTGACCCGCTTATCTGCACCGGACAAGGTGTGGAGCTGCTTGCTCGACCAAAGAGAGAGCAAGGAGGTTGACCCGCTTATCCGCATCAGACAAGGTGCAGAGCTGCTTGCTTGACAAAAGAGAGAGCAAGGGACAGAGTCACTCACTATTCAGATGGTGAGGCCCAGAGGGACAAGTCCCCACAAACTTGACCAAAATTTCCTCAAAAAGAAAGAATATCAATAAAAAATAATGGATGTGGGCATCCAAAAATGTACCCACACATTTTGAAAGAACAAATGTGCAATATGTTCAGTTGTAACCTGCTTCTTACAAGGCATCAAAATAAACATCTTGTTGAAACGATCCACAACAACATAAAGATAATCATGACCTTTTTTAGACATAGGTAGACCTACCACAAAATCCATAGAAACACTTTCCCATGGACGGGGAGGTACATGAAGTGGAGTATACAATTCAAACTTTCTATTTCTAGGCTTGCTAAAAACACATAAATAACATCCTCTTATATACCGTGACACACTTTTAATCATACTAGGTGAGTAACAATACCTCTGTAATAGTGCCACTATCTTACCTACATCGAAATGACCAATAATAACAGAAGCATTTTCTTCCCTTATGATGTTGAATATTTCTCCCCGTGGAATACATATCTTACCAAGATGATACAACAAGTTATCATGCACATGATAATGTAATTCCTCTACTTGGCTACCTTGACACAAAGTCAAATATACATCCTTAAAATAATCATCTAAATAATATTTCTCAACATAGCTATCATGCATGATAGAATAATGCTTAAGAATAATGGATGCACTAGAAATTGTCCCAAAAAGCATATCAACAACCTTGTTATAGATACCTTTCTTATACTTTATCACCAATTGGAATTTCTATAAGAAACCCATACATCTGAATTTCCTCACTTGTTGTAGCTTTGTTTGTGATTGCAAGTATTGCGACGGTTGATGATCAGTGTGAATGATAGTTTCCTTACCCATCAAGTAATGTTTCCACTTTTTTACACTTTGCACCAATGCATACAATTATTTTTCATATGCATGATAGTTAATCACTACACCATTAAAAGTTTCAGAATGAAAACATATGGGCTTACCATGTTTCATCAAGACTGTGCCCATTGCATAGTCACTTGCATCAATTTGTATCTCAAAGGATTGTCTCAAGTCTGGAATTACAAGTACGAGTGTTGAATTGATTCTTTCTTTCAATGCATCAAAGGATTTTTTTGGCTTTCCTCCCCACTGAAAAACATGTTTAACACTTGTCAATGAATGTAATGGAGCTACAATGGAAGAAAAGTTAGAAATGATTGGGTTGTTCCCAAGAAACTTCTAACAACTATCACTTTCTTGGGTTTTGGAAAATTTAGAATGACTTCGACCTTTGATGGATATATATTAAACTCACCCCCTCCAACAATATGAACCAAGTATACTAAATAAGTTTTTCCAAATTCACATTTAGACATCTTTAAAAACAAATTTTCCTTATTTAAGACATCTAATACTGGCCTAACATGCATGACATTCTCTTGACGAGACTTGTTGAAAATAAATATGTCATCTAAGTAGACTATCACAAACTCATCAAGAAAAATACTTAAAACAACATTCATAACCCGCATGAATGTAACACGAGAATTAAAAATCCCAAAGGGCTTAACCAACCACTCAAACAATCCTTGCTTCATTTTGAAGGTTGTCTTACAAATATCTCCTTCAACAATCCTAATCTGGTGATAGCCACTCCTCAAGTGAAATAAACAACATCTTTCAATTTATCAAGTGTAACGGTTCTTTACCGTAATTGTGTTCAATGCTCTGAATTCCACACACATACACCATGTACCATCCTTCTTTGGCACTAAAATAATAGGTGACCCACATGGCGATGTAACTGGTCGAATGAACCCTTTATCAAAAAAATCTTGGATTTGTTTCTTAATTTCTACATTTTCCATGACTGGCATATTGTACATGCCAATGTTTGGAAGAGGAAAATCTTGTTGCAATTGGATCACATGTTGGATTCCTCTTTTAGGAGGCAATCCTTTATGCTCCTGAAACATCTCATCATAGTTTTTAATAACAATATCAATCAAATCAGATTTTATCTTTGTATCACAACCTTGGAAGGCTTCATTATCAACATAATTTTTGGGTTTGATCATCAAAAGAAAAAAAATCTTGTTAGAATTAACAAGCCTCTTCATTTGTCCAACATTCACAAGAGATAGATTTAAATTCTTGCGATTTTCTCTAACAATTTACTCAATATCATCTTTAAAAAAATGGTACTTTTTATCATGGCGATGAAAGATGGCTTTCCTATCCTAAATATATGGGCTTCCAAAAAAAATACCACATATGTCTAATGGAACTTCATCAAGATCCACCTCATCAATGAAGTTTGCAGTGATGGCGAATTTCAGCTTGCATTTTCTTGTCACTTGCAATTTTTCATTGTCACATACCCAACCTAAAGGATAAGGTTTAGGATGAGGAATGGTTTCCAAATTAAATTTATTGATAATGGTTTCTGAAATGAGGTTTTCTTGTGATCCACTACCAAATAGAGTGACTATTTTGTTATGTTTTGAGATAAATCTAATATGGAAAAGCTCTATTATTTCCTTATCAGTTTGAATTTCATTGAGGTTACTAAAATAGCTAGTACTTAAAATAGCGTCCTTACCTTTCAATCCCATGGTTGTGATCTTTGTTTCATATCTAGAATCAGATCCTAAATCATGTTATGTAGTTGCAGTAGTATTTTTCTTTCCTTTGTTGTTAAACTTTTTGGGTCTCATCTCAGGATGAAGTTTCCAACAATGGTCTTGATCATAGCCTTCTTTTGAAAAATGTTTAAATGTGTTTTTTTCTCCCTCTTTCTTGATGGAAGCATTCATTTTCCCTTTTCATTTGAATTTCCCCTTTCCTTTGTATCCACTCTTGAATGGATTTTTTCTGCCCTCTTGTGGAACATTCTTCCCTCTTGCTTCTAAATTTGTTGCTTCTACACAAACTTAATCTCGATTTGTAGGGTTCAACATGAGAATTATGTGTCTCAAGTAACTATGTAAACCTCCAATGTATTTGAGTAAAGTTTCTTGAGAGGATAAATCTACACCCAAAATCAATGCTCTCCTTCTAAACTGTTGAGTATAAATTTGCACACTTTGACCCTTTGCTTGCCTAAATTTTTTCCAATCCGTTATAGATTTGTCGTGTATGCTATAGGATAAAAATTTATTCTTAATGCAACCACAAAGGCATTCCAATAAGTTATTGTCTTACATTTTTTCTTTAGATCCTCTTGAGTTTTGGCTTCGCACCAAATAAGTGCCGCACTTTCCAACCTTAAATAAGCACATTGAATCTTGGTCTCATCATCTTTGATCCTTTGTATCCCGCAATACACTTCAAGCTGACGAACCCAATTATCTAATTTCTCAGCATTTACCTCTCCATTATACATAGGCAATTCAAACTGTATGTCAAGTTTTAACAATGGAGTTTTTCCATGTCCCTTTGGAGAATGTGGAGGTGTTTGTGAAGGGTTTAATGTAGAAAAATATGATGGTGAAGATGAAGGTGAAGAGAAATGTGGAGGTAGAAGTGATTTGTCACCATTTCCGCCATTCCATTTTGGAGGTTTGTCTCCATTTCCTCCATTTCCCTATGGAGGATTTGAGCTCTCACCTTGCAAGCTTGAATTTCTCTCCTCATAAATAACTTTCACCATTTTAGCTATTTCAATGAATGATTTTCTAAATTTTTTCTCATCCTCAGAAATATTGTGAGGTTCTACTTCATGTGCCATGGTTGTTGAGGCTTTGAATGGAACTTGTTGAGAGTTTCAATTGGTGAATTAAATCTATTAATATTTAATTTGTTAATCGGGGCTCGCAAACACGAGCTGCACTACACTTATTGATTCAGGTTGTAGGTCAGAGCTTTAATGTTTCCTTTATAAAGATCAGCTAAGTAATAAAACACATGAATGCATATGGAAAAACAATCTTTCGAAAAGAAATCAATCCATCTCACCACTACATGCAGAAACAATAATCATATTCAACTTGAGCACTTGAAATCTATAAATTTAACCTATTCTATTCTTGGGCTGAAATCTGGATTTAATGAAAACCTAATTATCATAAGTTCTGCTTCAACGCAAATGCTTAATTTCAACAGACTTAATTCATCAACTTAGTAACTCAACATTTCATTCAAAGTTCAAAACCATCATTCTAACTTTCATAGGCCACACTTGGAAGAAACTGATTAATCTAAATGCACCTACAAATTGATATTATGCTCAAATAATGATTTTGACAGTTACTAATGGTTTCCTTTCTTAAACCCTAGGATAAGACACTTTATACCAATTACACTACCTTAACATCAAACAAGAGATTTCAACATCAAAATTGTTTGAAATGTTTGTTTTACACACTTATCAACCAAAGCGAACAACTCAGTCTTTCATGCTCGATCTATGATCTACTCTATGGAAATTTCATTCATCAAACCCTAATTCTACTTTTAAAATCACTGGGATAAACCTTAAATATTTAAGCACACAATTGTACTCAAGAAATCAGATTACAATTGTAGTTGACATCAATCAAATCATTAAACCGAAATCTGGAAAATTTTCTCAAAAAGCCTTCCACAATCAATAATCTTCTTTCCTGAACAACAAGATAAGGTATACTAATCTCAAAAAGCGCACACACTGCACTAACTCAACCTAGGAACTAATATTTTGATTAACAGGCTAGTGGAAATCACAATTGGCAATCCTGCACTTATTTCAATCAAATTGCAATGTAGCTAACTTGTACAATGCTCCAGAGTCTGAAACCAACAGTCAGTTCTAAACTAAGTTGTAAAGGCTAAAATCACTTCATCATTCTTCACTCTTATGAACTGGAAATTCCCAAATTGCATAGAAGACAAAAAACCCTAATCTACTTTACAAATTTATAAAAATACTTTAAAAACCTACTTGGCTCACACACACACAAATTTCAATCAAATATTTCATTCAAAATGAAACTAAGCTAGTATTCCTATTGAATAAATGCTTTTACTGACAACATAAATGAACACTAGCACTGGGAAATAACCAAAAGACCTTGACTTAGTGAACACACTGAAAACACGTTCTAGAAATCCTCTTACAAGCTCACTGTTGGAAACTAATTAAATCCTACTGCTAGGTTTAAATAGAAAAAGGCAGATCCTATTTGAACCTATCTTAAATGAAACAAAGCAAATTATGGAAGACTATATTTTTACATCGGGTATAGAGAAATTTTGATGCTTGATTGATCCTTGAGTTCACACTTTGCTTCTTAAAACAATTTAGATTCCAAACTAATTTGAGAAGTCAATGAATCCATTCTGAGTTCAAGTTTGAATGTAGTTACAGATTTTTGATCTAATCTTACAATTACGCCTATGGTATGAGTTGTATGCTTACTTTTGGTGACAATTTAGGAAATGGTATTAACAAGACCAAAACACATTTTTCAAAATCGATTTACCATGGCTAAATCACATTGTCTGAATGAAGTTCATGTTCAATTTAGATGCTAAAGATATGGAGTTATTACTCTATCATTAAAATGATTCCATCCTGTTATAGCTAATCAATAAGGCTTTAAACTGTATGCACTCAACCATACTTTGTTCGTTTCACACTGATCAACCACAGAGGTTTGTTTCTATTCACTTGATTCGCTCGGAGATACATAAAGATTATTCATTCATGTTCAAACTGATTTTGAATAACGGGATCTACAATTGAAACCTATGTATATAAGAAGAAAACAACATTGGTAAGGTTTTAAATGAAATTCATTCATAATAGAGCTTGTCAACATTTAAACGCACACCTACAACAATGATCCTTGAAACATTTCACTATGTAATTCTCTATGTCAATACTCAATCTGTTCAGTTAAAAAGCCAACATATAAAAGCGTTCTTCAATTGAAACCCCATCCAATCATTGACACATATGAGAAATAAAATCAATTTCCTATGAACAACTGTAAAAGTAGGAAATTAATCAAACACACATACATATTTCCTCTATCTATGCTTACAGGAGAAAATTCGGTTTTAGTGGGCCCTAGTCACACCCGGAGAAGCTTAGGACACACAGGGACTAGCCATGCTTCAACAAATCTACCTCAGGAACTCATAAAAGATCCACAACACTCCAAAATCAAATTAATAACACAACATGATAAATTACAACTTCGACTTCCATTGACAGAGGATGAAATCACAGTCTTCAAGTCTTGATGAAAAAATTGAGTTGCAATACCCACACCTGCTAAACATATTACAAGTTTAAGCCTATATAGGCATCGTGGTATTCACAAATAGCATCAGTTCCGTGCGTTGAAAACCAACAATGTGGAAATCCCATGAATCACTCATATTTAGCACTACAATATTCTAATTTTTAATTGTCTTATTCCTATAAAAACTGCATATTGATATAGAAGAATGCTTCTGAATTTATCAAACTGAATCCAACTACGTGGACAATGGCCATCTGGTCATTCCATCAATCCCATGACACTGTTCAAGCCTTGGCTGGATCATCGAGATTCTGGAATGCTGAGCTGGAGCTTCAACTTTAGGTATGCTAGATCATTTCCTGGAGGATGATTGGAGAATCATAGTTCTTCCAAATCAAGCCTAGGTGCCATCTGAGAAAGTCCTGTAAGAAATTCCACAACTATACCCATAATGATGAGTTAACAATAATCATGTAACTTAAAATACCTAACTTAGCCATAGAATAGTTAAAACAATCCTCCTTATAATGTGTTTTACCTTAGGTTGATAACTGATGATATTTAGGACATATGGAGGTTAAAAAGGAAATAAATAAGTTCAAAAGTGACCATAACACGGTTGTTTGGGGGATTTTGAGAAATCTGGAAAATTTCAAATTTGACATAAATTAGCCTCAAATCCCCTGAATATCTCTCAAACCGTATGGTATTTTGAAATTTTTTTATGGGGTTAGTAAATTGGCTATACTGGGATCAAAACCCATGTGCCCAAATTTCTTCCTTCGCCTTCATATAACCTAAAATTGAGGCATAATTGGGTAGTTTAGAATTTATTACAGATTTGGACAAATTGGCTAATTTCCTTCTAGAGACCCATATGAGTGAGCTGGGTGGAATAAAAATTATGGAGAGGCATCATAACATCATTTTTTATAATAACCTCTCTCGGTTTCTTCAGAAGCGCGCCGAAAGTGCCAAATCCCTAAATTAGGCATTCTCATACTTAACTGGCTTACGAGGGATTTCAACGATGGAACCCTGTGATAAATGTACCTAGAAAAACTGTCATCAGTAAAACATGGTATAATCATATTTAATCATATAAAATCTAAGAAACTTAATGATAATGAACCATAGAGAATATTTGGCGGCAAGTGATGGAATTAGGGTACAAAGCAAGCTAAAAACCTAGAGTTTTAGGGTATAAACAACGATACTTCATGAAAAAAACATGGGCATTTATGAGGCCCAACATCCCCCCATGCCTGAGGTTTTTCATGTCCTCATGCAAACAAAGACTTTGCTCATATCTAGGTTTGTATGGCATCATGGCTTTTAGGTAGGGTTAGGTTTTGTGAAGCAAAACTACATGAAGGTTTTATTACCATAGATTTGATTTTAAGAGTGATACAAATTGAGGAAAAACAATAGGTATGGTAGGAGGAAAATGATGAATAGGATGATAGGTGACAATGTAAATGGTATATGAGATGAGGTGGTAATGGAGATGGGAAGACATGTGCTTTCATGCTCTATTTTTGCGAGGCCAATGCTTATGAATGGTTCCTTCATGAAAGGCAGCCATGAATTCACCCTCTATTAGATTGAAAATATGCGTGAATGTAGGAGGGGAAGGAAATATAGTTATTTCTTTTTTTTACATGAACCATTAAGATTATGACCTAGAACAACATGCAAATGGAGGGTATATGGAAAACCAAATATATGGAATATGTGGTGGTTAATCATCAACGCTTTCTTAAATCTCTAATCAATTAAAGAATCTTAAGCCACCTCTACCTCAAGTTTTACCCTTGTTGTTGATGTCCTTGGTGCTGCAATATGAAGTAAATGATGGAATGGCTCAAACTAATGTGATTACTGATATGATCTGTTGAAGAAGGAAAAAGGTCTCAATATCCACGTTATCCCAAAAATGTTGATGCATGTGTATTTTCCATACGACTTCCTAAAATAACACACGAACCATCATCAATAATCCTCTTTATTTAAATAAATGAAATAGGTTAAATTAGAAAACAATTACCTGATCATGCTCCAATCCCAATAATTGTGAAAAATGATAGTGAGAACCATGAGTAAGCATAGGCTAAAAATATGAATCAAACCTGACAATTCTCATGATTTTTTCCTAACATCTCTCCCCCCACATGCCTATCATCTTGCATGTCCTCATGCAAGAAAAACCTCTGACAGATACCATAGAATGAAGGGCTAGGGTTTCTATATTCAAGTCATGTTTCATTGACTTAAACCATGGGGCTAATTGTGAGAGGATGTAAGTAAGTTTCATCGGATGTCATCTTCCTTTGCATCAATAAGATAAGAAAAGTAGTGACCAGGGATCCAGTGACGTTAAGACTAATTTTTATTATTCCAAAAGAGTAACTAATGTTAGGGATACTAAACGATGCTTAACAATGTTTTTATTGCAGAGATAATTTCATCCTAAGATGATTAACCATAAGAATTTCCACAAAGCATCTTAAGGGTGATACAAAGAAGTAGGTCTTCACTTTCAATAACCTCATTATTACAAGTAAAAGTGACTTTATTTAAAAACCAAGGCCTTAAAATGGATCGAAAGTAGGGAAAAATAAATATTAAAAAATGATTCCTTCTGAGGATGATTGCCTTACCCTTACCCAATAATATAGTCTAAGCTTCTCTTATTCAAGTAGAGAAAATCACCTGCACTAAGGGTCTCACATCCATAAAAAAAAAATCATTCCTGAAAGATAGAAATTTAAATCACACTACTGAAGGATATTAAAGCCATTCGCAGAGACATATGATAGTGATTTTAGGGAAAAGGGAAAAACAACCAAGTAAATCATAGTGTAAAATTAACTTTGATACCAAAGGCATGGCCCTGCTGCCAGCAGGCGTTTATAGCCTCGACAGGGATGCCTTTTAACCTAACAAAATTTCTGTGTCCCACTTACTAGATATAGATTCTGAGTTAGCTTATTTGACTTTTAGATAAAGGCCACTGTCCTGGCTTGGTAACGAACTGATGGCATTGCTACTCACAAGAAGTAACATGGATGAACAGACCGACTCGTGATGAGACCTCCTGTCTTCCAGCTTTTTGGGCTAAAAGCCATTACTCTAGCTTGGTGACCAGTCACCAGGAGCAGTAATGTCATGCATGTTAGGTCTCACGATCGTGGTAGGTCGGCTCATTACGAGACCTCATATCCTCCACTAAATCTTTTTGTAGACCTTGATTATGATTAACCTTAGAGATACTTAATAAGTGGGGATACAGATCTACTCCTTAAGAGCGCAGGACGACATGAAATTTTTTTAATTACTAATCTTTACTAGTTGATCCTGCTACCCTAAAGACTCAAGAAAAGAAAATAACTCAGATAATGACTGAAATATTCCCCAAGTAGATCATGTTAGTGTTCTTATGAGAGCTCATGATGGTTTTATAGGAGTGGTCCACCATACGAGGCTTTTCATCAATACCTTGAAAGAGAAACTTGAAAATATTTCTTAGATGGTAGTATTTTAAGCTTATGAATGGAAAGTGTAACAATATAAATTCCCCTAACTAACCCAATGAATAATATCTACCAATAATAAAAGTCACTTTATAAAATATGGGGCATTAAGAGTGAATTTCTACTGACAAGTATTACCACAAGAGTGCATAATGACAAAAATTTCAATGGTTATGCCTTGGGAATTGCAATTTCAAGAGTGATGACGTAACAACAATTTTATTTCATATAGCAGTTTTATTCATTTCTACCCTACCCTAATCTAGAGAGAGGAAGGCCTCTTTCAAGTGTAGGAGTACTTCCAATGCATCCATGTTCGTAACAACATGATAAATATACTCACACTCATTTTGAAAGAAAAAACTTCAACACATACCAGTGTATGAGAAACCAGTTGCTTTGATTGATATGATACCAAGATTATTCGAAGATGAGAGTGGTATTTTGACTGGATTGTGACATAGAACCAATGCTCGATGTAATCCTGGTGGTGTTGGCTCATTCCTTCATTTGGACCACTCTGACTGTCCTCCTTGGTCATGCCAGAAAAACTTGGATAACCGGTCTCTGGAATGCACACAAGGCTTGTTGCTGGGCATGGTGAAATATATTCGATCTTAGGTTCAGCTGGATGATCCCCATTAGATTTGGTATATGATTCATCAATCTCCTTAGTATATAGGCAAGAGGAATCAAGGGAGACTTCCAAATCCTTTTCTGGCTGTGGAGAGATAGATAATTTCTTGAATGTGGTGAAGATGAAATCTTCTTGAGAGGTAGATATCCCAACTACTGCTAGGATTTGAGAAAGTATTTCGAGGGACATTCTTCAAGCTCTTGGTAATTCTTGAATTTCTCTTGCTGGTTGATGATCCCTGTCCGCAACATGGATTAGTGAAAAAAGAGGGTTCTTACAACACCCCAAAAATGTTTTGTCGTTCAAAGCTTGAGTTTTTGATCTAAATGAATTAAAAACAACTAATTGCAATAAAACTAGCACTGGAAATGAATCTATCTTTACTATCCCTAGGTATACCTTTACTTCTATGCATAAAGAAAAAGGAAATAAAAACTCAAGAACAAGCAGCAATTGGTCAGAATTTGGAGCAACCCCACAAAAGTGGATGCATGGCTCTTCACTCACGTATTACCGTACACTCTCCGCCCTTTGACAAACCTGCAAGGTCCTGAAACTCTAACAATAGTTACCTGAATAAAAAATTACAACTCCCTGGAAACAACGCAAAAATGTGGAGAGTTTTAATTGGTGAATTAAATATCTTAATATTTAATTTGTCAATCCAGGATCGTAAACATGAGATGCACTCCATTTCTTGATTCAGGTTGTTGGTCAAAGCTTTAATGTTTCCTTTATAAAGATCAGCTAAGTAATAAAACACATGAATGCATATGGACAAACAATCTTTGGAAAATAAATAAATCCATCTCGCCACTACATGCAGAAAAAATAATAAAATTAAACTTGAGCACTTCAAATCTATAAATTTAACCTATTCTGTTCCTGGGATAAAATATGGATTTAATGAAAACCTAATTATCATAAGTTCTGCTTCAACACAAATGCCTAATTTCAACATACTTCATTCATCCACTCAGTAACTCAAAATTTCATTGAAAGTACAAAACCCTAATTCTAACTTTCATAGGCCACAATTGGAAGAAACTGATTAATCTAAATTCACCTACAAATTGATATTATGCTCACATAATGAATTTGAAAGTGTCTAATGGTTTCCTTACTTAAACCCTAGGATAAGACACTTTATACCAATTCCACTACCTTAACATCAAACAAGAGATTGCAACATCAAAACTGCTTGAAATGTTTTTTTTACACACTTATCAACCAAAGCGGACAACTTAGTCCTTCATGCTCGATCTATGATCTACTCTATGGAAATTTCATTCATCAAAACCTAATTCTACTTTTAAAATCATTAGGATAAACCTAAACTATTTAAGCACATAACTGTACTCATGAAATCAGATTACAATTGTAGTTGACATCAGTCAAATAATTAAAACGAACTCTAGAAAATTTGTTGAAAAAGCCTTCAGCAATCAATCCTCTGCTTTCCTGAACAACAAGATAAGGTATACTAATCTCAACAAGTGCACACACTGCACTAACTCAACCTAGGAACTGAGATTTTGATTAACAGGCTAGTAGAAATCACAATTGGCAATCCTACACTTATTTCAATCAAATTGCAATGTAGTTAACTTGCACAATGCTCCAGAGTCTCAAACCAACAATCACTTCTAAACTAAGTTGCAAAGGCTAAAATCACTTCATCATACTTCACTCTTATGAACTAGAAATTACCAAATTGCATATAAGACAAAAAACCCTAATCTATTTTACAAATTTATAAAAAGACTTTCAAAACCTACTTGGCTCTCACACACACACACAGTTCAATCAAATATTTCATTTAGAATGAAACCCTAAGCTAGTATTCCTATTGACTCGATGCTTTTACTGAAAAAATAAATGAACACTGGCACTGAGAAATAACCAAAATACCTTGACTTAGTGAACACATTGAAAACACGTTCTAGAAATCCTTTTACAAGCTCACTGCTGGCAACTAATGAAATCCTACTACTAGGTTTAAATAACATAAGGCAAATCCTATTTGACCCTATTTTAAATGACGCAAATCAAATGGTAGAAGACTATCTTTTTACAATGGGTATAGAGACCTTTTGATAGTTGACCGATCCTTTAATTCACAATCTATTCCTTAAAACAATTCAGATTCCAAACAAATTCGAGAAGTCAGCAAATCCATTCTGATATCGAGTTCGAATGTAGTTAGAGATTTTTTATCTAATATTACAATTACGCCTATGGTCTAATTTGTATGCTTACTTTTGGTGACAATTTAGGAAATGGTATTAACAAGACCAAAACACATTTTTCATAATCGATTTACCATGGCTAAATTGCATTGTGTCAATGAAGTTCATGTTCAATTTAGATGCTAAAGATATGGAGTTATTAATCTATCATTAAAATGCTTCCATCCTGTTCTAGCTAATCGATAAGGCTTTAAACTGTATGCGCTCAACCATACTCTGTCCATTTCACATTGATCAATCACAGAGGTTTGTTTCTATTCAATTCATTCGCTAAGAGATACATAAAGAGTATTCATTTAGGTTCAAACTGATTTTGAATAACAAGATCTGCAATTGAAACCTTTGTATATAAGAAAAAAACAATGCTGGCAAGGTTTTAAATGAAATTCATTTAGAACAGATCTTGTCAATATTTAAACGCACGCCTACAACAATGATCCTTGAAAAATTTCACTATGTAATTATCTATGTCAATAATCAATCTTTTTAGTTAAAAAAACAACATATAAAAGTGTTCTTCAATTGAAACCGAATCTAATCATTGAAAAACATGAGAAATAAAATCAATTTCCTAAGAAAAACTATAAAAATAGGAAATTAATCACACACACATACATATTACCTCTATCTATGCTAATAGGAGCTGATCTGATTGTGGTGGGTCCTTTCCTCACCCGGAGAAGCTTAGGACTTACA
The DNA here is from genome assembly GCA_034641835.2 of Pinus albicaulis. Classification (NCBI taxonomy): domain Eukaryota; kingdom Viridiplantae; phylum Streptophyta; class Pinopsida; order Pinales; family Pinaceae; genus Pinus; species Pinus albicaulis. The sequence continues at coordinate 276,785,893 of CM076571.1, forward strand.
GGGACTAGCTACACTTCAGCAAATCTACCTCAGGAACTCATAAAAAATCCACAACACTTCAAAATAAAATTAATAACACAACAAGAGAAATTACAACTTCAGCTTCCATTAAGAGAGGATGAAATCACAGTCTTCGAGTCTTGATGACAAAATCGAGTTGCAATACCCACACCCGCTAAACATATTACAAGTTTCAGCCTATATAAGAATCCTGGTATTCACAAATAGAATCAGTTTTGTGCGTTGAAAACCAACAATGTGGAAATCCCATGAATCACTCATATTTAGCACTACAATATTCTAATTTTTAATTGCCTTCTTCCTATAGAAACTGCATACTGATATAGAAGAATGCTTCTAAATTTATCAAACTGAACCCAACTGCATGGACAATGGGCATCTGGTCATTCGATCAATCCCATGAAATTGTTGAAGCGTTGGCTGGATCATTGAGCTTCTGGAATGATGAGATGGAGATTTAACTTTCGGTATGCTGGATCATTTCCTGGAGGATGATTGGAGAAGCATAGTTCTTCCAAATCGAGCCTAGGTGCTAGCTGAGCAAGTCTTGTAGGAAATTCCACAACTATACCCATAATGATGAGTTAGCAATAAGCATGTAACTTAAAATACCTAACTTAGCCATAAAATAGTTAAAAAAATCCTCCTTATAATGTGTTTTACATTAGGCTGATAGCTGATGAGATTTAGGCAATATGGAGGTTAAAAAGGAAATAAAGGAGTTCAAAAGTGACCATAACAGGGTTGGCTGAGGGATTTTTAGAAATCTGGAAAATTCCAAATTTTACATAAATTAGCCTCAAAGCCCCCTGAATATCTCTCAAACCGTACAGTAGTTTGAAAAATTGTTATTAGGTTAGTAAATTGGCTATACTGGGATCAAAACCCATGTGCTCGAATTTATTTTGTCACCTTCATATGCATGAAAATCGAGGTGGAGTTTGGAAGTTTAGAATTTATTACAGATTTGGAAAATTTGGCTAATTTCCTTCTAGAGACCCATATGAGTGAGCTGGGTGGAATCCAACTTATGGAGAGGTATCATAATATCATTTTTTATAATAAAATCTCTCGGTTTCACTAGAAGCGCGCCGAAAGTGCCAAATCCCTAAATTAGGCATTCTCATACTTAACTGGATTGTGAGGGATTTCAGCAATGGAACCCTGTGATAAATGTACCTAGAAAAACCGTCATCAGTAAAACATGGTATAATCATCTTTAATCATATAAAATCTAAGAAACCTAATGATAATCAACCATAGAGAATATTTAGTGACAAGTGATGGAATTAGGGTACGGAGCAGGCTAAAAACCTAGGGTTTTAGGGTATAAACAATGATATTTCATGAAAAAAACATGGGCATATACGAGGCCCAACAAAAAATGAGGTGAAACTTGTGGTTAAACTTGAGGTAGATGTGCTCTCCTTGAACTAGCTTGAGGATGTGTTCCCATAAGGCTTTCCTTCTCCTCTTTTGAGCTTCAAACTTGTAAGCATTAGAAAACACTTGCAACAAAATTAAACCTTAAATACAACCAAAGAACCAAAGCTTTGATACCAAACTAAAATGTATTTGAAAACTTGAAGGTTTGATAAGATTTTCAAGTTAATTTTTATGTATTTTAGGAAATTAGGCAAGTTTAAAAAGCACATAAATTAAGTGTTTTAAACTCAGTGTTGGAGCATAAAAACGGAAACACAAGACAACAAAATGATGAGGGAATTTTCCCCTCTTGGGCTAAATATCCTGGTCCAGCTTCCAATGTTGGGCCTCTTTCATGAATTTCTCAAATATATGTTTACATGGACTCGCAGTACTCAAAATGTAAAAATAATGTCTATAATGGCTCCAGAACAATAAAAAACCCCTAGTTTGGCTCTTGTTGGGCTCAAATTGGCCAAAACAGAAGAAGTTATGCTTTGGTGAAGTTTTTCTACTAACTAATCTCCAAACTACACTCTTCTACTAACCTTTCTACGGATCTCTCATTTTCAGCACCATCGAGCGACAAATTCACCCTGCACCGACGAGATTCGCACTAGATTAGGTGCATTTTGTCACCTACTTTAGTTTCCCACTGACCCCCGTGAGTGGATATGATGGGGCTTGTAGAAATTATACAACAAGCATGTATATCTTGGATTCACTCGATCTAAAAATGTGCTAAAGTTAAATATTGAATCGCTTAAACAAATATTTTGTGGAATTAAAAACACAATCGCTAATCACATGAAAATGAAGAAAGATCAATCAAACACAACACGGACCATTTCCCAGGGAAAGCTTACAGCTAAAAACCCCACTATCTTCTATTGTATATTATATCATGGATCATGAAACAATTACATACAAAACTCTTCTCATAAGAGCCTTCAGTACATTAGCTAATTTTCTCACAGTGTCATACAAAAATTGGAAATTTCCTTAGCCAATTTACTGCCTCTAGACAACCTTCCTTCAATGCGCAATCCCTGTTGAATGCAATCCATGAATTGATGTAATCCTTCCTGCCTTGACTGCGCAAGTATCATGGGCATATCCAACGAGTTTTTACTTGCATGTGTGCAAGCGGATAATGTCACAACTGATAGTCAACTTCCCTTTCACCTAGAACTCAACTGGGTCTCCACTGGATCTGACATGCATGCAGCTAATAATAGTAAATCCTCAGTTGCATGTGAGATCATTGATTGTGAATTAATTAATATTTAATTCAATAGATTTCTGACTAGTGTATCTTCAATTACAACTAGCACAACTGATTTTAACTCACTTAACTAAGTTAAAATGATTTACAACTTGCACCAACTCATGCACCACTACACTTCGAACTCTATTACAACTAGAATTACTCTGCATGTCCCGCCAATCAACCTCTAACTCGAAATTCACTAGCTAACTGATTTTTCCAGTTCAGTTAACTATTTCAAGTGCACATTGAGAATATATTACAGTTTAATTTCCATCTAAATTAATGGATAATAAAAATAGACATGCACCCAAAAATAGCCCTATGGGCCCCACCTTGGTGTAGGTGATTAATGCAACCAGGTGCTTAATTCACTAGTGTGGGTGCTGAATCTTCTTGTTGAATCTCAACACTCCCTCTCAATGAGAAAAGGATTATCCTTCACCTTGATCCTGTCTCTATGGTATTCGAATTTTATACTGGTGAGCGCCTTCATCAAAATATTTGCATCCTGATCTTCCATGGGAATGTACTGAAGCAACATGATCCTCCTATGCACAAAATATCTGAGATGATGGTACCAGATATATATATGCTTGGAACTATCATGAAACACATGATTAATCGCGAGTTTAATGCAACTCTGATTATCACAATGAACCACTATCAGATCCATTTGAGAACCAAACAAACCAACCAAGATCTTTCTCATCCAGATAGCCTCACATGAAGCTTGGCTTGCTGCCATGTATTCCTCTTCCGCTAAACCGAGTGCCATGGATCATTGTTTCCTGCTGTACTACGAAAATTCTATCGATCCAATGCTAAAGATCTCCCCTTATGTGCTTTTTCTGTCCGATGGACTTCCAACCAAATCTGCATCCATGAAGCTATGCAAATTCACTCCATCTGTCCTTCTGTACCATAGACCATACTCTGATGTTCCCCTCGGGTATCTTAGGACATGCTTCCCCACCTTCCAAAAGAGCTTGGTAGGCTTATCCATAACTTGAATTAGCTGGTTAACCGCATAGAAAATGTTCGGTCTCATGTTCACTAGATACATTAGCGAACCCACTAACTGTTGATAGACAATAGCATCCACTACCTCTCTAGTAGTAGCATCCTCTTTCCTCCAATCTATTTGAAGAGGAGTATCCATGGGTTTGCAGATCTCCATGTTAAACTTACCCAATATCTCCTTTGCATACTTTCTTTGAGACACAAAAAATTCACCATCTCGTTGCCATATTTCCAATCCAAGCAAATAATGAAGGAGGCCCATATCATTCATTTCGAACTCCCTTACAAGATCCTCCTTGCATGAGTGTATCAGCTGCTCATCACTAGTCAAAATTAAATCATCAACATAAAGAACAATGATTAATAGCTTATCCTCAACCACAATCTGGTACAGGTTTGCATCTGCTTCACTTTTGGTGAAGCCCAATCTGGTGAAATAGTTGTCTATCCGAGTGTACCAAGCACAAGGTGCTTGCTTCAGCCCATACATCGCTCTTTTGAGTCTGCACACATGCGACTCGCTGTTGAAGATCTCAAAACCTTCAGGCTGCTCTATGTACACCTCCTCCTTAATGATCCCATTGAAAAACACATTTTTCACATCCATCTTGTTACACCATTTTTTGGTCATCTAACCTATTATCATTAGATGGACCAAAGTACACCATGTAAGACCAATTTTACCCTAAGTAAAATTGCCTTCACTATGTTAAATAACTTAATAAACCACATTTATTAGGTTGTTTATGGTCTAAACAGGAAACCCCAAAAGGAAATATTAAACAAACCTATATTTGTTTGGTTTTCCTCATGGAATAATTAATTAAACCATAATTTAATTATTATTCCCAGTCATGTTTAACCCAAAAACAAAGAAATTAATTAGATAAACCTTTATTTATCTTATTATTTTCTAAGAATAATTATTTAAATTCTATTTAGATAATATTCCTTGTTAAATATGACCAAATCACCCACAAATAATTAAATAAATCATTATTTATTTGATTATCTTCTAACTTCTTCCTTAAAAAGATAAATAAATAATTTATTTATTTATTTTTGACAAATCAAGGGATTTGACCCAAGTCAAATACCTTTTCCCTCCAACAAATATAATAAAATATTCCATAAAAGGTGGATCTAGATTTGGTTAACATTATTTTAATCATGCACCAAGATCTAGAATGACCCAATATTTTGTTATAAATAGGAGGTTTTTCCTACCATTCTTCACCTTTTGTTGCCTATTAGATCACTCTGGATCTATACACTTGGTCACCATTTTCTGCCATTTGCTGTGTGAGCTCCCTTTGAGTTCCATTCTTTGTGTGGGTTTTCTACACCAACAAGAGAGAAATCTTAGATCTGAAGTGCTGAGGACTTCCAAGAACCCATCCCACTGAGGAGAATTGGATACGCCTTCTTGTTTTCCTCCCAGGTGCCCAATTAATACAAAAATTATTTCAAAAATTGTTCTTGTCTTGTCTATTGGTATATGGAGCAAACCCTTGTTTTTACTGCTTAATGTCTTTCCATGTATAGATCTGGTTTTTGCAGCTCTTTTCTTGTTCAACTAACCGCAGATCTGAAGATATTGGTAGCCACTTTTGTTGTTAGGGCTATTAGTTATGCGTAGCTAAAGTGGTCCTTTTTCGTACACTTCGACAAAGGATTCATACTAACAAATGGCGACTCCACACGGGTTTTAAATTACGACCATTGTCGTTTTTCATATTCCTGCATATCCAGCTACTTCAGACCCTAGGGTTTCTTTTCAGCTGTTTATTTTTCCTATTTTTATGTTGTTTTTCTCACATAAAACCCTAAAACATTAAAATTTCTAACTTCTGTGTGTTTCTAGCCCTATTGTGCAGGTAAGTGACATTAGCCGCAACTGAGACGGCAACTTTTCCGAAAATCTGCCGCCGAGACAACCGGAACGGGAGGTCGCACTTTTCAGCCCAAAAAGTGCGACCTGGACCTCCAGGTCGCACTTTTCAGCCTCTTTTCTGCGACCTGCACTGAAAACAGGTCAGAACCTGCGACCTGCCAATTTTTCAGTGATTTTTCTGCAATTTTTCTGGGTTTTGCTAAAGCTTCTGTCAGGGTTTTCCAGCCTCTGTCTCAGCCCGCTTTGACCTAGTTCTGATCTGTTTTTACTCATCTAAGTGGGAACCTAGCCCCCTAGGGCTTTAGTACCCTCCACTTTTTGTGGAAGAGTTTTAGCTGTTTCAGCCGTCTGTTTTTCAGAGTTTCAGCCCTCCCTTTTTTAGATCTGAAACCTCCTCCTCAGATCCCTTTCAATCAGCCTTTCTTCCTTTCAAATCATCTCTTGTCGTTTTGTTGGGACCTCTCTTTAGGACCTCCTCCCTGTCCATTCTGCTTTTTGCTGATTTCCTCCCTTTTTCCAGCCACCTTGCCTCTGTCTCTTGGTTGTGATCTGCACCTCTTTTCAGCAGCTTTATCCTTTAGATCCCTGTCCCTCCCGACCTTAGATCTATTGGCCTCTTTTCAGTGTGTTTTGACTAGATTTTTTCCCCTTTTTTAGACTAGTTTTGAGGGACCCGCCTTCTTGGGTTAGATAGATGCAATAGTAGCTGTTAATTTTATGTTATTTCAGCATTATATATTGTTCTCTGCAGATTTATTTTCAGTTACGCAGCACACTTTTTTCTTGCTCTCAAAACAAAAAGGGTTTTAAAAATTAAAATTAACGCACACCACACACTGACCCTAAGTGAAGAAGCGCCTGGTTAACACCGCCTGGCAAAGACTCTAAAATAAATTGTCACTGCACATTTTCTGCCCTTGACCTCACTTGATTCTGTCCCTTTTTTCCCTTGTCGGTTTCCTTCTTCCCGTCATCATTGCGCCCCCAAGGCGCCTTTCCCGGAGACTTCTTGGCCTTCACCCTCAATTTCCGGTCGATCGACCTGCTCCGTCCCGCCGTCGTCGAGCCAGTCCTCCTCCGAGTCCGCACTCCGACTCCTCTCCTGATTCATTGGGTTCTCCTTCTCCTCCTGGTTCTCCCCCTGTCACTTTCACTATGTCTGGTCCAGGGCCTAACGTTAGCGGTGCTCCAGGCCCTAATGCCGGAACCACTACTAGTGGAACTGACACAGGAACTACCTCGGCCATACCCTTGCTGTCGTACATTGCAGGCCTCAGCCTCCCCGATTTCAATCAGTTGATCAATAACCCTATCCGCCACGATGTTGGTTGGCCTGCTATGCCAACCAAGCTCCCCTCCGACATCCCTAAGTTCGAAGGCCTTGCTGGAGAAGATCCAACCAATCATGTCCGATCTTTCCACATGTGGTGTTCCTCCAATTCCATTACTGATGACCCCATCCGTCTTCGTTTGTTCCAACACACGCTTACCGGCGAAGCTTCTAAATGGTATGTCGACCAAGCCACCTCTTCCCATACCACCTTTGCTACCATTGCCGAAGCCTTTTTATCTTACTTCCAGCTCCCTCTCCGATACGATACTAGTACGGAGCTCCTGACTTCCTTTAAGCAAACATCTTCGACCCGCCTTTCCACCCATGTTCAGGAATGGCGACGTAGACGCAGCTTATGTCGAGCTCCCCCCTTCGAAGATCAGATCTATATGGAATAGTTCCTTCGCTCTCTCCTAGCTCCCATCGGCAAAGATGTCACCTCCCATTCCCCTCAAACCGAAGAAGTCACCCTCCAAATAGCCTTGAAATATGACCTGATCTACGCCCAGTCTGGTTATGTTTATAACGTCCTTCTTGACCTCCCCAGGCCCGGTGGCGCTAACGCCCTGGGGGAATCTCATTCCGCCAACGGTATCGTTGGAGCCCTTTCCCATCCATATGCTCAACCTCCTATGGGCTATGGTCTCCCTCACGGAGGGGCCAACACCTCTAGCACTCTTCCCCCTCCCGGTAGCATGTACCCAAGATACGGCATGCCTCCTCCTTTTGCCCAACCTCCTACTTACCTCGATGTTGCCCAACCTAACCATTACCCTTATCTTCAACCTGGTGTGCCAGCTCCTCCAGCATATGCGCTTCCACCTCCCTTGCCTCCTCAACCCCAGCAACAACACCTACAGCCCCCTTCAGGGCAAGTATTTGCATAGCAGGGTGCGAGTAATCCCCCTTCTTCTCAAAGAAGGCGGAGAGGCAATCCAAATAAATCTGCCCCTGGTACTCGTGGACCCAATCCTCAAGGTTTTGACCCTAACACTGCTAACCAGCAACAGGGCACTCAGCCCAAGCCGGACAGGCCTCTTCGTACCAACAAGCCTTGTTCGTGTTGCGGTGTTTACGGTCATTACACCCACGATTGTCCCCTTTTACCACAGATGCGGCAGATGTGGGAGTCTCAAGCCACATTGCACGGACAACATGCCTCCCCTCACGCTCCCCCTAATGTGGCCACTACTGAACCAGCTGTGTTTACTGATCCTTTCCCTCAGCAAGGATTCGTGGCTACCCAACCACCTGACGGGCGGGTCTCCACTCCACCCTCCATTTCTGGTTCCTCCGATTACCAGATCCTCATGATGACCTCTGATCCATCCCCAACCGTCGACCTTCACCTTCAAACTCGGTCTCTCCAGTACCCCAAGCCTCCTGCTCAGTCTGCCCCCGAGCCTCCTTCTTCAGGTTCTACAGAGCCTCTTTCGACATCCAGTGACCCCTTACATATCCCTCAACCCAAATTTGAGGTTCATTCCAAGATTCCTAAGGGACCCTTACATCGAAATGCTACTTCCGGTCGAGCTGCTCATTCGTATAGCATAGTAGATGATTTTGCGCAATCTCCTGCTGCCATTTCCACACTGGAACTCCTCCAGTCGTGCCCTTCCCAAAAGAAGGCTCTACTATCTGCCGTGGGCGCTGTAGATCCTGCTGATGACCAAATGATTATTTTCGATGCCACTCAATCGGACCATCCTCCTCTTCCTCCTTCCGTCACCTTCCAAATCCCAGTCAAAATCCGGAACGCCAACGTTTCCTGGTGTATAATTGATGAGGGGGCATCCACCTCCGTGATGTCCGCTTCAGTTTGGAAGCAACTCGGATCCCCTGAGTTGGCCCCTTCCACGATCACCCTTCGAGCGTGGGACGGCCATGCCTCCCAGCCCATTGGCCTGTTTCGTAATTGTCCTATCACCCTCGCTGGTAAGACTGTTTGCGTTGATGTCGAAGTCATAGACGCCCCGCTAGACTACAACATTCTATTGGGGCGAAGCTACACCTATGCTATGTCTGCTGTCCCATCCGCGATTTTCCGCAAGATGTATTTCCCCATAATGGAAAGATAGTCACCATTGACCAGTTGATATATCATGAGCCAAAATCTCAGACCTCACCTGAGACGACCATCTCTTCTGTAGCCAACAAGCAAACTGTCGATTCCTTGACCAGTGTCTCCCCCGGCGTTTACAAAGATTCCTCCCTACTTGGAACCTTTCCTAATCTCCCCCCTCCTCCTATCACTGATCCCAGCTTATAGAATGTTTGCATGATGCAATCGTCTCAGGCTGCCCTTAAGCGGCCTGCTTCGGCTAGTCAGCAACCTCCCCTTCGCCCTCCGCAACCCGCTCCTAGCCATTCATCTCAGCCAGCCGGACCTCCTCCTTCTGGCCCTCCCCCTACAGTTGGTATCCCTGAACCCCTTTATCCTTCTGGATCGGTTCCCCCAGGCCTTAACCATCTCGGAGCCATCCCTCCTGGTCATTACCCTGCTGGGCAGATACCTTTCCTGGCTCCCCCTCCCAGAGTATATTCTGTCCCCGTCATGGCCACCCTCTCTCTCCCTAACCTAACCTTGGGTATACCCGTCTGGTACCTTGACCCTCCAACCGCTACCCCTCCTGGTCACCCCAAACCCTACATGGATTTGACACCGGTTCAACCAGTCCCCCTCGCTTCCTCCGTTGCCACTGTGCCTCCAGCACCTCCATAGGACCCTTCTCCTGTCGTGACGACTCCCGGGAAGAAAGGCAAAGCTCGCAAGGGGGCACCCAAAGACAAGACCACCTCGACTGACCTGGCCCCTCCTCCACCTGCAAAGCCCTGCGCCTTGTCTGATGTCGTCGGCCACGCCACTCATGCTTGTCCTGAATTGCCCCGTATTCAACCCATGGTTAAAGTCGCGTTCCCCGAGGCCTCCATTCCTTCTTCTTCCGTAACCAAGAACCCCAAGACTCTCCGTACCAACAAACCATGTGCTTTGTGCGGTGTCCATGGCCATTACTCCCACCATTTTCCTCACCTGACACATTACCATGCCTCTTTAGAGGTAGTCCGAGAGTATGAGGTTGAAAAAAATCAATCCGCCTCTCCCATCCTCGCGCAGTATGCTTTGGGCCAGCCTGAGGATCCCCCCGCTCCCATCGACATTCCCCCCCCTAATGTTCAGATGGTGGAGTCTACTACGACCATTATTTACCTATCCTCCTCTGCGAGACATTTGGAGCCCAGTCCCCCTGCATCCTCCCCTGTTGTTTCGCCTGACCCCCTCTTTTATACCCATACACGAGATCACTCCACCCGTATCTCTGTTGACCTCCGCAGCCCGAGTCATCGTCATGCTTCCGATAACCCTCATATACCACCCTCTAGTTCGTATATGAGTCATAGTCATCCTGCTCCTTGCACTCCCTCCCGCAGTTGCCACTCGATGTCTTCTATACACTCACCCTGCCGTCATTGTCTCTCCTCCCCTCATTTGTTGTCTTGTGACACCATTCTGCAGGACCTCCCCTCCTCACCCTTTATTGGTTACGCCGATGGTGCAAGTCGTTACTCCCGGAATCTAGCCTTGGCAGGTTGGGCCATTTTCACCCCCTTGCATACCCTTGTCCTCTCCAACAGGGTCTGCATTGGTACTGCCACTAAAAATCAGGCCGAATATGATGCAGTGCGTGGTCTCTTAGCCGATGCCCTCTTTCATCGCATCCTCCATCTGCACGTTCGTTTGGATTCCCTACTTCTTGTTATGCAACTAAATGGTGTTTATCGTGTGCATAACCCTGTGCTGTTTAGACGATATTTACGAGTGAAACTCTTGATACGTGAATTTGAAACCATAACTTTCAACCATGTACCTCGAGACCAGAATCACTATGTAGATAGTATTGCAAACCATGTTCTAGATTGGAATTTATCACACGCATTTCATACAAGACAATAACATTTATAATCATTAAAAACAGATGCATATCCATAATATGTGTCGCAAAACATGTGTTTAGAGTCCATATACTCTGATACATATGACATGCCCATAACATGTTACAAAAAACTCAAAAATGGGGGCACCACCTGCCCCTACATACACACTAGGGGGCACCACATGCCCCACACCTAATCACTATTTGGCGGATCCCGAGCCAATGGCTCTGCCCCTGCAGCCTGTAGGTCACGCATCCCCTGACCGGCCATCGCCATGCGCCGCATGACACCTCGCCATTCCGAGGGTAGACCAATACATGGCTCTATGTACTGGTTGTCTAAGTCGTGCCACCCGCGCTCTGATACTCTGGTCAGCAACCTTTCGCATCTACGGTGGATGTCCTCCAGAAGGGCGGCCGCATCCTCATTATGCGCTGCTCTCAACCCACTCGGACCTGTAGCTCCAGATGCTGCCGGTCGTCCCATATATCCGGTCGGTTTTACCGGAGCTATATCTGCATACCAAAAGTACATGAATCAGTACCGTAGCTACTATTCAAAAACTTTAACATGCCCATATAAGAATAGCAATCTGTCACTTACCATCGGCCCCCCATACTCGACCAGGCGGAAGTGGTAGGTCCAGATCTCCACAATAACTCATCCCACTATAGGGATAGTCGTCTATGTATAACGACATCTGATCCCAATGGGCAAAAAACTCAGGTCAAAACACTCCTTTGGCCCAGTAGCCCCTCCTCCACCTCTGCACAGTAGCCGCCCCCACCGGTGCATCCTGGGCTCTCTGGGGCCCCCATCTGGAAGCTGTATACGAGGTCGTAAGGTCGGGATCTTCTCAAAGAAGAAGGCGCACAATAAAGTCCCATACGAGCAATCGTGGTTCACTTGCCGCTTGCAAAGCGACAGCTGTCGTTTTAACGACACCAACATCATTTGGGCCCACCCATAGTAGGTCCCACTCAACACACTCTCCACAATCATCATCTGCCCCCCAGTGATGTGATGGAGCGCCTGGTTGCCCAGGATACGGAGCATGGCTGCGGCCACTGCACGGGTTTCTAGCCTCTCTAGATCCCCGATCGGTATCCGAGTCCCCTTGACTTGGAGACCCGGTCGACAATGTCGTTCCACAAACTCTATGATATGCCATAGCGGTAAGAGTAACACGTGTTTCCCTACATCTAGTGGCAGGGGCCGGTCAGAAGCCATCACGGGCTGTGGGTTCGATCCTGACCTTTGCACTACAAAGACCTCATGCTCTGGATCCCAGTAACTGATAATCCGGGCCAACAAAGGCTCTCTTGCTCTCATCAAAGGGTTCTCCAAAAACTTTAGAACCCCAAACCTGGCCAACACACGACGGACACCTTGATCCGCCTGGATCTCTGCCCGTAATGTACCCAGGTCTCTCTCTCTCTAGTTAACCCGTAAATCTGCCATACCTACACAAAAAAATCATCTTTGTCAGCATATAGATAGGGAATACCATAACCAAACACAAAAACCCAACTCTTAGCCATAAAACAACACTAAAATCCCTTCATCTCCTAGGTCAAAGTTTTCTGCCCAATTCTGGGACAGGTCGCACTTTTTGCCCTGAAACCTGCTTCCTAGGTCACACTTTTTGGCCCAAAAAGTGCGACCCGGCCGTAGAGATGAAGGAGGGTCTGTTTCTGAGACTTTGGGCCCTAAACTGAACTTTCAATCCATCAAAATGAAAGAGTAAGGTTAGGCCTCTTACCTGCCAGCGGATCTCGATTCCAACGGTCGGTTTGTGCGCTACGCTAGCCGCAGTTGGAGCCTTCTCCTCTCTACACGGCCACCACGGCAACGATAGCGAATGAGTGAATTTGGAGGGAAATTGCCTTATTAAAAGAGAAACCTCAAATTTTCTTCCGCCCAATGCGGCCAAACCATAGCTCAACTCGATAAACCATCCATACCGTTTGAAAGCTCTCACCGAGCTCTCAAATGGGTATCTGTTAGTTTTTTGTGATTTGATACTTTACCGACACATTTGTCCGAAAGGGTCACTTCACCTCTCCTTAAAATCGAATTTCCTCACTTAAAACACTTGTACTTGGGGCACCATTACGCCCCCTTACTTGTCCTTGTTCGTGTCGATTTTCGTCATGAGTTCCCATCATGTACTCATGTTTCCATGGTCCCCCATTGGGGCCTTTACTGTGTGGCAGCACCATCGAGTCGCCCTTGTTTAGAGCATCCAGGTTGAGTCATCATTCCCTCCATGGAGTCTATACCGAGTCCCTTTGTACCCCACTATAGCCCTCCATCCGTCATTGATTGGTCTCTCTCTTGTGTCGCACATTATGACCTTCAGTTCCACTATCCCCCATCCCTGATGATGTTGTGTCAGTCGTTGCCATGTCATTCATGCCCTTTATGCTCTAGCAAGGGAAGTCGTCCATTAGCTACTCAGTCCTTTCCACTTCACTATCATCATTAGTGTCAGTCTGTCCATCGCTCTACTCTTTTCTCTCGTGCCTTAGTTGAGGATCTCTCATTGCCTCACCTATAGCGGACCTCCTTTTGTCGACATCAGCTCCTTCATTCTAGAAGACAGGTCTAGAGGGCGGTGTACCTTGGTTCCAGCTTCCACTCTTGTTCGGTGCCTCGGATCGAGCGAAGGGATCTCCCATTTCCCCTTTGACTTGATTGTTTCTCCACTCCCGACTCCTTTCATCATGGCCAAGAGATCACGTATGCTTGATGGTTCGGTATTTGATGACGACTCTCGATGATTTCACCGGTGTGTGTGAGATGTCTCCCAACCCTACGCAGGGGTGGCCACAACGGTAGCCACATGCCGGATGACCTCCTCCTTGCAGCCTTCGATGCGGCTCCGGATATTTGATGATGTTGGCCTTGGCCACTTGCAGCGCCTCTTTGATTTGCATGTATCGGTCAGATTTTGTGAGCCCTTCCCCATTTACAGGGGGCATTTGGGTTGTATTTGTATCTCATGTACTCAGATATTATTGTATAAGTCCTGGCTGTTATCCCAGGCACAGCATGTATGTGGGATTCCTCATTGTATTTTTATCTGGCTCATGATTATGCCGGTTGTACTTTATGGTTCGGTCCCTTGTTTACTGGACACACTATTCTTTTGTACTTTGTCTCGGCGGGCATAGGTATGCCTCCCCCGCCGCCTTCGGCACAGGTACCCTCTCATAAAAAGAGACTTGTTGCACCTGCGAGTCTCGTCTCCTCAGGGTCTAGTTCTTCAGCACACTATCTACCTTGCATTTCTCTCTCTGACTTCCCTTTTGTTGTCTGGTGATTGAGTTCTTACAATGTACTTCGGTCATACAATTTTCTCCTGACACTCGCACGCTGGGGGGCAATCTGTTACACCATTTTTTGGTCATCTAACCTATTATCATTAGATGGACCCAAGTACACCATGTAAGACCAATTTTACCCTAAGTAAAATTGCCTTCACTATGTTAAATAACTTAATAAACTACATTTATTAGGTTGTTTATGGTCTAAACAGGAAACCCCAAAAGGAAATATTAAACAAACCTATATTTGTTTGATTTTCCTCATGGAATAATTAATTAAACCATAATTTAATTATTAGTCCCAGTCATGTTTAACCCAAAAACAAAGAAATTAATTAGATAAACCTTTATTTATCTTATTATTTTCTAGGAATAATTATTTAAATCTTATTTAGATAATATTCCTTGTTAAATATGACCAAATCACCCACAAATAATTAAATAAATCATTATTTATGTGATTATCTTTCAACCACTTCCTTAAAAAGATAAATAAATCATTTATTTATTTATTTTTGACAAATAAAGGGATTTGACCCAAGTCAAATACTTTTTCCCTCCAACAAATATAATAAAATATTCCATAAAAGGTGGATCTAGATTTGGTTAACATTATTTTTATCATGCACCAAGATCTAGAATGACCCAATATTTTGTTATAAATAGGAGGGTTTTTCCTACCATTCTTCACCTTTTGTTGCCTATTAGATCACTCTGGACCTATACACTTGGTCACATTTTTCCATCATTTGTTGTGTGAGCTCCCATTGAGCTCTATTCTTTGCATTGGGTTTTCTACACCAACAAGAGAGAGAAATCTTAGATCTGAAGTGCTGAGGACTTCCAAGAACCCATCCCATTGAGGAGAATTGGATACGCCTTCTTATTTTCCTCCCAGGTGCCCAATTAATACAAAAATTCTTTCAAAAATTTTTCTTGTCTTGTCTATTGGTATATGGAGCAAACCCTTGTTTTTACTGCTTAATGTATTTCCATGTATAGATCTGGTTTTTGCAGCTCTTTTCTTGTTCAACTAACCGCAGATCTGAAGATATTGGCAGCCACTTTTGTTGTTAGGGCTATTAGTTATGCATAGCTAAAGTGGTCCTTTTTCGTACACTTCGACAAAGGATTCATACTAACACATTTGATGAATGCACCAGCCCATTTGTGCTGAGAGTGAAAGGATGGATCTTATGGAAGAGTATCTTGTGACAGGTGCAAAAGTCTCATCATAATCTATCCCCTCAATCTATGAGAAACCCCGGGACACAAATCTGGCCTTGTATTTCTACACACTCCCATTAGCATCTTTGTTTACCTTGTAGATCCATTTCGAACCTACCATTGATTTGTCAACCAGTATTGGGACAATTTCCCATGCACTACTTTTGAAAATGGAGTCATACTCCTCCACCATTGCATCAACCCAAGTAGGTTGTTGCAATGCTTCCTCAAAGGAAGATGGTTCAACCACAACACATTTTCTCATGAGAGCCATGTATCCCATAAATTGGTCAAGAGACTGTCTTTGATTGTGCTGTGAAGTAGGGGCTCCTACATTTTGTGCAACATCAAGTCTCAGCCTATCAACTTCTGTGGTGCGCCTTCTACCATTTCTGATCAATGGCTCTGCATGAGTGATTTCCTGCACTCCATGAACCTCCTCATGTGGTTAATCTACATCTTGAAACTCATCCTTGGGAACCAACAGTTCCTCCTCCGTATGCAAGTCTAGCTCCCTCTCAAGGTACAACTGCTTGGATTTTCCCTCATCAAATTTTATATCCCGTTACACAAAATTCATTATGTTGTTTGGAAAAAACACACGATAATAATGGGGTGTTTCTGTGTACCCCACAAAAATCCCAACTTTAGCATTCAGTTCCAGCTTCTTCCTAGCATCCTTGGTCACATGCACATAAATGGATGAGCCAAAAATATTAAAGTGTGAAACATCACGTTTCTCACCAGTGAAATCCCCTTCAAGTGTACTCAAACCAAGTACTCTATGAGGACAACGGTTTTGCACAAAAACTGCAGTGTTGCATGCTTCCTCCCACAAATGCATTGGTAGGCCCTGATCATGCAACATCGCTCATGTTGCACCCACGATCGTTTTGTTATTCCTCTCCGCGAACCCATTTTGTTGTGGGTTATGAGGCGCTATGAGTTCTCTTCGAATTCCTTCTTTGCTGCAGAAGTTCTTGAATTCTTTAGAGATGTATTCTCCACCATTATCAATCCTAAGAGGCTTCACTTTCTTCCTCGACTCTTTCTCCACCAATGCCTTAAACTCATAGAACTTAGAGAATGTCTGATCTTTCTTCTGAATGAAGAAGATCCAACATTTATGAGAAAAGTCATCAACAAATATTACATAGTACTTATGTTTTGTTGTTGAAGCAATCGAGAATGGTCCACACACGTCTGTGTGACCTCTCTCAAGGATTCCTGAAGCTTAGTTATCCTTCTCATTAAAGGTGGACTTTACATACTTCCTCATGGTGCAACCCTTGCACTGATCTAATTGAGCAAGTTTTCCCATTGGAAGTCTGGTATATATTTGTTGCTCGACTTTGAAGGCTCCATGATGAAGATGGCCCACTCGCTTGTGCCATAATTCACCCTCATCCCAACGCACCACTTTTTATGCCTTGATTATCATGGTAGCATAGCCATCTACCTCCAACTTGTAGAGATTATTAACTTGAATCCCTATCCTCTTGGCTTGAACCATTGTTTTATGTCGCAGGAAATATTTTCCATCTCTAAAAACAACATCGTAGCCTTTGTCCTCCAACATTGCGACTGAGACCAAATTTTTATTTAGACTTGGTACATGCATTACATCTTTTAATTGAAATGGTTTACCTGACTCCCTCTGAAAGGTAATGGTACCAATCCTGGTAGAACTATTGTTAGTATGAATCTTTTGTCGAAGTGTATGAAAAAAGACCACTTTAGCTACGCATAACTTATAGCCCTAACATCAAATATGGCTGCCAATATCTTCATATATGTAGTTAGTTGATCAAGACAAATGCTGCAAAAATCCATATCTATGCATAAAGAGACATTAAGCAGTAAAAGTAAGGTTTTTCTCCATACATCCAATAGACAAGACAAGAACAATATTTTTGAAATAATTTTTTGTATTAAGGGCACCTAGGAGGAAAAACAAGAAGGTGTTTCCAATTCTCCTCAATGGGATGGGTTCTTGGAAGTCCTCAGTACTTCAGATCTAGTATTTCTCTCTCTTGTTGGTGTAGAAAACCCAGACAAAGATAGAACTCAAAGGGAGCTCACACAACAAATAATGGAAAATTTGACTATGATAATGGCTCAAAGTCAGACCAAAAATATAGATCCAGAGTGATCTAATAGGCAAAAAAAGATGAAGAATGGTAGGAGAAACCCTCCTATTTATAACAAAATATTGGGTCATTCTAGATCTTGGTGCATGATTAAAATAACATTAACCGAATCTAGATCCACCTTTTATGGAATATTTTATTATATTTGTTGGAGGGAAAAAGTATTTGACTTCGGTCAAATCCCTTTATTTGTAAATAATAAATAAATAAATGATTTATTTATCATTTTAAGGAAGTGGTTGAAAGATAATCAAATAAATAATGGTTTATTTAATTATTTATGGGTGATTTAGTCATATTTAACAAGGAATATTATTTAAATAAGATTTAAATATTTATTCCTAGAAAATAATAAGATAAATAAGGATTTATATAATTAATTTCTTTGTTTTGGGTTAAACATGACCAGGAATAATAATTAAATTATTGTTTAATTAATTATTCCATGAGGGAAATCAAACAAATATAGATTTGTTTAATATTTCCCTTTGGGGTTTCCTGTTTATACCATAAACGTGTTTTATTAAGTTATTTTACATAGTGAAAGCAATTTTACTTAGGGTAAAATTGGTCTTACATGGTGTATTTGGGTCCATCTAATGGTAGTAGGTTAGATGACCAAAAAATGGTGTAACAAATATATCGTCCTTCATCACCCATCTGAATATGCATATCGAGATCTTTCTCGTCCAAGTCACTGAAAATTTCCTTATCTCCCGTCATGTGAAAGGAAGCACCACTATCCAAATACCACACCGATCCCAATGAATTTGACTCCATGCATGAAATCAAAGAGAATTCAAGCTCAAATTTTGAGGCAAGGGCCTCACTAGCTGTAGCTCTAGTAACCTTCTTGTTCTTCTTCTTTTGTGGACAATTAGTAGCAAAATTCCCATGTTCGTGACAGTGAAAACATTTCACCTTGGAAATGTCTTGCCTCTTGCCTTTAGACTCAGATTTCGAATGAAATTTCTTCCCCTTACCCTTCTTCACCTTGGAAGAAAAATCACTATCCTCTTCATCATCATGCTTTGATGAAGAGCCATCTTTGATGTTCCTTCTGAACTCCTACACAAAATCCGACCACAATCATTCCCAATCTAGAAATTTTTCCTGTCCATTGACAGAGTCTTCATAACTGTGCCAACTCTTAGGAAGTCCTACAATAGCCAAGCTCACAAAATCATCATTATCAACTATTATTCCCACACTCCCTAGTTCATCACGACATTGGACAAACTTCGTGAGATACTTTGGAATGGTGTCGCCCTTTTCCATCTTGATCTTCTTGAGTTTATCTTTGAGCGCCAATTTCCTATGGTTGCTGCTGCTTTGGAATAGATCCGTCAAAGCCTTCAACTTAGCATATGTTGTGGCTTTCCCATGGAGGATTGAGATAATGTGGTCTCGTACTCCCTCCAACAGGATCCACCTAGCCTTTTCCACTTTCTTTTTCCATGCATCAAGATTGGAAGCATCTGCAACATCTGGCTTAGGAACATATTTTTCAATGAATTCCTTCAAGCCATTGTCTCCGATTACTGCCTCCATCCTGGCCTTCCAAGAAATGTAGTTCGAGCTGCCCTCTAGTGCATACTCTAACCTGAAGCCATTGGAATCCATTTCGATCTTGAATCAGCTGTAGCACCAAGAAAGTCTTTCTGCAAATTCGAATTCTATCCAGTCACAAACTCAGCTCCTGCTTCACTTCTACAATTTCCTGTGCTCTGATACCATGTAGAAATTATACAATAAGAATGTATATCTTGGATTCACTTGATATAAAAATGTGATAAAGTTAAACACTGAATCGCTTCTACAAAACTTTTTCGGAATTAAAAACACAATCGCTAATCACATGAACATGAAGAAAGATCAATCACACACAACACAAATAATTTCCCAGGGAAAGCTTACAGCTAAAAACCCCACTATATTCTATTGTATATTATATCATGGATCATGAAACAATTACATACAAAAATATTCTCACAAGAGCCCTTAGTACATCAGCTAATTGTCTCACACTGTCATACAAAAATGGCAAGTTCCTTAGCCAATTTACTGCCTCCAAACAACCTTCCTTCATTGTGCAATCCCTGCTGAATGCAATCCCTAAATTGATGCAATATTTCCTGCCTTGACTGCAAAAGTATCATGGGCACATCCAATGAGTGTTTACTTGCATGTGTGCAAGCAGATAATGTCACAACTGATAGTCAACTTCCCCTTCACTTAGAACTCAACTAGTTCTCCACTAGATCTGACATGCATGCAACTAATAATAGTAAATCCTCAGTTGCATGTGATATCACTAATTGTGAATTAATTAACATTTAATTCACTATGTATCTCACTAGTTTAAATTTAGTTACAACTAGCACAACTAAGTTTAACTCACTTAACTGAGTTAAACTGATTTACAACTTGCACTAACTCATGCACCACTACACTTCGAACTCTGTTACAACTAGAATTACTCTGCATGTCCCACCAACCAACCTCTAACTCAAAATTCACTAGCTAACTGATTTTTCCACTCCACTTAACTATTTAAATAGGGAAAATAGTGGGCACCTACCTGGTTGGAATTTAAATAGTTAACTGCAGTGGAAAATTCAGTTAGCTAGTGAATTTCGAGTTAGAGGTTGGTTGGGTGGGGCCCACTATTTTCCCTAGTGTAGGTGCTTAATGCAACCAGGTGCTTAATGCACTAGTGTGGGTGTTGAATCTTCTTGTTGAATCTCAATAGGGCCACGTGGCTAAACGTCCGTCGTAGTAATTTTTTGGTTTAAAGTTTCGCCAACCATTTAACCATCATTTTGACTGTGGTTGTGTTATATACTAAACGAGGTTGGGTTTGAAATTATGAGCCAACGGTAACCAATGCCAAAACCATGGTTTGATATGGTAAGGCTTCGTAACCATGTTGGGTTCTATCCATGTTTGCAACCATGGTATATAATACAACTCGAGTTTTGGGGCAGGGGTTAGGCCCGAGTCTCCGACGCCCTGCCTGCAGTCTCGTGGGTGTGGCATGACCGGGGACCAGGGCCTAACCCTTGACCCATCCCCCAACCGCCCATTCAATAATAAGTATCAATGTGCCACTATGTATAATAAGAATCACCGGTGGCATGGAAATAATCCATCGTGTTGACACTCTACAGATATTATGTTTGAATATCTGGGAGGCTCGTTCGACCATCAAAATTTTTTACACCACTATTGGGAGGCCACATAGTGACCATCCATTGGCCAACGTGGTCTCCATTCATTGGACAACAAAAATAAACAATTAGCCAATCAAAATGTAGCAACCACGAACCAGTATGGAGAGGAAACTTGGTGAGATGCCATTCGTCGTAGAAAACACATTTAATTTCCCAGTCAGCGTATGGCCAACACCGTCAGCGTACTTGCAACCCAACTGAAAATTTTTTAGTTTCTTAGGAAACCAATCAGAACACAATATTAGGACCATAAGATATTGTGTAATATTCCTAAAATTTAGCTTTTAGCTAAATGGAATATTATAGATCATGTTGTCACTAGGTAGGTGAATAAGTGGGTAGGGAGGCCCTTAAATCTCCTAAGTAGCAATAAAAACACTTCAAGTGTGAAAGGATGCATTCTAAGAAGCTAAGTAAAGCACCTTTGAGTGTGAACAGGGGTTGGATCATGTCGAACCAGTCAACTTTGACCAAGTCAACAATGTTGTTATGGAGGAGTGGAGATTAAATGAGGAATAACACAGTTTTGGAGGGAGATGGATTGCAAGGAGGAAATGACCTTATTGAGTGGGGCCAAAGGAAAGGAAGCTCATAATATATATAAGGAAGAGGATGGCAGCCATATGGGGTTATGTTTTTAGATTATCATTTGATATTGGTCTGTTTAGACTCCTTGCATTCTTCAGTGGTTTAGTTGAGAATGCTGTGTTGTTTAGCACCGAGTGTTCCCGAGCAGGAATCCCACCTCTTTCCTTGAGAGGCCTCTTGGAAGAGCATTGCATGTCATTTCCACATTCAGGTTTTCAAGCCAAGCTACATCTTTCTTCATCAGCACATTTTCTGCAAGATATTGTGCTGTGTTGCAGGGTGTTGCAGTGGAGGGTTGAGAAACCCACTTTCTGAGCTAGTTTCTCATAGGAGGAAGGATTCCTTATCTTGGGAGATAATTTTGGAGGGATCTTGGACACATTTAAGATATTTGGCACCAATCCAACTATTTCCCATCATTTAGAGTGTTGTTCAAGCTGGGAATTGCATTATTTTGGAGGGAAGCTTCAGTGAGGGATCTTGTGGCTCCTTTGGAGTGTTTTCTTGTGATTGAAGGGTTCAGCCTTTCATTTGAGGAGACGTTTGAGGGGATCTACATTAGATATACAATATAAGCCTTCTACACTCATGTGCTTTAGTTTTCAATTAATATTTAGCCCTAGGGCTTTAGATCCCATCTTATTCAGGGTGTATTTTTGAAAACCCTTTTCGGGTTCTTTGTAGGAGTTTGTGTAAAGCCTAGATCTGTATTTGTCATATATTTTGAGGCATATAATAGCCATACATATTTTGTACATTCCTTTTCTGTAGCAGTGTATTTATAACTGTGTTGTAGCAGTCTTCTGACATTTTGTATTGTAGCAACAGTTCATATTCAAGAGTGATTTCTTATGGGGGGCTTGTTTCCTCATTGTATATGGTTCATGCCTCACTATTTTGTGTTGATTTGATAATCTGATACATAATTGTATGTCTTCATATTGGTATCCAATGTTAATGAGATGATTTAAATTTCTATTTCTATTTTTGTGTTCATATATCGTTGCTTCCCCATTTGAGAATATTACAGTGGTATCAGAGCATAATCTTGGCTCAACCTATGAATCTCAACCATTATGCTATTAGGAGAATAAGAAGAAGAAGAAGAAAGGGATCAGAATAATGGAAATAATGAGTTTAATCTCATCTCTTTTCATATCTAAGAAGGACCTCACGAAGGACGTCAAGCAAAGAAGAGTGCAGAGAAGCAATGAAACCACACTAGGGTTTCAAGATGAGGAAGGCCCATGTACTTCCTATCAGTAGAAGAAACAACCAGCGTTGCATAGAGCTCCAAAACAATAAATTATTCCCTTTTATTTTCGAGAAGAAGGCAAAATGGATGGAGATGGAGGACACTTTGATAAGGAGATTCTAAGCGAATACCTTGCAGAGTATAAATCTCAACCTAGAGCTTTCAAGGAGACTCGAACTCTCCCACAATTCATTCAGCTTGAGGAAGAAAGAAGACCTTGCAGCAATAGGAGAATCAAGGGAAATAGATTTATATTGTCTACTTTTGATGGGTCATCCACATGTACAGCAAGGGATTGGGCAAGGAAGCTAGATGCATTCTTCATACTACATCCAGTGGTATAAAGAGAGGTTGTTGAGATTGCAGTGTTGCACCTTGAGGGTGAAGTAAACATTTGGTGGTTCAGCCAATTGAGTCATGCAAGAGTGACTTCTTTTTTAGATTTTACTTAAAGGGTGATAAAAAAATTTGGCAAGAAGAAATCAGAGGAGGAGAAACCCTCACCACCACTTGAGGAGACATGTACCAATGCTAATAAAACTATGGAGGAGCAGCCATCAACACCAACAGTTGGGGGAACCATCACATTGGAGGAAGGAACCCTTTTAGCAATATAAGATGTTCCCAAGCAAAACCAAGGTATGAAAATATTTCCACTTATATATTATTTCAGCACATCTTATGGAGGAGTGTAGGAAGATGTCATTGCATGACCTAGGGTCAAGGTACACTACTGATTTGGAGCAACACACTATCACTGTGCTGAGGAGCCTTGATAGAATCAACGAAGAGATAAATAGTCATCCTGGTTACTCATTATCAAGTTGCACACAACCCTTGGGGTTGGAGTGTAGATTTTTGGAGGATGGAATGAGCATTGTCCTAGGAAATGCAATACAGAACTACGTGTTCAACATTGAACATGATATTGAAATAACATATGTACCATCATGGAGATCAACAATGCTATCCTTGAGTAGCAGTGATGAGTTGGGGACCCAGCCATTAGTGGGGCATTCCGATGACCATTCCACATATGTAGCAGAGGATAGACAGATGGTTGATGAGATAGATTTTATCTCCCATTACTATGATGGATCCTTCTTGTTGAGCACTACGCACCTTAATGAGATGGATTTGCCTTTAGCATACTTGGATCCTTATGGATTCAACTTGGTCATTGATGAGTGGTCTTCATATGGAGATCTCCAGGAGATTGCATTTCAACATCCCATGAAATGCAAAGATAGAAATCTGATTTGGGAAGATGGTATTATTCATTGGAGGGATGCAAATGTTGGGCATGATGATAGACACTCACCATTGGTTGGGTGGGTGATGTTGATGAGCAAGAGGCTGGAAAGCCACTTGCAGATCTATGACATAGGGCAGTAGGAGGCAAGGCTGCGATGGCTACTCTCAAAAGAGTTTGGCCATCATGTGACATATCCTTTGCCAAAAGGTATGGTATGGGTTGAGGCATTGCATGGCACCCATGTATTATGGCAACAAAAGATTTGGTTGTATGGGGCATTCTACATGTCAACTATCATGATATTACTCCATGACTTGTATGAGGGAGAGATGAGGGAGCAACAAGAGATGTTGTTACCTTGGTTATTATTGAGAGAGTATGGGTTGATTATATCCCATGCTTTGCATGATGTTGCAGGAGTAGGTGATGGCACTATCATGGTGCAAAGGGGAAACTCCTTATCCTTGGATGATCAGGAGGTACTTCCACTTTGGAAGGAATCTCCCATATACAACAACATTATGGTAGATGACTTTGACATTGGACATGTCGAATAATGGAGCTTTGAGATGACAGGAGCCTTATTACAAAGGCCAAAAACGCTGTCACTTGGGAGCTTGGGTTTATTGACGGAGTGTTCCCAGGATCACTTCACATATGATGCACTTGATGGGCAAGGAGGAGGTGAGAGTGATGGAGTAGTGGATGGAGACATCTATTATCGTGATATGATCTTCTTGACTTGGATTTCCAAGCATAAGAAGAAAGATCTTTATGCAACACATGGTTCATTCCTCTTCATGGGAGTATGTCATACCACTATGGAGGGCTTATTCATGGATCTTATTATCATATTACTCTCAATACATGGTAAGAATTATGTTTTTTCATTTATTGATTATCTAACACAATATTTTCATTCTCTTACCATTTCTATACAGTGCATTGCTCCATATGAGGCCAAGCCTCTCTTTGTGCTTCATGGTCAATTTTGTGCCAACATCTATGATGGGGATAGCCATCTCTTGTATGGTTTTGGGAAAGTGTTTTATTATTTTCTGTATTCTCAGTTGATATACAAAGCCATTTACTATTCACTATTAGAAGTGATGACATACACAACTAGCAGGACAACTAGTAGTTTGTTAAGAAACTGTTTGCCATGTTATTTTCTGAAACACCAGTTAGAAAAACTGTGTTGTGACTACTTGGGAGATTTTTGGTACTTTCTAGCACTATGAAAAATATTCATTATCTCTCTCATTTGGATCCCATATGATGATAAATTCATATTCACTTTATATGGGGTGGTATGGACAAGAACCAAAGAGTGGATCTTTGAGGATCCAACTGCTTTTTTGCTTCATAAAGGCAACATCATTGCAGCCCAAATTCAACAACATCTCTACACTTATCATAAGTGGAGAGAGATACAACGTGGGATGGAAAATTTGATCCATCATGTTCAGCTATGCAGCCCACCAATTTTTCAGGAGCTTAAGGTGGAGGGAATTTTTCATGATTTGCCATGTTGGAAGGTGACTCATTTTGTATGGATGATAGCTTGGGGATGGAGGTTTCACGTGGGAATGATAATTCCCAATGTATTTCAGATTCCATGCCTCAATAGGACCTCAAGATAGCACATTTTTTCCTCCATGGGTATTTTACTTCTTCATGATGATAGATATTTGGGATGGTCACCAAAAGCTAACTTGCATACTTGGGAGGGGCAATTTGGAGATTTATTGATGAGACAACATCTTATTCCTCGGAGGAGTTTATTTTATGAGGATGCTACAGGAGGAGGAGAGGAGGCTCTTCAATTTTTTCCTTGCATTTGCTTGAGGACAAGCAAAATTTTGGAGGGGAGGACTGTAATATTCCTAAATTAGCATGCTGCTAATTGGAATATTAATTTTTGTCTTATCATTTAGTTAGATAAATAAATGGGCAGGGAGGCGCATAAATCTCTTTATTAGGCATAAAATCCCTCTTAATATGAAAAAGGATCATCTTTATAGCTGGACAAAGAACCCTCATGTGTGAACAAGGTAAAATGCATGTGGACGAGGTCAAGTTTGACTAAGTCAACAGTGCTGGTATGGATGGAGTGGATCATCAATAGAGACAGTGCAGTTTTAGTGGGAGGAAGATTCCATGATGGTGGAAACCCTAATGAGTGGGAACCAAGGTAAGAAGGCTCACATTTGTTTATAAGGAGGGCAAGGCAACCATAGGGAGGCATGTTATTGATTATTGATTGTATGGTTTGCATGACTATTGTGCATTCTTCAGTTGTTTAGTTGAGTTTGTTGTGTTGTTTAGCACCGGGTGTTCCCGAGTGGGAATCCAATCTCCTTTCTTGAGAGGCCTCTTGGGGGAGAATTGCACTTAATTTTCCACATTTAGGCTTAAGGCCAAGCTTCAATCTTCAGCTACAGTGCAATTTCTGCAGAGTATTGTGTTGTGTTGCAGGGTGTTGCAGTGGAGGGTTGAGAAACCCACTTCCGGAGCTAGTTTTTCAAAGGAGGAAGAATTATTCTCTTTGGGAGATCAAAAATGGTGATTATTGAGCTTTATTTCACATATTGGATCCAGGCAAACATATTCCCATCATCTACAGTGTAGTATCCCTCTTTGACTGCATTATTTCAGTAAGCATTTGCAGTGGGGGTTTCAGTGCTTGATTTGGAGGGTGACATATTCAGTGTTAGGATTAGCCTTTCACTTGAAGGATATATTGGAGGGGATATATTAATTCAGAAAACATCTTAAACCATCTCCATCTAGTTACTGAGTTGCAGCTACTATTCATCCCTAGGTCTGCATTTCAGCATTTTTGTATTTTTGTATATTTCAGGAAATCCTTCCCGGGTTGTCTTGAAATTGTGTTTGGGAGCATAGATCTCTACTCCCGACACTTTATGAGCCATACATTAGTAGATCTATATTATTTTACATTTCCAGTAGCAGTGTACCATCTAAAATTGTGTTGTACTTGTTCTTGGGCATTCTTCTATGTAGCATAATTTCATACTTGGGATATGTATTCATGGAAGGCTTGCTTGCCTTGATTATTTGTGTTGTGCCCACTTCTATTGTACTTATTTGCTGCTGATTTACATAATAAAATGGATCCATGGTTATTATACATTTTGGTGTAATTTTATTCACTGCTATTTCCAGTTTTATGTTCATGTATTGCTGCTACCTCATTTGCGAATATTAAATATTGGTTTTTAACAATTCAAGTTGTGTTGGATTCAGGGAAACAAGATCTACGTTTTGGAACCAGTTTGGAGAATTTTGAACACTTTGAATTTTGAGCACTTTATTGATCCACTAGATCACAGTCCCAAGCTCAAACACGAAACTCCCTTCACTACCAGTTGGAAAAAAATCATGCTTAGGGAGGTCGAGGACCTACCCTTGCCTCCACTCAAACCACCAAAAGTGACTTCCTGAAACTTCGCATGGGAGGGTATATAATGAACATTTATATCTAGGGATTTGAATTATTACATGTAGGGAGTTGGCTCCTCACCACTTCATTAATTCACATCACATTAGAGGTAGCTAGAATAGCCTCAAAATCCCCCTTGTTACAAATATAAAATTATATAAAATAAAATATAAATAAATATAAATAATAAATAATCAAAATAATGATTATTTAAATAGTCACTGGTTAAGTGAAAAGGCATGTATAAAAGACATGCCCAGTCGTGAAAGGCCACCTGCCTAGGTATATAAGCAGTGCCTCATTACAACATTCAACATCACTTGTACATTTTTATATAATAAATTATTATTACAAAATACCTCTTGTGTATTTTTACAATTAAAGTCAAGAAGCCTATAATTTTGTTTCTTCAGTCGTATCAGAGCCATGTCGCACAATATAATCTTGCGAACCTTTGAACGATGTTTACTGCAAAATATGCCATTACATGTATGTCTTGAAGGCATTGAGCATATTATAAAAACTCAAGAAAAAATTTAGCAATTAGAAAAATCATGTGCAGAAGTTACATCATGTTTTAAGAAAAGTTATGAAGAAATCCATAATAAGGAGGATGATAGTGACGGTAAAGAAATGAAACAAGGTGAAGCGAGAGAAGAATATTTTGATCAGAATGATGATAATGAAAATCATGATGTAATAGATAATGATGAATATGAAAATGATATCGATCAAGAGGAGGATCTAGATAAATTTTATCTTGATATGGATGAGGATGATATAAATCAAGGTGATGATCCAGATGAGGATGATGTAGATGAGGATTATCTTGAGAAGAAATAAGATGAACAATATCATAACGAGAAAGAATACATTGATGATAATGAAGAGGAAAATGTGAAAGGAGAAAAATAAGAAGATATTTTTGAAGACAATTATGAAGATGACATATTTGAAAAAGAAAAAATGGATTATAGGAAAGAGGAGGAAGAAAAACAGGATCAAAATGATGAGAATAATGCATAAAAAATTACATTTAATAATTTTAAAGGACACTGTGATGGTGCTTTTCAACAGCAACCAGCAGGCCACCCCTGGTAAGAAGATCAAGGTTTATAATTTCACAGAATGGGCTTCTACAAGCCATGACTTTTAAAAGTGCAATTATGAAGTTTATTCCTCCAAGAAGTTCATGTCAACCATTAAATTGGGTGAAGACTTGTAATTCAGAATTTTTATTACCTCAAAACATTGATGTTCATAAGCACAACAAGGGTTACACCTTCAAGACAAATATATAAAATGGTTTAGCTACACTATAGAGGACTTGGGATACATAGCACAATTTCGTTAACTCATATACCCGTCAGCTCATCAACATTAACGATATCATCCCTCATTCAAATCCTAGGCAACAAATGTGCCAAACATCCTAAACAAACCAACACTAAGTCTAACATTAGGTCTCTAGGTTATTCTCGACTTCACTAAAGTCTTGAGCACCAGAGAGATGAAGGACCTCTACAATGAAATGTCAATAATATACTTCACATGGATCAAGAACAAGTGCCTCATATTAGAAATTGAATGTTTTGCGGACGTTCTGGTGAATGTAGTTATACATTACATTACTCATTTACAAGATCTAAATGCAGACACTAGAGTTTAGGATGCTGAGATCGGTGGTTCAAGCTTTAACATCAACAACCATGATATGTATGACCAGTATGGAATGTCCTGAAGGAATGAGGTCCATTGATTCCTTAGTCACTGCTGACAGCTTATATTTTGATGAAAAGGAGAAGTTACAAAGTATGGATATTGTTACACAGTAATTTGTCACCGTCCCTACCATTCCCCGTCCCGCACATTGGAGGGCCCATTCTGTGACCTGTGAGCAATGTCATGCCTTGAAACCATTATCATTGCATTCCTCTAAACATGAGCTTCAATTGCCTTGAAGACATCTCCTTGCAAAAAACCATAAAAGCATCCCTTTTTGCATTGGCGCAGGTATCCAGTTCAGTACTCGCGCCAATGAGGAAAATCCTACAAAGAGGCTGTGCCAACTGGTGCTCTGTCTCAGAGTTGCAGTCACACCAGCCAATTTAAGGAGTGTTTTTTAAATAAGAATGGCGGAAGTTTCGTTCCAACAGACTCAGAAACTATTACCTATCTTGAGTTGGGAGGTTTGGCTCCGGGAGTTCCATGAAATGGAAGTGGTTTGCCACCTCTCATGGAGGCTTCCTTGAAGATAGGGCCAATCCCACAATTATAGGGATCCCAACTCCCCTTCCTCCATCTATAAAAGCTTGCTCATTGCCATTACAAGCTAGTCTTGAAGTGCCCAAGTCTTGAATCTCCAAGTTCTCAAATTCCCAAGAGCCTTCATGCTGCAAGAGCCCTCATTCTTCCCTTAAGGCCAAACTCGAGCAAGGAGACTATCGTCGAGAGACTCTAAGAGAGGCTTGTCCAATCCCTGGCAGGCTTTGCGAGACGTGTACGAATGGAGACCCCTCCGAAGGAGACCTCAGCGTCAAAACATTGGTTGTACTCTCTTTCGATTGCTTATTAATGAATGACTACTGGTTATGGTTCCACTCTGTTTTTCACTTATGATAATGATGAGTTATATCCTTTCTGACTGATATATAGTTGCGTATTCTAGATTTTATGCTTGTATTCATGTTGTTTCTTGCATGTGCAGGTGTCCATTCATGGAGATCGTGGGGATCGTGATCTGCCGAGGCTGAGGAACGGGAACACTGTCTCTTCTACGAATCATAGCATTGGACTCCAGGTAGGCCTCCATCGTTGGTCTGTTTATTCGCAATTAGGAACTTGCGCTGTAGCATTTGATGATTGTTGCTAGACCCGTTCTGGGCTAGTAGGGATCGCCTCTGTCCGCAGAGGGGATTTACCTCTTCAAAATATATAATGAAGGAAGTCGTCCAACTAGTAGAATGTAATGATGGCTCTACAGAAGTCATCAAGCATGCTCTTTTTGGCTATTTTAGTCAAAAAATGAGTTTTCTTATATTGCAGAAGAAATATGGTAACGAGGAGACGAAAGTTGAAGTTGCGTTTACCTCGAAAATTTTTTTGTTGGTTCTGTTATAAAATTATATATATTACAGAGAAATGAAACACATAAAATATGCGGAAAAAACAAACACACAAAACACATAAAACTAGAGAGACACAGATATACGTGGTTCACCCAGTTTGGGCTATGTCCACCTCGAACAGCCAGTCCTTCCTTTCTATTATCCAGCAAAATGAAGAGACACAACCTACAACAGATCCACTGTAATATCCTATGTTCTCTCTCACAGTCTCCCTATCTGTTTCTTAATATGAGAATACACATATGATACACAACCGCAATACAATACCCTCATACAAGCGAGGGGTTGCCTTTTAGGGAAAAAAACCCTAAACTAAACATAAATTCTACTGTCAGATCATCCGCCTAATGAACAGCCCAGGTTGACTAGAAATTATTATACTTTTACAAGGCAATTTTACATCTATTTTTAGCTTCGGGGGCACTACCCCCAAAACCCCCCACCAGGGGGGCTCTCCATAAAGTCGTAGTCGCCCCTCCCTAGACCCCCCAGGAAACATTTAATTACGACAGGGGTCCAACGTTGTGATACAAAATAAACAAGATAATTAGGCTCCACACCCAACAGGTTCCTATCTCCATTGCCTCCCTTGACTGTCGCTAGACGAACCATGGACAAACTAACGTTTCCTATCATCAATTTTACGTAGTTCGTGCCCCCTTCCATTTGTCAGAACAACCCAACCACAAACGGCATTCCTGCTTGACCAACCATACACTGCTGCATCCATGCACCATTGGCCACTTTTGGATGTCACCTTATATCCAGCAGAACAACCAAAACACCGACACCTCTACATTGTGTTCACCCATTGCATGTTCCTTGCCGCGTTCAATGGTGACCACCAGTTGCAACGTGCTCCACTTCTCCCGACAGCTCCTGTCAGATGCAATTATTGTTGCCCGCTACCACTATCGACACTCATTGTTATCTGCCATAGTGGTCTCTCTTCCCATCGAACCGTTCTTAACATGTTCGCCAATTGGTCTATGCCCCAAGTCCAGCAGAGTGACAACTCATGTTATTCATGTATCATTTATATATAGTACATAACACATAATAATATATAGTTAGTGGTTCAATTTATTAATAATAATAATATAAGTAAAATTAAAACCAAACGTCTTTAATTTTCTCATGTTTTTTGGGTCATTTAATTGAAACCAATTAGCTTTAACATTAATTTATCATATTTATATAATGCATTGTTATATTGCATTATGTAATTGAGCTATATATATATATATATATATAAAGCATTTTTATAATACTAATAATAAAATATAATTAAAATTATCATTTTTCTTAAAACTACTAAACTAATCTATATTCATTTCAGCTCCATAACTATCAAGCACCGAGAGGGATCAATTATTTTGGGGTACAAATTTCTTTCTGAGTGCAAATTTGAGAATATATTTTTTGCACGTCGAGAGATTTGATTCCTCTCAGGGATTGATAGATATAGTAGAGTTAAAATGGATCTAGGTTGATTTTAGTCATCTGTAGCCACACAAAATTTGTATAACATATGACTAATCTAATCATTTTAAATATGTTTTTTTTCCAAAGAAAAAAACTGTAATTTCATTAATATTTAACCAAATTACATTCAACATATACATTTTCTAAGTGCATTACTTATAGTTGTTCCTTTATTTTCACAAAATGAAGCAAGAAGAACTCATCCAAAAAAAAAACATCATATAATATACCCTATAGTCAAAGACTAAAAATCCTGGAAAATTTGAACCAGAAGTTGAATCTTGATTCAGTCAAGTCGTAGGATCGGACTAAAAACATACAAAAAAAATTGTATCAAAAATAGTTCTCTAAGAGAGATACATCACTAAAAATCGTACTGTCAAGGGGACCAGTACCACTAAAAAATATCATCAACTGAATTTTTTTATCTAGTGCATGCTGAAAAAAATAAAAACAGAAAGTAACATTGCTCAGATCTAGTCAAAGCCTCGGATAATATGTATATCATCCACAAAATTTCTATGATAAACCTCAAAGTGTTTTGGTCTGTGTACCTCTGTCACATGCCATAAACCCTTGTCTAGAAGAAGGCCTTCCTTAGAAATCCTATTTGCTTTCCTGTTCCTTTCCCTATAGATGTGCATGCAAGAGAATTATACAAATTTTAGACATATCCTTTTGATATCATCCACAATATTTCCCAAATATGTATTTTTATGTTGTTGAATTTCATTGACCTAGTTTATCACCAACATTGAACCACCAAAATTTTGAAGTTTTTCACAACCCTCCTCTAGGGCGAATTCCATTAGGGATCTATAAGTTATGGATTCGACCCAATTATTTGTTCCATTTCCTATAATGGTTTTCACCAAATTAGTGTTGTTTTGAAATATAGAGAGAAAAACCCCCGCACACCTAATTTTAATTTTCTTGGGCTTCCCCATCGAAGAAACCCCAAGGGATTGATTTTTCTGTAATCTCATCTATAATGTTTCTGTAGTGAGTAAAGGATTTTGAATATAAGAAATGGTTAAGAATTACTATATTCTTAGCTGCTATCTTCTCCATAAACGAGCAGAGTCCTCAAAAAATCCCTTTATTTCTAGATATCCATATCCCCCAACTAATTATTAGAGGTAGAGCTTGAATAGGTTTGTTAGCTCGATTTTGAACCCAAGTTAGCCAAGAATCTACATAACTTGTCTCTCCCCATCCACATTGCATACCCAACATATCCTTGCAATCCTTCCAGTCCTGCTGATTGAAGGGGCACGATACGAAAATATGGTCTATATTTTCATTGGATCGCTTGCATAAGGCACACTAGCTAGGTCCCACTGCATATCTTCATTGCATGAATTCCCAATTCGGTACCTTCTTTGCTATTATACACAATGTTAACATCTTGGAATTTGGTGGGATCTTTTCCTTCTAGACAACACTCTACCACCATTCTGGGTCTTTTGGATGAACCTATGACATTAGATGGATATAACCCACTTTAGAAGTTTAAATTACATGAGTCCCTTAAGGAAAAAACAAGTTTGTCCTTTTGATCATTTAACCTGATATGTGCCCTAGAGAGTGCCTTGAGATAGTTCCTCCATTCCTCCCAGAATTCCAATCGAAGATTCATGGCCTCTATTATATGCCACTCCTAGGACTAGAGTGTTGTAGTATGTGGATTTTCTATTTGATGCAATTTTATGAATCCTTGATCTCGTAGGTAAACTAAGAGGTTTTCAAGAAGTAAATGATCTCCACTGCTTCCTAGCCCAGGATCACATCAAAGTCTCACACTCCAGCCATTTCCTATTTTCTAAGTCAAGCTAGAGGCTATCAAATAAAATGAGTTTAATACGAACTACCACACAATTGAAATGTTTCCTCGTGGTTAATTGTGTAATATGATCCAATTCTCTAGCGATAGAGGTCTGATATATTTATGTTAAAAAACCTTTGTCCATAAGTTGTTTGAATTTAGTAGCCTCCAACCCATTTTTGTTGCAAAGGCCTTTGAGAAGAGAAAGAGATTTTTTAAGCCCCATCCACACAACATTATTTTTTTTTCTATTATTTACCATTTGACCCATCGCAACACAATTTTTTCTTGATTCCCTTCCCAAAGGAATTTGAAGTAGATCCTCCAAAATTCTTTCTGTATACCTCTAGGAATCCAAGCTGGTGCCATCCATTACACTGAAATTTCTTCTATGACTAATTTTTCTAGAACCATCTTCTCAACAACCATCTATGGATCCAACTAGAGATTCTCTTTTCTAACTTTTCCAGAAGCCAAAACCAGTCTTCGATTTTATAGATGTTAGGATTTAAATGAAAAAATAAGTATTTTAACCTTGAATCAAAGGTACACAGTTCATATGGGAAGAACCTCCTAATATTAGTGATTTCCTCATCTACCAGATTGTGAGTGGTTATAGTTTATTTTGACATGTTGATCACCATACTAGTTTCACTGCTAAAAAGTTACAAAATTTTGTGAAGTAATTGGATGTCTCTTAAAGTCCCATTACAAAATATTAAAATTTCATCAAAAAAACAAATATGGGTAATATACAAATTTTGGGTTACACTTACTCTCTAAAAAGCCCCTCTCTTCTTTTCTGCAACCAACATTTTTCTTAGTCCTTCTGTAATGATCAAGAAAAGGAGCAGAGAAAAAGGATAGCCCTGCTTGAGACCCCTCTCTAGTCTAAAGAAAAAGAAGGTTGCTCCATTTATGAGGACCACAAAATACATCGACATCATGAAACTCATAACCCAATTTATGAATGGAACCTCAAATCCTACATGGGTAAGGATGAAATTGATAAATAGCCAGTTGACTCAATCATATGCCTTTGATAAATGAAGCTTAATGACAACCCCTTTGATATTTTTTGTCTTTATGTTGTGGAGTCCTTCTTGAGCCATCCCAATAGCCTCATGTCCATATATCCAAATTTCTCACTGGAGATGGACTTTGATGGAATGGGCTTCATTCTCTGGGCTATCACCTTTGAAATAATTTTATATATGCAATTGCACAACGAAATGGGTATGAATTCTTCAAAAGAGGAGGGTTAATCCACTTTAGGAATTAAAGCTATGAAGTTAGAATTAAATGTTGGGAGAATACGTCCCTCCTCTCTACATTCATCAATCAATTTCAGAATATCTTCCCTGAGAATATCATAGAGTTCAATGAAGAATTTGATACTCCACCCATTCGGCCCTAGAATTTTGTCTTTTTGGAAGCATCAAGGATGGATTTAAGTTATGCCTCTAATAATTCCTCCATTACAGACCGAATTTCCTCCTCTTATAAAATTTGTGTAAAGAATTTTACAACCCTAATTATCTTTGGTATCGAAACACTTGTTGGAGATTTGAAGAGCCTTTTGAAAAGATCTCTTCCCATAGTTGCTAATCCTTCGAATTTTGTCACTTCTCTTCCATGTTGATATTTCATCTTCCAGATCGTC
Source organism: Pinus albicaulis (assembly GCA_034641835.2). NCBI lineage: Eukaryota > Viridiplantae > Streptophyta > Pinopsida > Pinales > Pinaceae > Pinus > Pinus albicaulis. The sequence goes on from CM076571.1 coordinate 276,821,393, forward strand.
TTTATCATTTCATGGCTCTTAGCATAGGCTTAGAAAAAAATTATATTTTCATCTCCCTTTTCCAACCATATGGCCCTACTTGTTAGTCTCCATTTAACCTCCCTATTGGCTATGATTTCCTTCCTCCTAGTGATAAGTCTCCCCAGTTCCTCCCTTGACTATTGGTCTTTAAATCCTTCCTCATTTGAATAATATACTAGCCCCATCTTCCTTTCAATGATGGTAAGTTCCTCTTACTCCCTGGTTCCTTTCTGAGCAACCCATTCCTTTGTCAGTTTCTTTATTTGTTTTAGATTGTCCCCAAATTTTCACGTTGCTAATTTATTAGAATCCCTATCGTAGTGTCCCCAATTTTTTTTGACAAGTTATCTGAATATTTCTTCTAGAATTCAACCATAATTCATTTTAAAGGGGTTGGTAAAATTCTGATATCTCTTGTTTATTTCTAAAAATATGGGATAATGATTAGATTCACCTCCCACCCCAATCCATTATTGGAGTAATTTGTGTCTATTAACTAGGCTTTCTTCCAGTACAAGCTTTTCGATGCACTTAGCCACCCTATCCTCTCTAAGTCCTTGATTACTATAGGTAGGTTTGAATTTGATAGCTTTTAGATCATTGGTATTTGAAAAAGAAAGATGGTGAGAAAAAAAATTTAAGATAATATCAAATCTAGAATGATCCCCCCAAGATTCAACAGCTCCTATCGAGACTTTTAGGTCCCCTCCTAGGATTAACTTGTATCACTTTACAAACAACTTCCTTAAGAGATCATTCCATAAGCTAAAATTCCCTTCATGTAGGCCATAAATATTTAGAAAAGTGAAACTCGACCCCAACTCCACAGAAAAACCATCCAACACAAGCCATGAAGGAATACTCCAGGTGCCCTCCATCTGAATCTTCTTGGTATCCAAACCTAGTGCCATTCCCCCATAGCACCCCCTAACATCCATGCCAACAAAGCTCGAGAAAGGTAAGATTATTTCAAGGAGGGAACTAACTATATCCCCCTCCGCCAAAGTTTATTGAAGAAAGATCACCTCAGGTCCTATAGTCTGAAAAATTCTCCTAAACAAAATTTTTTGGGGGTTACTTGCTAACCCTTAGCGGTTGAATGATAGGACAATAATTAGGTCACCGCATAGTGGGACGCCAAAGCTCTAAGGGCCCCATCCTTTTAAATATGTTAAATATGTTTAAGATTAATTTAACTAATTCTTTCTCTTCAACATATCATGTGCATTGGGCATGTATTTGTATTTAATACCTAAATTCTAGCATATTAATCCTCAAGCAAATGACATATTTGAACTTGAGCTTACCAATAAATGTTGTCAATTTTTTTTTGATGTGCAATATTAATATCAATGGGAGTTACAAATTGAGTTTGGGCATAGATATTGTTTAAACATATTTTTTCCATAAGATTTTATTTTGTATCTTCTAATATGCATGAGTTGGTTTAATAATGTTTTCCTTATCGTTATGGTCTTTGTTATTCATATTTTTGTTTTGTATATACTTCATGCTCTTCAATTTTCATTCCCATATCCTTTTTTTGTTGATTTCATCTTCATTGTGCATATTCTTGTATTATGTACTGTTGACACCATTCATTTTTCATTTGTTTTTCCCTTCTTTGTTAATATGCTCTTTGATATTCTATTTTATGTGCTTTTTGTCATTCAAATTTTTCCTCCATCTATTCTTTTCATTTTTTTGATGTCATTTATTGTGATTGTACTTGTTGATCTACTCTTTTCTTCTTCCCTTGTTGTTGACACTCAGTAAATGTCATTTATTATGGCTTTCTATATTGACTTTCTCTTTGTTGTTCATTTCTATTTTCGGATGGATCTAAATTTTTGTTGTTCATTTCTATTTAATATGGATCTTGGCTAATGGATACTATAAAAAAGAAATCAATTCTCGTCATTAATAATTACTTTTTGCAGACACTAAAATCAATGCACGCTATTAATTTAATTACTTAAAAAATAATACACTTCATACATATATTTACATAAAATAAGACATTTACATATGCATTGAAATCAATGCATCCTCAGTTGTCATTTCTTGCGCATTTCTTTTTTGACTTTCTCTTTGTTGTTCATTCCTATTTAAGATGGATCTAGACCAATGATTAATATGGATATAGCTCTTTTCTATTCATTTCTATTTAATATAGATCTATGTTCATTAATATTGTAACATAGAAATAAATTCTCATTGTCAATAATTATTGTGTTTATACAATGAAATCAATGCAGACTATTAATTTAATTACGTTGAAAAAATGCACATCATCCATCTATTTACATCAGATTAGAAATAAAAATCTACACTAAAATCAATGCATCCTTAGTTGTCAATTATTGTGTCTTTCTCTATCAACCTTCTCTTTCTTTTTCATTTCTATTTATTATGGATACAAATTGATGATTAAGATGGATCTAAGCTCTTTGTTGTCTATTTCTATTTAACATGGATCTAGGATGATGATTATTGTAACACAAAAATCAATGCACATTGTCAATAAGTACTTTGTGTATGCACTAAAATCAATTCACACTATTGATATAATTTCTTTGAAATAAATACACATCATTCATCTAATTATATGAGATTAGAAATTAAAATTTACACTGAAATCAATTCATCTAGTGTAAATAATCAAATAGGATTAGAAATTAACATTTACATTGAAATCAATGCATCAATTGAAATCAATCAAATAATATTAGAAATCAACATCTACATAAAATCAATGCATCAAGTGCAATCAATCAAATCAAATAACATTAGAAATCAACATCTACACTGAAATAAATGCATATATTTTAGTACAAAAATAAAAATATTAATGTCAAAATAATCTAAACATGAGTTATGACCTTACTAATGTATTTACTCATTTAATTTAGTGTAATTTAAACATTTTTTGATATATTTTTTTAAATATGATTGTGAGACTTTGATGAGTATATAAATCCAACTTATTTTACCCTTTATAAAAACCTTACTTCCTATTTCTCTATCATTAATAATGTTCAATAATATAAAATATCATATAATATTAAACATAATATTATTTAGTACTATGTTCAATATTATAGAATATTTTATTTTTAAACAATATAATATTATTTTTAAAATTATAATATTGCAATATTGTGTCTATAATCCTATTGACCATAACCCTTATTGATTGTGCGAACTGCTCTGTAACTACTCTGTAGTGATCTGAATTTCCATTTTCTTGCTTCTATAAACATCTTCTCTGCTAACTTTCCATGGCTTCCAACCCTGGGGGGGTAATCTCCCCCTCCTTGTGACAAGGAATCCAAATTTTGTTCCATGATATCATCTCTTAAAAGTAAGCCTAGACCAAAATATTTGCAGAAAATTTTTGATTAAAAAACTGATAATATCTCATTGGTTGTCCTCCCTCTTGGATTTTGAAAAACTTCCATAACATTCTTTGATAGAGCTCAGATTAGAAATTTTATGAGCATGTGGCCTTCACCCAAGTCTATCAAACAGTGGTCTGGCAAGGCCTAGAAACCAATGATGAAAAGAAACCTTGGAGTTTTTCAGTTTATAATGGTTTTTTCTCTTTTCTCTTTGAGTGCAAGGCGTACAGAGACATTGTGTTCTGAAATGGGTCGTATTTCTTCGACTCCAGGGGAGTGTATTTGAATGTTTGGTATCTGGATTTTAATCCAAATGAGGAAATTCTCATGGTTGTGCTAGTCTGGGTCAAGCTCCACTGCTTTTCGCTATCGTGTTGGAGCGATGAGTGCTTGAAGGCCATAGTAAATGATGTAAGACGGTTCCTTGATTGTGCATAGCCGAATGGTTAGAAATTCACATGTGCTAAAAGTTACATGGAATTGGACCTCTTGTAGGGTCTTCCTTGTGAGATTATCTTGACTCAAGGTGAGTGGAAACACATTAAACCTTTATATTATGAGCAGTTGTCATTCAAATATAAGAGTTTCCACGAATATGGGAATTTTCCCTAGATTGCAAAAAATCCTAGTAAGGGAATAGGGAGGGTTCAATTCCAACCCAATAAGATCAATGACATAACTGTAAAATGCAAGGAAATGGGGGAAAATGCAGTGTTAAAAACCCTAAGACCCCATCTTAGCATATTTATTCATCTTCGGTTAACCTCATCTAGATCTTGGGGGGAGGACCCCAAGATCTAAAATATTGGAATGGATCTTCGAGGGGGAGGCTCCCAAGATCTGAAAAATTGAAATGCCATAAAAAGGAAAGAACATACAATAAAAAAAACCACAAAGAAACTTTTCTTATTAAAAAAAAGAATAACTGTAAAAGCTACATTGTGCTTGACCATCTATCTTGTTAGCGCAAGGAGTCACTCCTTGACTGTAAAAGGAGTAAGCCTTACACATCATAGTTCATTTCAAATTTAAAAGGGTTTTTTAAGTGGTGGGATGAATTCTCATTGATTTTGAAATGATTTTTTATATTCTTTAAGAATTTCATGCACTTAGAAAGCTGTGGAAAGTGTAAATTGTACGGGTAATTTGGTAGTATAGGGAGAAGAGTGTAACAAATGGAGAATATGGATAGCTGGTACCTATTCTAGGAAATATTCCTATCCTAAATCAGTCACACAACTATGATGATGGCTCTTTACACAAACTTTGTTTATGCAAAGTAAACAACACTTAGAAAATAGATTTCATGTATAAAGTATTCCACAAATCCTTTATGAAATCTTCACTGACATGTCCTATAAAACATATATGATTTATAGAAAGCATAAAGTAGATAATTTACTATTAAATCCTTTAACATCTTCTCACTCACACCTTAATAGTTGTTGCAGTTCATATTTTAGAAGAAATTAACAAAGAAAGAATGCACACCATAAATTATATGTTCCTTGAGTCACAAAATCCTCCAGCATGAAGTAGAAAAGGATTTGTATTATATTCAGTCTTCAGGTAGACCAAAATCCAACCTGGAAATGGTATTTACAAATGGTATATATAGCAAGAGAGGAACAAACTCCATATATTATAAAAATAAGGAAACCTTACTCCTAACATTACATAGGTGTCAAAAGAAATTACAGCCATATCCCATCGAAATCTAATTGAAAGGATAGATGTAGAAGAAAGAAGAGACGAAATCTAGGCTGAAATGTTGAGTGTCCAGTCATGCTACTCCTTTTTCTGCTGATTTGTCTCATTGTGTATTTGGTATTTAAATAAACATGTATCTCCATTTAATAAGACCTCCAACAACCTCATAACCACCTTTCAATATCACATGTTATATCTATTTGGTTATGCATTCTTATCCTTTCTTAACTCACTCGAAAAATTTTCTGACAGGTGTCAAAATTCAGTTAAAACAGGTGCTACCGAAAATTCTAGAAAAAACCTGTAACTGCGCAAAAATAGGAATGCTACTAGAATTTCTGGTAGCGCTCTATTTTTTTTCAAAAATGCATAAAAATAATGAAAAACCTGTGAATACTTATATTTCTTGACATCCAAGCTTATGTTCAAAATTGTGATTGATAAGCAAAAAATGTATTTATATCAAAAAACCTGTTTACCTTCCTTCTATGTGGGATGCAGCTTTAGCAAGCTTATCCAAGTCTCTCTTGCTGTCAGCAATAGATCTGGATCTGGTTGATATTGTGGCTTCTTCCTTGACAATGGCTTTCTCCTCCTTAGAATCCTTTTGTGTCTTTCTTCTATTTGAGGGCTTCAAGTACTTCTCTAAAGGGGTTTTGTTTTTTTTTTCTTCATGGATTTTTCAGTATTTGACCCTTCAGATTTACCTTCTATATCAATGACCTCTGTCATTAAGCTTGGATTTTTTAGTGCCTTGGACTTAAGCCTAAACTTTTTGTTGTCTTTGGTATGCATTTTTTTGGTACCAACAACAGGTTTGGCTTCTTCTTTCTTCTTATTACTAATGATATCATATCCAACATCTTTGAGGAGTTCTTCATCAGATTTTGTAGGCTAATACTCTTTCTGCATCTTCTACTGAATATATGCTTCTGGAATTTATGGTAGCATATGCACTTTATATTTCTCTGTAGTTGCAGACCTTCCTCTTCAGGCTCTGGTGTAGAAATTAAGAAAAGGAGGAACAACTTCTACGCGAAGTAGGTAACCGATGCGAGTATACTACCAACCAGGCTGCCTACTTTCCTTCGACTGGGCTTATATTAGGGGATAGAATGTAACAAATTTTGATAGTTTAGTAAAGGTTCCTTATGGCCTAAAGACTAACAGGAGAGGAAGAGGACTAATTTGAATGAAAAGGATGGATACTTTCACTTGGATTTAATAAATATCTATGCATATGAGACCTCGATGTCTCTTATTGCATACTCTATCATAGACCCATATATATTATGTATGTTCCCAAAATATTAGATTCATCTGGTTTTATACATGTTTTTTATGCATCATAGATAGCAAGAATGGTTATAGAAAACTGCTAAAGCTTATTCACTACTAGGAGTGGCATAAATGCCGATCGGGTAAGATGCCCAGGAGAACATAATAATCAATTACTAGCATCTCTACGTTTTCACATATCTCTACAGCTTAAGAGAGAGCAAAGGGTAGAGATCTTAGGGTGCACGTATAGATATGGCTTCTATGCAGTGGCTTCAATCGAACAGGCTTCATGTATACCTCTCTCTCTATGATAGGAAGACCTATAAAATAATGCACATCCTTAACCATCTACCCAAAAGAGGTTTGGGTTTACTTGTTGAGGAGATCTCTCCTTTTTCCAACTTTCTCTCATCCTTGACTGCATAAGCCTTTTCTTTCTTTCTCTTGGCCTTATAGATGTTTTCCTTCTTCGCCTTCCTCTTAGTTATTTTTTCACGCTGAGAGTGTGGTTGTGAAACTAGAGGTGTAGGTGTAGGTTGGTCTACCCTATAAAACAAAAAGTGATCCCAGGTTTGATTTCTTTTCCTTAACTCTTCTTCAACTAGAACCTTGATGAGAGCTTTATGATACAAGCTATATTCTGAAATAGAAGTGTGAGTTTGAACCCTTGCTGACATCTTTGTTAGAATATTTAGGAAGAAGTATGGTAGATTTAAGGTCTTTATACCTGCAAAATGAAAAAGAAACCTCATATGATAAAGAAAAGAAATTTTATACCTCCTTTCACAAGTGAGGTATATCTTGATAAGTTTAACAACTTATGCCCAACCACTTTTGAGATAGCTTCTTGGAATTCCCTTAGCCCAATTTAGATCTCTATGTGCATCCTTGAGGAAACTATTAAGGTCTCCTTCAATGATAACCTGACCTTTAAACCACCTCTCTCCTTCTCGTGGAAGGTTAAATGCTTCAGCAATGGAGTATTATGAAACCTGCAATGTAAGACCATACATTGTGGTTTCTTGTCCATCGAAAGAGTTTGAAAACTCTTGAGATACTTCTAAGTGAGATCTCCCTAACTTGGTGCACAGAGAATACTACAATGGATGGATAAAAAAGCTTCTTACCCTCGAATTTGCATCCAATAGGTCTGCACCTTGTGGCTGAATTCATTTTATTTTTCCACCTATTTTAGTTATCTTTAGAAATTAATGACTGTGTCTCTTAAAACTAAAGGTTGAAGAGCTGGAAGAGTTTCACCTTACAAGTGTTTCTTGTGTTTCCCTCTAAAATCCTGTTTGAAATCCAGACTCCTCCTCAAACTGAAACCCTATGCAATTCGATCTCCAATAGCTAAACTCTCAAATGATAATGCTCTTTCTTTTTCAGTGGTTTTAAAACAACAGCTATGGTTCATCACCCCATGAAAATATATTTTCATTATGGAAATATTCTTGACCGTAGTGTGAATCATGTGATAGCCATTATCACCTTCAGTTGGCTACGTATCTTCGTATGGAATGCTACAGATGGCTTGAGGCAAGCGTATCTATGACTGGAAATCACCTTCATTGTCTTGTTGATTATTGGCTGAAATTTCCGGCAGCACTACTATGTGACCAGCCAAATAGTCATTACGTTAAGTTTTATGACCATGATGTCCTCTGTTTAGAAAACACATACTTTGACATGAGATTAACTGACTTTGGATGACAGAGAGGACAGGATTTATGTTTGGGTGTATTAATACGGGTTGACACCTAAGCATTAACATATACCATGACTTCTCTTCAACTAAATTGACCGCATACGACTCCTATAATAAGATATAAAACATTTAACAAAAGATTTGAAATGTATTTACACTACAAACATGGCTTGAAAAAAATGAATGCGCTTTTTCATTTATTTTTAAAAACAGAGGATTCTTCCGGAATTTCCAGCAGCATCAGAATAAAAGAAAAACAGATAGAAACAAGAATATAACAAACTTTTCGAAAAGGCTAAAATAGGCGCTATCGGAAATTTCGGTAGCGACCAATTTTTTTTGAAAATTTTAAAGTCTAATCCTAAAAACAAAAAATCTAAAATAGACTTATGACTTAGCAAAGAACAATGCTAACATATCCTTTTAAAAAATTTCACTTGTTACTTATGGTATTCTTTTAAGTTACAATACCATGGGTAAATTCCATGGGTGGGTAAATACCATGGTTGAATGAATACCATGGGTAAATTTCACTTCCAATACCATGGGTGGATTCCACTTAAAATACCATGGGTGGATAAATACCATGGGTGAATGAATACCATGGGTAGATGTCACTTTCCATTTGGATCATTCCTCCCTCCTTTAGAAGCAACGATCCCCATTGCATGAAGTTCCCTCCTGAGAAGGATGTGTTGAATATTAAGAGCCACTGAAGAGAATAGTGTTTTGTGGTTAACCCATAACCATGATGAATGAAGATATGAGGATATACATACCCTGTAATGCTTGTGACCAACTGTGATACTTACAGTGTGCAACCTAGTAAATGGACTTCTATGAAGCATTGTTTTTTGGATGACCCATAACCATGATAAACGAAGATTCGAGGATAGAGATACCCTATAATTCTTGTGACCAATAGTGATACTAACAGTGTGTGACCTAGTAAATGGACTTTGATGACAAGGATTTTGTGCGGTTGACCCATAACCGTAATTTTGAATGTTGATGAAGTAGAAGGTGCCTACATAGCTTGGAGTGGGAGGGAAATTCTTGAAAGAACCCAAGAAAAATTCTGCTATGCTAAAACTAATGAATGTGAAGCAGGTGCCTATGAATGTAGGGTGGGAGGGAACGTATCCAAAGGGAACCTACTCCAAATCCTTCTCCAGGTATAAAAACTAATTTAAAATGGGCATAAGTCGGTCCATATAACTCATAATCGTTATTATAATTTTTTTTTTGGAAATATAATGAACATTATGCATCTTCCCATGTGATTGAAATACGTATTTGGACACTCTGGAAACTCAGATTTGCGCTGCAACTGTCCTGTCATCACAAAAGTTCTAAAAAAGTAGCTGATTTTAAATTAGCGATATATCCCTCGTCCAAACTATGATTCAATCAATTTTTTTTGAATTTGGGTATTTTTTCACAAGAAATACGCATATGTTATTTTATTTGTAAATTTTTCAAGAAAAGGTTCAGATATTATTTGAAAAATCTCTGCCCAAAAAAATTTCTGCAAAAAAATGAAAAAATTTCTTCCCGCTTTGCCCAAGGAAGTTCTCTGTGGAGGCTGTAGAACCTGCATGAAGTTTCTTGAAGATTTTTGCAAAAATTCGAAACTGAAATATGCATCAAACCCTCATTCTGATGGATCCGTAACGTAGCTTTGATACCACTGATCTAGATCTTGAGAGGAGGCCCCCAAGATCTAAAATATTTAAATGGATATTGGGGGGGGAAGGGGGGCAAGATATGAAAAATTGAAATGAAAAAAAAGAGGAGGGAAAGCACAGTAAAAATACCATAAAGAATTTTTTTTATTAAAACAAAGAATAACTGTAAAATCTACATTGTGGTGGACCATATGTCCTTTTACAAAACGTGACTTGTTACTTATAGTCTTTTTGAGTTACAATACCATGGGTAAATTCCATGGGTGGGTAAATAGGATGGGTATATGTCACTTACAATACCATGGGTGGATAAATACCATGGGTGGATGCTACTTACAATACCATGGGTGGATGAATACCATGGGTGGATAAATACCATTGGTGAATGAATACCATGGGTAGATGCCACCTTTACATTGTGTTGGGCCATATGTCCTTTTACAAAATATGACTTTTTACTTATAGTATTTTTTAGTTACAATACCATGGGTAAATTCCATGGGTGAATGAATACCATGGGAAGATGTCACTTACAATACCATGGGTGGATAAATACCATGGGTGGTTGAATATCATGGGTGGATGCTACTTAAAATACCATATGTAAATTCCATGGGTGGATGAATTGCATGGGTGAATAAATACCATGGGTGAATTAATACCATGGATAGATGCCAATTTCCATTCAGATCATAACCCTTATGAATTATTCTCACGTGAAGAGAACATCCAAGAGGAGCCACCATCAGGTGAAGCAGCCCCATGCCCCAAAGGTAAAAATGGAGAAGAAGAAGACGGGAAGATCCAAAAAGAATATCCTTCAAATGATGCCACCCCAGCTGGTATTATCAAATATTATATCCATAAAAGCTCCACTACTCCTCTAAATATTGATAGGTTAAAAAAAAACATAATATTCATCCCCAGAGCTTCAAGGAATATAGGAGGGAGTAGGAAAGGTGTTAACAAGAAGTGCTAAGAAGTGACTCAACTGGGTAAGTGATTCCACCATCAGGGAGTTGGAAAACCAGAAGAAATGAGGAAGGCCTTCTAAAAAGGATGAAAGGGAAGCAGAGGTGGAGAAAAAAATTAAGTTATGCAATCAACCTCAAATCACATAAATCCTCAAGAACGTAAGCATCAAAGATTATGGGAGGACCAATTGTGGAGGAGTTAAATCATTCACCTCTAAATTTAAATGAAATTTTTATCTTGGAATACAAGGGGATTGGGAAACCCCATAAAATATCAAGTGGTAAAAGATCTAGTTAGAGTGGAGAAACCACAAATTATATTTTTACAAGAAACGAAATTGGCAAAAGAAGAGATTTTAGCTCTATCAAGAACCTTTTGGAGAGACATTTTGGGCATAGTGCAGAGCTTAGTTGGAGCCTCTGGTGGCTTATGCACACTTTGATTGAACTCTTTTTTTTTTTTTTGAAAGAAAGTCTCAAAACAAGATATTGGGTGGTTGTTAGGTTAGAGGATAAAAATTCCAAACATATAGTCTCCTTTTTAAATTCTTATGCTTTGATCCATTACGATGAGAAGGGATAATTCTAGGACTCTTTAACAAAATTAAAGGAGGAACAATGGCATATAGAAAATATTTTTAGTGGTGATTTCATCACAGTCTTATTCTCTTCAAATAAACGTGGAGGAAGCGTAGTTAGAGATCCTTTTCGAGAAATACTAGAAGACTTATTAATCGAATGGGATATGTTGGATATAGTTCCAAAAACAGGAAAAAACGCATGATATAATAGAAGAAGTGGTTCTGGACACATAGCAGGGAGGCTATATCATTTCTTAATACATATAAATTGGTTGGTTAAGGGAATCGAGTGTACCTATTCAATTATGGCCCGAGGAGACTCAAATCATAGGCATGTTCAAGGTGTATTTAGAAGGACGGGGTAATGGATCTTGTTGGGGTTCCCATGTTTTGGCAAGTTTGGAAATACCAAAAGATGAGACAACATCAAAACCACTTTGGGACCTCAGGATCTATCCCTCCTAGGTCCAGAGAGGGATCTCTCTATAAAGGCGAAGGTATATGTCTTTGAAATTCAAATGTTAAGATATTAGGCTAGTTATAGGCATAAGGTTTGTTTGTTTTGTTCGTTTGTTTGGTTGTTGGGAAACATGAAGGAAGGGTTCAATATGAGACTAAGGGTGAGCAAAGAGTATTTTAGGCAAAGGAGAGATACTTCAGGGAACACTCGAGACTATTGGGAAATGAAGTCATAAAAGGGTTTACTTGCTATTCAATATTCAAGGCTTTCAATTGGGCTAGTCATCTAAAGCATAGGATCTTAAAGATGATAGTGTGGTATGGAATTATAAGGAGTGAAGGTGAATGACAAGGAAACCTCCAAGGTGACCAGCTAGGAATTAGATCTAGGGACAGGCATGCCATTAAACACCTATGATCCAACCCCTAAAGGTTAACTCTTCAGATAAGGAAAACATTAAAGATTTAAACACAAAGGAGAAGGCCTAAGATCAGAGAAAGGCTTTTAACTTTAAATGCTTTGACATTCAACTTAAGGGAGCTTAGAAAGGTTCAATTGATTGAAAAAGACCCTAGTGAGACATAATCAACATTCTGAAATCCCATTATCTCAATTATTTCAATTAAAACCTAGCAAGAACATCTAAGAACAGATTCATAAATTCATACATCAACTAGTAGTGAATAGCAGCTACTACACTGGTTAAATTATCTTAAATTAGTTCTCAGATAACACAATTAGTAGAAAAAATCAAAGATAAGAAGAGCAGGAGCATTAGGGTACCATGCAAGGGTATATCCTAAGCCAGATTTCTGATTCTTACCAGAGAACTGAAATGTAATGAATTACAGAAGGAAAACAGAGACAAAGGTAGAAAACATCACCACTGCTTTAAATCAGGATCCAAAGAAATGTGCTTGTCATATTAAAGAGAAACGCCAGTCATGTAAAAAATTTTCCAACAGCTTGATATTCAGTCTAAAAACATCTCCCTTAGCCTATCTTACAACTTTACACACAAAACTATATCTCAAGAGAAACAACTTACAATTCACAGATATCCGATCAACAACCAACAACAACTTTCCTCATGAGTTTTATATCTGAAAGAGGGGCAGAGGAGGTAGATGAAACACTAAATGAAACATTAAAACAGAGGTAGCAGGAAAGACTCAAGGCCCATTCTGTCTTAACATTTATGCATTGATTTTTGGTACCCTTTGGATGAAAGAGTGGTCTTCGACAGGCTGAAATTTACTCCAAGTATGTTTCTTTTATGTACTTTCGGCTGCAGTACTCTATAGTACTCTGGTGATAAGAAAAAGGTAGATAAATGACCTTCAGGTCTGCCATTGCTGCATAACAAATGCTTTGGCAGCATTAGGACTTCTGTCAGGATGTAGATCTTCTCAGGAACTTGATGTAGCGTAAAAACAATATGGGAAGTTGCCCTTTCAAGGGAAAGAACCTTCTTCTGATGTGTGACACTGATAACATTGTTTTGTGTGCTTTAGGCCTTATTAGGCCTTCTGTGTTAATCACAAAGTCTTCAATATGGTACATTTTCCCTTTAAACATTGAATTAAGGCTTAAAATCTTCGATTACAAGCTTTTAAACTCTTTGATCCTTCACTGATACTCTTTGTTGCTTCATTGACTATCTCTGTCTGTGAAAATGGACCTTTAACGGTGCTGGATGTTTTTACAGAGTTAAAATCTATTTTTAATGAAATATTTCATCCCAACGCCTTCCCAGGAATTTTCTCTGCAATCTCAGGCTCTGAAAATGGCCTTATCTGTGCTCTGTGTCACTATAACAGTGACTGTGGGCAATAGCGGTTTCCACCACCTGTAACCTGGAAAAACACACAAATATGTTAGGAAATACATGTGGGAGGGAGGATGGATGCAGTGGAAGGTTGTGAGAATGGTAGCGCAATAGAGATGAAAATGGTGGATGCAATGGAAAATGGCTGAAAAATGCAGTGTAATGGTGAAAATCTGGTCTGATGAAGGTTTGGTGGAGGAACGCTTTTGAACTGTCCGATTAGATCTGGTGGTGGTAATGGACGATGGTGATTATGATGAAATTCCTTTAGAATTTAGGCGGAATGATATAACCTTTTAATGTAAAAACATTAAAATTTTAATGTGAGCGGATTACAAAGGTTTTTAATGTAAATCATTCAGTTTCAACCTTTGGACGAAATACAAAAGAAATGCATGAAAATGCAATGAAATGGGTTTGAATGGTGGGACTAGGCATGGGCAGAGGGCGATTTAATATGGACCGTTAGATCTCAGGAGGAGATCGACGGTTGAGATGACGCAATGAAGTTCTATGGTCTCACGATGAACAAATATGAATGGAATGCAAGATGAAATGAGGGTCGTTGATCTAATCAGATCAACGGTCGAGATCTGTAGATGGCCTTTCGGGAGTGGAAGTGGGGAAGTGGTTTTAGCTGAAGAAATAACTTTTCTCGTGTGATGCAAAGGGAGGGAGGTGGTTTTAACTTTTCGAACGCGATATTTGTCCCCAACCGACACGTGGTGAAATAAAACCGCCCATATTGCGTAAATTCTAACTGTTCAAGCCCGAACACAAAATATGCACGATATTGATGCTGGTTGTTGGATCTAGGACTGTGAGATCCGACGGTGGGAGATGGAGCGCGATACGAGGAGATGTGTGGTCAGTAAGGTGGGGGCCGATCAAAGGCAGTTTGAATATGAGCCGTCCGATCAGCACGATGGACAGTTGAGATCTGCGGAGGGAAAGAAAAAGTGGAGGATATGGTTAGTGGGCAGGAGGAATCTGAGCCGTTGGATCAAGAGGGATGAACGGCCAGGATCCAATTGGAACCGGAGGAGGCAGGGGCCAAAAATCCGATGGTGGGAAGGTTCGATTGCATCTGGACCGTCAGATCGGCGGAAGATCGACGGTCGGGATTGGATCGGGAGTGACCAATCGGGGAAACAAGGCCGAAGTGACTAGAAATCTGGGCCGTCAGATCAGAATGGATGGACGGCTCAGATTCAATCGGGGATCGACCAATCGGGGCATCGGAGGGTGGCACATTTTAAAATCTCCGATTGGCGATGAGCGTGGTGCTGCGATGGCCGTCGGATCGCTTGAAGATCAACGGTGGAGATTTCCCTTGGGGGTTTACAAAGAAATGTTATGGGCACGATGAAATAGGTGAGGACCATTAGATCTATTAAGATCAATGGTGGATATTGCTTCCAAAGTCCGACAAACTAAACACTCTCGCATCGGAACTTTTTTGTTTACAAAGGAAAAAAGCACTCCGCTCCAATTCTCCGATGCGATAAGCGCCTTATGCCTTAGCGCTTGGTCTTAGCACTTGGGTTCATGGAGGGGAAGTGGTTAGGGGTTGGCCGAAAGGGGCTAAGCCTGTTATATGGTAAAAAATTGGTTTTTTAGCCTAAAACAGAGTTTTTTAAGGCTTAAAAGAGGTTTTCGGTAGAGGGAAAAATGGATTTTTAAGCCAAAAAAAGGGTGTTTGTAAGGTTTAAAGGGGTGATGGGATGATTTAGAAGACTTAGGAAGGAATTTTGGGGGTCAAAGGGGAAATTTGAGAAGGGGAAAAAGGGTTAAAAATGGGAAATTTGCAGGGATACAAGGGGCAAATGGAGGCTTTTCTGAGCATGATTTTTTCATAGACAGCGAGGCTTTTTGGATGGAAACAGCAGTGAAGATCTTTCCCAAGGAAAAGGGCACATAGAGGCTTCAAGAATGATTTTTTTTCAGAGGAAATGTATTTCTTGAAGGCTCAGAAAAATATTTAGCCACCTGTTTTCTTGACAAAAATTTCATAGGTGGCTAGCAGATCTAATAAAACAATCCCAATCCATTCTGATTAATGGCTCTACTACCTTTGTGTTGGAATCCAAACTGAAAAATGTGAAACGAGCCCTCAGAAATTGGGATAATCTCAATTACAAACCCCTAGGTGAAGAAAAACGAGACATTATTAAGCTCCTTGAGTCTCATCAAGACCTAACGCAAAATGGTCCAGTGATAGAATGAAACATTGAAAAAGCAAAGAAACTAAGAAAGAAATCATTCATCTCAGTAAGCAAGAGGAGGAACATTGGTGGTTAAAGTTGAGAAGACTTTGGCTTAGAGTTAGAAATATCAATTATTATTATTTTCACAAGCAAGCCAGAGCTATGGAAATCAAGAATCAGGTTAAAGAAATCACCCCATAGGGCTAATCGAAATTATCTACCTTCCCAAAAATCAAGCAAGAAGCCTTTCGCTTCTTCAGGGACCTATATTCAAAGGTTAAATTCAATGATTTAGGTGAGGTGCATTCCTTCATTTCATTCCTTTTTTCTATTGTATCATAATCATATAATCTCCATATGATCAAGCTTATTTAGGAAGAAGAGGTGATAGAGGCCATTTTCTCCCTAAATACAGATAAATTCCCTCGTCTGAATGAATTTTCCATTATATTTTACAAAATTTTATAGGGTTTAATTAAGAAGTATCTCATTAGAAAGTTAATTTATTCTAGAAGAAAAGGGAATCTAGGTGGGAATACTAATTATTATTTCGTGGCTTTAACTTGGAAAGAGTCAAAACTTGTTTCTTTCTCTTTCTTCAGGCCTATCTCTCTATGCAACTCATCCTACAAGATATTGACCAAGGTGATAGAAAATACACTTAGAAAGATATTACCTAAAGTAATCTCGGAGAATCAAGGTGGCTTTATGAAGCATAGAGAAATCATGTACAAAGTAATATTGGTTCAAGAGGGTATTCATTCTAGTCACCAAAGTGGTAAACCAGGTATGTTTGCTAAGCTTGACATGGAAAACACCTTTGAAAGAGTTCATCGCTCCTTTTTGTTTTTAGTTTTGGAAATATTGGCGTTCTGTTGAGATTTCATCAATTGGGTCAAAGGTGGTATTGGAAAACCTTTTTGTGCTCCTTTGATCAATATTCATCCTTATAACTTATTTTCATCCTCACGGGGTTTGTGGCAAGGTTGTCCCCTCTCCCCCCTGTTATACATTTTAGTGATGGAAAGTCTCCAAAAAACTTGGAACTTTCCAGGGTTGAAGGAAAATTATTGGTCTTAAATATAGCAAGGAACTAGTGAAGGATATAAACCACTCCCCATTTGTCAGAGATAAACGTATATTAGGGAGTGCTTCAAAGTAAATTTGTGTACGATTTAATCAAGTGCTATATCGATATATGGATATTTCTGGTGGCCTTGTTAACAAAAATACGAGTCTGATATTCAGTTAGAACATCCATGTCTCAAACCTTCTGGAAATATCCAAGTTTTTTGGTTTTCCTTTGGAGTTTGAATGGAATTGTTTTAGATATATTGGAATCCCAATCTCCTTGGGTTCTTAAAAATTCAGAAAGTTGGTCTAACACAATAATTAAGTTCAAAAATAAAATGCAAAACTAGCGAGCTCAATGGCTAACCAATGTTGATCATGTCACTCTGGTAAAAAATTTCTTATCTTCTCTTCCCCTCTATGTTTGTTCGGGTATATTGGCTCCTAATTTTGTGCTTAATCAAATGATTATAATTATTTTTAAGTTTCCTTGGAAAGGAGGAAAGAATAATGAAATGAAAATCCATTTAGTACATTGGAACAATGTTTGTCTTCCAAAGGAAAATGGAGGTCTGGTTGTGAAATATCCTTTGTTTATGAACCTTTCCCTCTGAGAAAAACTATATGGAGGCTTTTTTCAGACACTACGGAATGGTAGAAAGTGTATTTCTTATGAAATTACTTTAAGATAAATCACTTTCTCGGAGTCAAATTAGTTAGTTGGACTAGTTATGGATCAAAAAATTGTAAGCTATGTAAAGAAGTTGCGCCTCTCTTCAGTGATCATTGAGGATGGAGAGTGGGGGATGGAGCCTATATTAACATCTATAAATATCATTTTTCCTTTAAAGGCCCACTGGGATAATGTGAGGAATTCATTGATCTATCCAATTGGATGCTTCATAATGGATAAATTATATTAAAATATGTCTCACTTTAGGATGATAAGGGTCACTAGACAGGGTGGCATAGGCCAAATTTTCCAAATCATTTTGTTTTCCAATGGAATTTATTAATCCTCAATTTAAAATTCTTGGTACCAATCTCCTTATCCCATAAGGATATTTTAACTCAGAATTTAAGTCCTTACATTACATACACAACTAGACTTGGATACTCACAGCTATTCAAGAAGCTTCCCCACCCCCCTCCATACAAAGTGTGGTACAAATATGGAACAAGGATGGAATCCCAAAAGTGAATATGTTTTTTTGGAATCTGGTTCATCATAAAATATTCCTCACAACCAAAAATATAAGGAAAAGGAATATTTTTGGTATTTCAAGGTGTGTATTATGTCTCAATGCAGAGAAAGATATTCCTCACTTTTTTTGGTTTTGTCCTTTTTCTTTCAAGTCCTAGCATGTAACTTTTTCATATGTTTTAAATATTGACTCTATACTAGGTTCATGGGTGGAAAAATTAAAATTATTGAGAGGCAAGTATCCTCGGACTTGAAAGTCCTCCTCTCTACAAATAGATTCTGCGAAGCTCTCCCTAAGTTCCTTTGTTGGTTCATTTGGATCGCAAGGAATAAAACCATTTTTAAAAATAAACACCTAAATCCATAGAAGGTTTCCCCCAAAGCATTAAATATTATCTTTGAATCAATTTCCTCTATGGGTTTCATTGACAAATACATGGAGGACTTAAATCCAATGGAGAAAGAATGGATAAAGTTTTCGAAGTAGTTCAATATCCCATGTAAGTCCTCATTTCGTCTAGCTAGTATTGTGACATCTAGCGTTGGGCTCGATAAATCATACTTCACCCAATGGTGATTGGAAAGAAGATATTTATATTTGTTCTTCGACGGGGCTTCGAAAGGTAACCCGGGGGAGGCAGGAGTGGGATGGGTATTGTTTAGCCCGGATGAGAAAATCATGTCTCAATTTTCTTGAGGTTGTGGCAATGCATCCAATAATAAACCTGAGTTTCTTGTACTAGGAAAGGTCTGGAAAAAAATCTCGCGAAGAAAGTTACCAATCGTATGAATTTTAGTGATTCTCTGCTTATTATTCGACAAGTGATTAAGGCTCGAAGGATCCATGCTCAGATCACCCTCCCATTCTTAATAGTATTTTCTTGATCATCTCTCAATTTGAGCATTTGGATTTTTTCCATGTTTATAGACACCTAGACTCAGTGGTTGACTCCTTATCAAAAAAAATTCTTAGCTTTAGAGCAATGTAAAATAGAGATGGATAATGGAATAAATAAATTCTCCCTTATTCCTTAGCCATGTTAGGAGCTCCTTCCAGTTTTATTTTTAATTATGATATGTTGGGAAATTTGTTTTGTGTTAGTGATGGACCTTCTGCATCCTGGACATTCTAGTCCTTGGCTCATATACCAAAAGTAATGTGCATTTGGATTTGACATCCTTTTATTTTCCAGTATCTATCCTTAATGGCTCTCTCTAGGTGTCCAGTGCATTTCAAATTTCAAGTAATTAATTTTCTCCTTTACTCAAGGTGGTATAAGTATTGATGTCACTTTAGGTGGGAGTGGCTAGAGCTCACTATGGCCATGGATATTCATTCATAGAATAGTGAGTTGGTTTTAATTTTGTTTTCCTCTGATATCACTCAACAGTCAATTCACTTTCCTTCCAATGATTTTAGTTCAGTTATTAAATTATTTTTCAGTATGGCTCACGGTAGGGTCTCAACGTTGTTAATTTAAATATGTATCTAGCCTTCCTATTTTTCCAATTGAAGCTATCTATTTTTGGTCTTGGAGCGTGGGTTAAGCCTATTCGTTTGTTATCAGGTCGAGTGTAGTGGCTCTTCCCTGAAATGGTGGATCCTCCATCAAGTATGATGTGTTTGGTTTCAGGTTCAATGCCTGATAGGTTTCTTATTTCATCGGAATTGTTGCAGGTCACCAAAAAACAACAGGGTGACATGGCTAAAAGGTAAAGGAAGTGTGCTCAACTTCTTTTGGAAGCCAATTTTCTTTGGATTCTCAATGGTTTGGAGCTTTCATTGAATGGTTTGTGTGAGGAAGTTATCTCTCTCAATGATTGTATCTTTTCTCTAGAGGAATCCATGGCCAGTGGTGTTTAGTTGGATATAGTGGGAAATGGTTCCAACGTCATGTCTGAAAAGAAAAAAACACCATTTCTCATGGAGGGTCAAACCCTGTGGATATAGAAGTTGTTGATGGAATGGTGAATTGTCAGGTATGTTGGTCTTGTTTCTATCATCTATGAATTGTAATGTTGCACTATCAATATATCCTTTTTCTTGGGTGCTTTTTCTGAATTATAAGATGAAATGTATTTAGTATAATAAAATATTACAGCTCAAGAACTAGCACCAATTTTGTATGGATTAATGAAATATTTCAGTATAAAAAATCTAGAAAGATATTTTGAGGGTTATGGCCCAAAATCTAATCTTTATTAATGCAAAACTCTTACTCATTTCTTATATATATATATATATATATATATATATATATATATATATATATTACTATCACTATTTAGTATTACAATCTTATCTCACTTAGATAACTTAATATGACGTAAGATACCTAACTTACATTAAATATATTGTCATCATATTATAAATAATTATACTATAATGATTCGTAAATTGATGTAGATATACAAATGGATAGTTCATCACAATAGATATGATAAAATTATATTTAAAATATGGAATTCTATACTATTACAGTGTTATAAGGTTCATGGATATGTAGATTTATTGTTAATAATGCATGCATGTGAATTTAAAATTGTGCAGAAAATAGATAACGATGAAATAAAATTTCACACACACATTTGACACAATATATGCTCTGGGAAACCATTTCAAAAGAAAAAACCCAACTGGAAGGTGACGCCACTATGCTCTCTTTCTCTGAATGGAGATATGGTTGTGATTACAAATAAGTATAGAATATGTCTCGTGGCTTGTGGGATGCTATAGTGCCCATATCCTCTCTTTTTGCTCTACCTCGTATCCCTATTGGCTATTTTTTCTTAGTTGTGGAACAAATGCACTCTAAAGAATGGAACCCGTTTTCCTCCCGGTGGCCCGGTTATAACACAGTCTGATAGCCCACTAATGGTTGGGTTTGACTACCTCAACTCTTAACCAGAGTTACAATATAGACTCTTTGAGATAATTCTACATCATAATCACGTCGCTAGACCCTTTTCATGAATAATGGGGGCGGTCGTGGAATCCTCTCGAATTATGGTGGTGAAAACATGAAGGTAAACTTTCGAGTAGCATAACTTTCGCACACAGACTCCGATTGACGTGATTCTTGTGTCATTGAAAATGTGTTTATGTGTAGAATAGGGAAAATAAAGTATTGTGCTAGATTAACAAAGTTGTACCCCCCAAAAAACATCGTTTGATGCCTCAAAATGCTCCCAGAAGGTTTCAAACCCCAATTTTCCAAACTGAGTCCCATTGGTAAAAATGGTATTGAGAGTTGATTCCTCCACTTTTTCCACTCTAAAAGCATAGATATGGATTAAAAATAATATAATGATTCCATTCAGATCATATAATAATATTTATAAAATAATCATTATACAATGTAATCATTAACATATATTGATAAGTGTGAATCATCATTTCTTTGTACTTTAATTATATAAATTAATAACTAATCAATAATTTTTATTTTATCCTATATCTATTTTATATATGATTTTTTTTTTTTAAAAGAGATGTTAAGTGAAGAAACTATCAAATTTTTATTTTTATCTATTTTTGTGGCAACTATGCTTAATTACATATGAATTTGTAACACCCTCTTCCCACATCTACCCAAGTAACCGGCCAACGAGGGTAAACATGTGGTGAGAGGCTACTAATATTATATTCAACCTCCTATATTACCTTAAGGAAGTGGAATTGACGGAAACACCAAAAAAACACCTTACACTGCAACATTGACATCCCGAGGAGGTAACCCAACCTCCCAGGACCCTGTTCCCTAAGTGGGGACTGATATTTACTCACTTTGAGACTGAGCCGTGTGCTTGTAAGGGAAATGGAGTGGCTCTAGACCCTAGATCCGTGGGCTAGACTTGTCAAGGTAGCGGCTCAGCCCCAAACATCAAAATTTTCACCTGTAGCTTTAGGATTTGTACCACGTTTTCAGCCCTTGAGCCTAGTGTTGGCCAAGAAAAAGGTATGTTTCACCCCGATCCTTATCATGATTTTTCATGCACTTTTATATGTTTTCCCTTCATCTTACAAATAAAGTAAAGGAAAATTATGTAAAAGTGAGGCAGAATGGATTAGTGATAAAAGGAGTGTTTGATAATGTCAAAACTTATTTATCACTGCCTTTATTGACAGAGAAGCAAAAAAACCAAACTGTTTAACGGATGAAGGAAAGCCAATAGGCAAGGGAGGTGGACAGAATCATATAGGCTCTTACGAATCGGCAAAAGATGGAAAGGTATGACCACGCTTAAAGTACTCAATCGACAGCCACGAAGCAGTAGGGTCCCATAATGAGAAAGATCTACTACTACTCCTGAATTCAATTTTAAGCTATAAAAGGATACGGAATGAAAAATAAAAACAATTCCCGTAATTTAATCTTTCTGTAATAAACATACTCAGACGGAATTGTAAATTTTTCTAATAATGTATTACTTGATGGATTAATGAAGAATTTGGCATTTTTGGAATAGACAACTTTAGAGTATTCCTTAGAAGTAGGCTTCTAGTGGCTTTGGGCCCAGCCCTGGGGGTTCTTCTACTACTTTTGTACTTTATGTTTATTTACAGAATTTGCATTTCAAGTTATCCATTGTGTTTAATAATACATTTTTGAATTGGTTAATTGCGAGTAGGGAATGTTGTATCTTCCTTTTTACTAGACCAGTGTACCATTCCTGTTATTTTATCTGAATTCAATGCTTTTACAATTGTTAGGTTAGCTACAATATGATTTCTATTCAATTCTGCATGTAGTTGACATTTGATCTTTTCATCATTATTGTGAGCATTTTATTGATGTTTAATTCAGAAGGATTTTATTAGTTGATTAAAAGAGAATTCCATTGAAAAATCTAGAATAATGATTATTGTTCAATTTTATTAGACTTGTTGTTCAATTCGTTAAAGTTGATGTTCAATTCATCAGAGTGTGTTGTTCAATTGCAGTTTATTATTTTCAGTCTTAATGTTGGAACGGGGTCCCCTAACTACGTTTTTGATATAAATTTTCTGTAGTAATTAGTCTAGTGCAGGGGTTTTGGGGCGGGTCAAAGCCCCCAATGTATTGTAATGGTTCAAAGGGTAGACCTAGAGTCCGCAAACCACGATTTACGGACCACAAGATAGTGCAAGCTATGATGATATAAATATATAGATATTTGGAGTCTAAGGCGGAAAAAATATTGATGCTAAGTACGAACTATTGAGATCTGTTTTGGGTAATATTGGGTAAGGACTCCTGCTGGCTGTGTGCACGGAGATCCTCAGTCCTGTTGTGTGCGGACCCCATGGGCTGTGACTTGGATTTGTAACTTGGTTTTGGATGTTAATGAATGTTGAATCTGGTGAAGTATCTCAATGTTACCTGAACTATCTGCGTTTGCTATTGAAGTACCTCTGCATTATCTGAACTAGCTGCGACTGTGTCTGTGTTATATGAATTAACTGCGATTGTGTTTGTGTTATGTGAATTAGCTGAGATTGTGTTATTTTGTGATAATAATTATTGATGTTCACGTGGATGCGAAGGTGTTGCTAAGATCTACTTAATAATAATAAATTTTTTTACATTTACATGCTGTCTATATGTTAAGAACTCGGTAATAAGCTTGATTCTGTGCAAACCTGGTAGATATCAATAGGAATGCCTTAATTACCCACTGTTACACAACAATTTGTCACCGTCCCTGCAATTCCCCGTCCCGCACATTGGAGGGCTCTTTCCATGACCTGTGAGTAGTGACATAACTTGAAAACACTTTCATGGCATTCCCCTAGACATGTACTTTCATTTCCCTGAAGACAACTCCTTGTGAAAAACCATAAAAATAGCCTTTTTTGCATTGGCGCGGGGACACAGTTCAGCCCTCGCGCCAAGGGGGCAAATCCTCCAAAGAGGGCGCGCCAATTAGCACTCTGTCTCAGAGCCGCACCCGCGCCATGCTTAATAAAGGGTGTTTTTTAAAAATAAATGGCGGAAGATTGACCCCAACCAATTCCTAAACTGGTCTCTAATTTGATTTGGGAGGTTGGCTTCGAATTTCCATGTAGAGGAAGTAGTTTTCCACCTCTCATGGAAGCTTCCTTGAGGATTGGGCCAATCCCATGATTGTAGGGATCCCAACTCCCCTTCCTCCATCTATATAAGCTTGCCATTTTCCTTTGCAAGCTAATCTCCAAGAGCCTTCATAGCCTAAAGAATGCTGCAAGAGCTTTGATAGTCCTTATAGTGCCAAATCCATAGCAAGGAGATTGACGATCGAAGAGAGAGGCTTGTGCCCATTCCCGACAAGCTTTACCGAGACGTATTTCGCTGACGACCCGACGAAGGAAGGTTCAGTGTCAGAGTCAGGTTGTATTTTCCTTTGTATGAATTAATGATAAGCGACTATTGGTTATGGTTCCACTCGTATTGTTCATTATGATTATGAGTTGTGTCTTCTCTGACTGATACATAATTGCATATATCGGGTTTTACGCTTGTGTTTGTCGTGTTTCTTGTGTGTGCAGGTGTCCGATCGCGGCGAGCGAGAGGATTGTGATCTGCTGGAGCAAGGAAACGGGAGCATCATCTCTTCCACGAACGACAGCGTTAGACTTGAGGTAGGCCTTCTTCGCGATTTGGTTTATTGCAATTAGGAACTTGCGCCGTAGCCTGTTACGATTGTTGCTAGACCCGATCTGGGCTAGTAGGGATCGCCTCTATCCGCAGAGGGGATTTACCTCCACAACAAATTGGCGACTCTGCTGGGGAGTTAGCTTGTTGTTTGCTTTATAAACTACAGACGGAGCGTGAAGTTAGCCAGGTAGCCTTCGAAATACTCTTGCTCTGCATTAGCGAAGTAGATCAATGCTGCTTCAGTTAATCTCTGGTTTAGTTTATGAACTGAAAACTTGGAGTATTGTCTTGTCTTTCAGTTGATTCTTGAATTTGCTTGCTTGATCAGCTCTTTTGGCTGGCTCTTTTCGTGAGTTTGGCTTTTGGTTTAAGCTCCACTATCACTGGTCTGCTTCTTGGATTGCTTATTTTTTATTTTTCCTTAGTAAACTTGGCTGGCGTGCTTTTCAGTGTGACAGTCGCACCCACTGGCGCATGTTGTCAATGTATTACTCGTGCGAATTCCATTCTGGCGCTAGTTTCAGCCTTACAGTCGCGCCAATCCTGTAAGGTGCTAGGGTTTACTGGGTTTTGAGCCTTCTGAGACTGATCTGGGTGTTTGGTCTTGTTTTTTCGACTGCTTGAGTGTTCTGGGGCCTTGTTTGACTGATTGTGACCTTCCTCCTTTGGTTGTTTGCCCATTTCTATCGATTTTACATTTTAGCCCTAGGGCATCTAGGTGCTATTGTGCGTCGAGCCTCCCTTGGGAGTTTTTGGTTTCTGTTTGTTTAGTCAGCTTTGTGATCGCTTCTCTGCACTCGTTTGGTGGTTTTCTATCGTTTTATTGCATTATTTGAGTGATTGGCTTCTTCTTCATTCGAATTCCGCTTTGTCTCATTTTCGGCCTAGATTACATGGTTCAATTGAGTCTTTGGGTGTCTTTTGATTTGAGGGACTTTTTATCGATTTGAGATCTGATTGTAGGCTTGCATTGAGTGAAATTTGATTGTTTTTCTCTTTTTCTTTTGCTTCTCAATTTCTTGTCTCATTAGTTTTCATCTTGTTTAGTGCTCTTTGTCTTAAACATTGAAAATACAAAAAAAAATCTCTTTTGCGTTGAATTAGTTGGTGTGAATTAGATCTTTTCGGTGTTATTAGTGATTAGTAACTTTGAACGAAAAGATTTTAGTTTCCATTAGCTACATTAGAGATATCATTGGTTGTTGTCTAATCATTTTTTTGTTGTGTGAAAAGCTCTTAACTCTCCTGTAACTAGCTTTCATCGAATGAAATGATATACTGTGGCATGTAGTGTGCATTTAGGAGATTTTGAGACATTACATTCGCTAGGGCCTGAAAACTTAAACATAATTGAAGATAAACATTAAAAATTTATCAATTTACACTAAGACATCATTGAAACATTAACAAAATATTTAGAGGTCTAGGCTAGAGACGTGTTCCAGCGCCTTTAAACCTAGTAGCTGTCATTCGCCTCTTGGCTTTAGACAGCACTAGTACAGACTTGTGCTCCCCGTACCGTCGCGTATATAAAGGGAGACCCCACTAGGTTTCTATTTTTTATCCATAGGAAGCCAAGTCTGCTACCCTATACCCGTGATACACCGGACACAACATTCGGGAAGATTGCCTGCATGTACGTCAAGTCCTTGGTTGATTTCTCTTTCATTTTGAAACCAAGGTGTATATTGCAGTTCACAGTTATTCGGTACACCATTTGCCTAGTATTCCTGAGCAGTAATTTTGATCTTATCTGACTCTTTAAATTTGAAAAGATCACCAAGCGCTTGTCCTTTCACGCTTGCTTCAAAACTGAAAGAGATAGAGTCATCTTTCATTCGTTTCTCGACTCTTAAAACATGAAACGGTGAAGTTTCTAAGTTTCAATTTCGTAAAATAAATCACCCGCGATCACACTCCTTGTTAGATTTTGCTTGTTGGCCATTTGATTGTGTGCCTTGGTTATTTTTCAGCCCATGTTTGTGTTTGATATTTTTCTCTTATCATTACTACCACAGTGGTGGAACCCTCAGTTTCGTCTACTGGTAGTCCATATACGGATGATTCATCAGAGGTTTCTCAATACTCTGCTGAACCTCAGCAGCCCATCGTTTCCGAGTTTCCCGACAGGGGACCGGTTTTGTCTGAGCTTCCCTTTGGAGGACCAGTTGAGTTCAATTGGCCCTTTCCCGACCCTTGGTCTGGATTTGGAGAAGGGTAACATTTCCCTCCTCTTACATCGGGTTCACCTTTTTTAGCTGCTGTTATTCCTCCTATCCCTCGCCGTCTGTTACGAGATCTAGCAGCAGGTTCAAATATGAGTGAATCCAGTCATTCTGCTAGCGAGGAAATCCCCACGTCTGGTGAATATTACCAGCTATTCCCAGAAGTAACTCGGAAGTTATTCCCAAAAGACAACGCCGAATCATCTGTTATGTCTTCGCCTGGTCCCTCACTACCAGCAGGGTATAGATCCTTAGGTCAGATTATTTCCGCCGCTACCTCTATGGGGGTATCAGCTCCTTCTATGAGGCCAGTTGTTCCTTCATTGGGGATGTATCCATGGACACCTGTCACGTCATCCCCTCAGGTCACTTCTGTACCCGTTAGGCCCACTATTTGTGTCGCTGCATCTACACCTACTATTACCACTCAGTCCGTAAGGACCACATCGCTTCCCAAAGACGTCTATATAGCTTCTGCTATGCCAGAGAACATCTCTCCTTAGGAGTATAGATTGTCCTTACAACAATTGAACCCTGAGGTCAGACAACCCTCTCAAGATCCCAACCGCTCGTATTTTTCACATTATGCACAGGATGGTACACCCGTGTATGTTTTTCCATATCAGTATGATGAGCACGAGAACCCTTTATGTTTACCCGCTCCTGAGGCTCAACTTCATGCTCAAGGTTTACCATATAACCAGGCTGGGCAGCCTTATAACCCGCAAGGACAACCTTTTCAAGGCCAACCTTCGAGCCAGCCTGGATTTCCTTACGACCCGCAAGGTTACCCTGCGGGCCAGCAAGGGCCGCTATATGGTCCGCAAGGACAGTATTACAACCCTTCAGGTCAAATCGTGCAGCCTCTTCCTGGAGTCCAACCGGGGCAACCTCAAGGACTCACAGGTCAACCAGGGTACCAACCCGGGCCGGTATACGGTCCTGGGGGGCAAGTCCAACCGTCGTAACCTATGCAACCTCAGTATCCTGTTGCTCCAAATGTTGCACATCAGCTAGGACCATCCTATGGTCTTGCTGCAGGTCAAACCGGTTACCAGCCACCACCTAGCACCATTCCTCCACCAGGCCAACTGGTTCATCCGGCACAACCCGGTGTTCCACCACCAGGCCAACCGGCCCATCCGGTACAACCTGGTGCTCCCCAACAGCCAGGTCAACCTGTACAACCGGCACAACTTGTTTATCCGGGTCAACCTGTTCAACCAGGGTAGCCCGTTCAGCCAGGTCATCCTGTCCAACCAGGCCAGCCTGCACACTCTATCAAACCTTCCCAACAGCCGATTTATTCGATGCCATAACTGAATCAACCGGTGCACCCTAATTATCAGGCTCAGTAGGGTCCCACCTATCAGCAACCCGCTCAACCTCAAGGCGGTTATTACCATCATGGTCAATCTCGACTGACTTATAATCCACCCCAAGGTTCCCATCATTACACTCAACAACTCGGCTACACCTATACTCAGCAACCAAATCCACAGGCTGCCCAAATGGGTCCCACATATAATCAGGGTCCATACTCTGGCTATCAAGCCCCGCACACTGGTTACCAGGAGCCGAATCAGACTAGTTATACACCCTATACCCCCTACGGTCAGAATCCTGTCGGAAAGAACCCATGGGGGAAAGGATATTCTCAACCAGCGTGGAGTACAGGTACTGGTCCTTATCGAGGGTCGGACATGCCGTTCAATCCGCAATTGTTGTTCTTGGCTACCTTGGAATTACCGGACGTTTCTAAATTAACCAATGATCTGATTCTTCACAATCCTTATTGGCCTCCGGTTCCAACCAAGGTACCCGACGACTGCCCCAAGTTTGAAGGTAAAGCTGTTGAAGACCTCCAAGCTCATGTAATGACTTACCATTTGTGGTGTTCGTCTAATTCTTGGGTCGATGATTTAATTCATCTACGTCTCTTCCAGCGCACTCTTACCGGTGCCGCCGGTAAGTGGTATATTGAACTACCCCATGGCATCTTTCAATATTTCAATAATTTAGCAATGGATTTTCTGACTCACTTTTAGTTACCGGTTCGCTATGAAGCTGGGACGCATCTCCTGACTTCGTTGAAGTAGGATAAAGCCACCCACATATCTGATCATATTCATGAGTGGCGACGTCATCGTAGGCTGATCAAGTTTGATATACCTGATCAACTACTAACTCATTGGTTCACCACATCCTTCGTTAACAAAATTGCGCAAGATATTTCTATGGGGCATGTGTGACTGAAGAACAGGCTATTGCGCGTGCCCAGTATCTCTATCTGGTATACTCTCAGTCCGGCACACTGTATGATATTTTGACTGATGCTCCACGCCCAGGAACCTCTAAAGCCCCACCTACCCCAGCGGTGGATGGTGTTATTGGTTCCGTGTCTCAAAATTCTCGAAAATCTTCAAATGGGAAGCATAAGTTCAATTCGTCCAATAATTCTGCTCTTCCCGCCCCTCCAGATTCTGGCAAAACTACAGAGGTTAACGCCGTTCAGGCTAATCCTACGGAAAAAGCCTCCAAAGGGAAAAAGAAGGGCAAAGGAAAATCCAAACCCGACGCCCCAAAGTCAGAGTCTTCTAAACCTCGTACTGATGACGGTGCCCAACGTAAACCAAAGTACCCCTGCCTTATTTGTGAAGGAGATCATTATACCAAAGATTGTCCCAGACGATCTGAAATTAGTCCACTTCTCAAAGGCTCCAAAGGGACTCCGGAAGTTCTTAAAGAACCGTTCCCGTCTCAGCAGACCCAGATGGTTGAGCAGCCTTCACCATCTACACCATTTGGGTCCCAGGTCCTTATGATGAATGGTACTGCACCTGTCTCCGTTGCTACGCATTCGAAGGATTATACTGAATCGTGTCAGGTAGCTGGAAAGGAAGTTGTGGTTGGCCCACCTCCTCCACCTGTCTTCGGTTCTTTAGAAATTGAGAAGCCTACGGCTGAACTTGTTGCGAGGCCACCTTCTAAAGGTGTTCTACGAAGGTCTTCATACAATCCAAATGCCCGTGCCGCTCAGCATTACAGTATTGTTGAGGATTTGGCACAGGCGCTTTTTGCTATGTCCGCATTGGAAGTCCTTCAAAGTTTCCCTTCGCAACGGAAAGCTTTGTTATCTGGAATCGGTGGAATTGATCCCACTGATTCTAATCTTCTCACCTTCGACTTAGAAAATTTTACCCCCCAGCTTCCACATCAAATCGCTCTTGTTATTCAAGTTGGGATCAATGGTATTAATATCCATCGGGCCATTGTGGATGAGGATGCTTCTACCTGTGTCATGTCGTCCGCCTGCTGGAAGGCCATTGGCTCTCTAGCCCTGTCATCATCTCCCAATGCCTTAGAGGCATTCGATGGTCAGGAATCCAAACCCCTGGGTGTTCTCAAGATTTTGCTGATTACGTTACAGGGGAAGACAGTCAACGTAGAAGTGGAAGTGGTTGACGCCACGCTTAACTACAACCTGCTTCTTGGCCGTAGTTGGACTCACACTATGCTATGCGTGACATCCACCCTTTTTCGACTTCTTAAGTTCCCTCATGAGGGCAAAATTGTTACTGTGGATTGGTTGTCTTTCTTCACCTCCACCTATGAGAACAACGTTCCTTACGTGGATAAGATCCCCAATCCCCCTGACAGTGTAGGACCCTGTCCTCATGGGTATTTTTCCCGCACGGCCACTGCACACCGTTCAAGTTAATATGATCTCTAGGTCTGACGACCCATGGATTATCCCTTCGCCTAAACATGTGATTGATTTTGGAGAATCAATGCCCTTAACTCCAGTAGAGATTAATTACTGCGAAATCGTTGCCACATCTGATCCTCCCCCTCCTCAACATGCTCCCTCGAGCATGGCGTTAGATATCTATTCTCAATCCCCCTGGCTCAGTGAGGCCGACTCGCCTGATCCTCTTAAAGATACTTTTCCTTCTGACGAAGCCATTGTTGAAACAATGTCTCTTGAGGAGCTGCCTTGGAGCGATACACATCATCGTTCCTCCTTTATGCCTAGCCTGGGGGCAATGTCAGATTTTCTAGAGTGTTTTGCATCTCAGGTTCCCACTCCACCTCTCCAGACGCCCATATTGACACATGAGGTCTTCTCAGAGGGAAACCTGAGCAACATTACTCAAACCACTCCAATCGACATCTTCGTTAAACTGGGGATAGTTGAAAACATACATGTGGGAGTAAATTGTTCTCTTGATGAGATACGAGTTTATACTGATCTTTTCCGAGAATTCAGAGACGTGTTCGCCTGGTCCTATGAGGAAATGCCTGGGATTGATCCTAGCATAGTAGTGCACGAGATTCCTACCTATCCCAGTGCAAAACCAATGTGCCAACGCTTACGCCCGATGCATCCTCGCAAAGCCGCTGCCATTAAAGCAGAAGTTAAAAAAACTTCTGAACGCAGGCTTCATTTACCCGATTCCCCTCACAGAATGGGTCTCAAATATTGTCCCTGTAGATAAAAAAACAGGGCACTATAAGGGTCTACGTTGATTACCGTGATATTAATCGTGCCTGTCGTAAGGACAACTATCCTACTCCCTTCATAGATCAAATCATTAACGAATGTGCTGGGAGTGAGATTTATTCCCTGATGGACGGCTTTTCCGGGTATAATCAGATAAATATTTTACCTGCCGATCAACACAAGACTGCATTCATATGTCCGTGGGGTAAATTTTCTTATAAAAAGCTCCCATTTGGCTTGAAGAACGCTGGAGCTACTTTCCAGCATGCTATGTCTTACGCATTCCACGACATATGCCATATTGTTCAACGTTATCTGGGCGATCTGCCAGCTCACTCACCTCGGCGGGAGGACCACCCAGAACACCTCTGCCAGATTTTCCTTCGCTGTCGACACTATAATATCCGGCTTAACCCTCATAAATGCGTCTTTTGCGTGGATTCTGGCCATCTTTTGGGGTTCATAGTCTCCAAGGACAGAATTCACCTCGACCCTCTAAAAGTCGAGGCTATTGTTAATCTCCCATCACCCTCCTCGTTATATCAATTACAGAGTTTGCAGGGAAAAGCTAATTTCCTTCGACGCTTCATCCTGAACTACACAGAAGTTGCCAAAGGTTTCACGCGTCTTTTAAAGCAAAACGTTCCCTTTCTTCAGGATGAGATTTCTCAACAATCTTTTGAGAAGCTTAAGACGTTACTTGTTAATGCTCCGTTGGTTCATCCTCCAAACTATCACCGTGATTTCACTTTATATTTGGCCGTCGCATTTAGCACTATAGCTATGGTTCTGGTGCAGGATGACGATGATGGAAATGAAAATGTTGTCTATTATCTATCACGAAACCTTCTTGACACAGAGACACGTTACGCTCATGTCGAGAAGCTGGCATTAGCCGCAGTGCAAGCTGTGCAGCGTTTTCGCCACTACATCCTGTTGCGTACAACAACCGTGGTTTCGGATTGCAACCCCATGACATATATTCTATCTTGAAAATTACTGGGGGACAAATACTCCAAATGGATCATTATCCTTCAGGAGTTAGACTTAGATTTTACCACTACTAAGTCGACCAAATCACTGGTTTTTGCGGATCTCATTTGCTCCCTCCCGACAGACTCCACCCCATCTCATTCCGAGGATCATATCCCGGACGAAACACTCTTCCTTATCAGCACTCGCGACCCATGGTACGGCGAAATTATTGTCTATCTTCAAACATCAACGTTTCGGTTTGAGTTGACCAAAGATGCCTGATGTCGGATTCGGCATCAGTCTCAACCCTAGGCATTGTAGGAGATACGTTATACCGGGTTGGGGTAGATTCGATGCTCCGTCGGTGCTTGACCCTGGAAGAGGCTGAAAGAGTCTTGAATGGCTATCACAGTGGCACCTGTGGCGATCACATGTCCGGATATGCCACTGCCCAGAATATTCTGCATGCAGGTTACTTCTGGCCGTCGATATTCAAAGATTGTATTGTTGCAGTCCGAAAATGTCATGCGTGCCAGGTTTTTCAGCGCAAGATGCGCGCGCCACCTCTCCCTCTACATCCTGTCATTACTGTCGGCCCTTTTGCAAAATGGGGCATAGATTTTATGACGTATAACCCTCATTCGGCCGGGGGGCATGCATATATAATTGTCACTGTTGACTACTTTACTAAGTGGGCCGAAGTGATGCCTACACTAGCCGCTGACGGTAAGACAGCTGCCCAGTTTATTTTCAACCACATTATCGCATGTTTCGGGGTCCTCAGGCCATTATTACCGATCATGGCACCCATTTCCGAGATTACATGATGGCCGAGCTGACATCAAGATTGGGCTTACGACATGATAGCTCAACGCCATATTACCCCCAGGAAAATGGCCAGGATGTGGCTGTGAACAAAGTTCTGGTCACAATGCTTCAACGAACAACTAGGATTCATAAGTCCAATTGGCACCTCCAATTGTTTTCAGCTCTATGGGCCTACCGGACGTCAGCAAAGAGTGCAACCAGATTCACACCATTCCAATTGGTGTATGGTCTGGAAGCAACTCTTCCGGTTGAGTGCGAAATTCCTTCCTTAAAGTTGGCTATGGAACTTTTGCCCGATAGTTCTCCTGAAGAAGAGTGTCTCTTGTATTTGGAACGGTTGGATGAAACTCGCCGCTTGGCTGCTTTAGTCATTGAGGCACAAAAGAAGCGGGTTAAAGCTCACTTTGATCAATCAGTGTCTCCACGTTCCTTTGTCGAAGGGGATCTTGTCCTCCTATATTACCAAGCGCATGACAAACTTGGAGCAGGAAAGTTCCAACCCATGTGGCATGGGCCCTACATAGTAAAACGAGTATTGAAAAATGGGGCTTATGAACTCATTGATTATGAAGGAGTTCCGTTGGCGCAGCCTAGAAATGGGTTGTACCTTAAAAAATACTACGCTTGACGTTTTCTTTTGGTGTGGTGTGTGTACATAGGTGTGTATATTCATTTGTGTGCACGTGTGGTGTGGTGTACGATGTAAGCATCTTTCTGCTGATCGGGTCTTCCTGATTGTGCAGATGTCTATTAATCCGTTTGTGGGTTTCGCAGATGGTGCCTCCCGCAATACCAAGAATCTGTCCTCGGCAGCCTGGGTAATCTATGATCCTGCCGGTGAATTGGTTAACCTGCAAGGTGTGTGTCTGGGTCCTACTACAAATAATATCACGGAATATAGTGCCATATTGGAATTATTAACTGAGGCTGTGGACCTCGGCATTCGTGAATTACTTGTGTATCTGGACTCACAAATTGTATTATTACAGCTTAATGGTCATTATTCAGTAAGAAACCCATCCATTTTACGTCTGTATCTGCGTATTCATTTGCTGGAAAGGAAATTTGATTATATCACGTATCAACATATACCCAGGCACATGAATACATTAACATATGCAGTAGCTAATTTGGTTTTAGATAGACATTTGCACAATTGGTTATAAAACAAAAACATCATCACATGTAAAGAGATCCATCCAGAAATAGGTATATATATATAAATGTGTCGAAATGTTTACATAGTGTGCATCACATAAAATCAAAAAATATACATGTTCGTCTTAATACAGCTGGAGACGACATGTCTCTCAAAAAATATGCAGGAAAAGCCCTAGATGTCTAATCTGCATGGTTCTCGTGGTAACAAGCTACCACACGCACTAAGCGTCTCAGTAGTCGGTGGAGGCGACTGGGAACCCCCACAGTGTGTCGCTGGTATGCTAGCAGAACATCTGCTAGCCGTGCATAGTCCAGGATCCCCCAGGCAATTCCCTCCACGTTCTGAATCAGTTCACCTCCCTCGCCACCCTCATCCTGAGGGTCATGTTCGGCATGGGTTCTCCGCGCAATGGGCGACATGCCCGCTGGCCTCTCTGGGACGACGTCTGCATACACATAAAACTATTATTAGAATGAACATGTATTACCAAAAAAAAAAAAAATCATAAATACATAAAAATCAAAAAGAGTATCATACCCAACTCCTCATCCCAATCCTCCCCCTCTAGAGGCAGAAGATCGGGATCTCCGGTGAAATCGGTCCCAGCATAGGGCCAATCTTCGACCACAATCAGCTGTCGCCGCAACTACCCAAAGAACTTGGGCCTCCAAGACATCTATTGGCCTCCTCCTGACCTAGGCATAAGTGCTGCCCAGTTTGACTTGCTTGCATCTTGTCAGTTGTCTCTTGATATTGACCGTCACTGCAGTAGCCCAATTGAACAATGTGGGGTTCATACACTCGGAGGCTAGTATGAGTTGGGCTTTGGTCGCTTCATGCGGTGCCTATGATCCCGCAGCTCGCGTAATGGTGTGTGGCACTACTCTGAGTGCTAGATGATGGATAGTGTGGATATCCACCTTCCCGCTTCCCGATCCGGTTTGTGCCCCTAGGCACACCCTCACCATTACTTGTTCCATATTTTCTCTGGAAGGTATGCTGCCCGTCAGAATGGGTACTGGGCCTCTCCGCGACAGTCCAGTGATGAAATATATGTCAGAAACCTCAAGTTCCAACACTTGGTCCCAAAGTTTAAATACTTCTTCATTTTCATCCCATATGCTGACCAAGTATTGTAGCAGCTCGGGTTGAGCTCGCAAACATGGAGTAAGAAAGAATTTTTTGAGTCCACAGTTCTTTAGTGCATTCATACAGGCTTTATTCTCCATAGCCATTTCATCTTCCTCCCCATGTTCCCTCTCCTTCCATTCAATAACCATTGTGCTTGGTTACCTGCATCAACATGATAAAAAACCGTTATTAGATCTCTGTCATGCTTAAAAATCCATATGGATGGCTCACTGTTTAAAAAATTAAAGCGGAAAATTATGTCGCACCATTGGCACGACTGTTTTCCTAACAGTCGCGCCAGTTGGCGTGACCCCTTTGTGAGAAAAAGTCCATTGGCGCGGGTCCGTGCCCGATACCCGCGCCAATGGTGAAGCCCTAAAATTTTAAAATGTCTCCTCTAGAGA
Source organism: Pinus albicaulis (assembly GCA_034641835.2). Classification (NCBI taxonomy): domain Eukaryota; kingdom Viridiplantae; phylum Streptophyta; class Pinopsida; order Pinales; family Pinaceae; genus Pinus; species Pinus albicaulis. Next base: position 276,857,373 of record CM076571.1, read on the forward strand.
TCGACTGTGCAATGAAAAATCATAAAAAATGGATTAAAATGGAGCTTAAGGGAACGCCTTTTACCTGGAACAAACGAGGAGCTGAATGATGTCCCGGATCAGTCGCAATCACCGCCGCAAGTTTGCACACCAACATATCATTGTTGCTCTCTAAGTAAGGTAAAAAGTAAAAGTAAATTTGTTTTACCATTTGAAGCCTATTTATAACTTTTTAAGTCAAAAATTAGGTTTTAGATGTCATTTTTCCAAATATTTTAATATATTTCGTCGAAAATGGATTTTACAATTGTTTCTTTGTGCAGCGACAAGTTTTTACGCGACTTGGACAGTGATACGAGTTGTATTTTATACTTTTTCGGACTCGGTAAAAACATGAAAAAGTCATTTTGGAGTCATCTTTCAGCTCTTTTCTGACTCTCTAAACATGAAAAGATTGCCGAGTCCCTTGTTGTTTTTTATCTCGTTAAAGTGGACACGAAATGACATCTACCCAGTATACGTTTACCCCTTTTTCGGGCTGGGATAAATTACTTACGAAAAAGGAATACCCTAGCCTATCGTGACTAGGAGGTTTTCTCAGACATAGTTTTCTACCTTTTTGGGTCTGAGAAACTAGTTACGAAAAGGGACCATTGGATTTTACTTTTCCACTGTCCTTTCAAACTCTCTAAACATGAAAAGACACCGAGTTCTTCCTTTGTCAGACTCGTTAAACCCTGATGACATTGGATTCAGTCGTAATGACGATATTGGAGTTCCTCCTTCCTAGGGCTCGTTAAATGTACTAGGATGGAATTATATAACAAGCATATGGTATCCTCTTCAAGCTTGTATAAAATAAAAGAGGTACTCGCCAGAAATGGTGGGAAAAATGGAACCAGCATCATTGTCGTGTCGGCAGTATGTCGCTCTTGAACATGACACTTGTCTGCATTAATGTCGGGTTGGGGACATCTCATCTCGTTTTCCATTTGCCTCCATGGGTTTGGGTGACCCCTTTTGACCTCTCATCTGCTCTTTTTCCCGTCATCATGACCTCTGATCTGTTGATGTCAAATACTGCCAAACTCACTTTCGTGCCGCCATATGTTCAAGAGAAGTTGACCTCTACAAATTTCAACCTTCCTCTGATTCTCATCTGATTTTGATTCACAAAGACATTATGTTCCTCTGTCTCGTGTCGATGATGTGGGAAACATTATGGCCCACCTTTGATCAAGGTCACTTCCTGTCGACTTCAGCTCATTATCCAGGAATTTGATCTAGAGACTCCCTTCTAGTACCTTGGAGCCTGCATGCCTCAATGGCAGGTTCTTCGCATTCGACGTGAGGTTTTCATCACTGGCCTCTGATCGAGTGATTCTACGGGTGTTCGATGCTAGCTCACTGATTCACATTCCGTATATTGTACCTATAGTACCTTGAGGGCGATTCTCATTATTGGTGGTACCTCTCGCATCTGTTAACAGCTTTCATTCTTGGCTGGTAATCAGACGATGTTCTTGCATGTTCGAATTCAGCTCACATATTCACATGCTTGAACTTGTACTTTGTTCGGGTCGAGATGGAGTGAAAGACCCTAGATTCCTGTCTGTTATAATCCAGGCTGCGATTTTGAGGATTATCATGATTAGTTACATGACTCACTGATTGGATGGCTGCGACCATACCTGAGTCTATTTATCGATCCTTATTGGATGGCTGCGTCCATGCCTTGGATCCCCATTATTGTATACTCTGTTATGGATGGCTGCGCCCATACCACATATATATCATGTATCTGAGATATCAGTTGTACTTATCTACGCAGGTTTTCCGACGACGATGTTTTCAGTTGGACACGTTCTCGTAAATAATTTCACCCCTCTCTCTCTTTCGGGCCTCATGCTTTAGGGGGCATCTGTTACACAGAAATTTGTCACCGTCCCTACAATTTCCCGTCCCACACATTGGAGGGCTTTTTCCGTGACCTGTGAGCAGTGAAATAACTTGAAAACACTTTCATGGCATTCCCCTAGACATGTAATTTCATTGCCCTGAAGACAACTCCTTGTGAAAAACCCTAAAAATAGCCTTTTTTGCATTTGCGTGGGTACACAGTTCAACCCTCGCGCCAAGGGGGAAAATCCTCCAAAGAGGGCGTGCCAATTGGCGCTCTGTCTCAGAGCCACACCTGCACCAGGCTTAATAAAGGGTGTTTAAAAAAAATAAATGGCCTAAGCTTGACCCCAATCAATTCCTAAACTGGTCTCTAATTTGAGTTGGGAGGTTGGCTTCAAATTTCCATGTAGAGGAAGTAGTTTTCCACCTCTCATGGAAGCTTCCTTGAGGATAGGGCCAATCCCATGATTGTAGGGATCCCAACTTCCCTTCCTCCATCTATGTAAGCTTGCCATTTTCCTTTGCAAGTTAATCTCCAAGAGCCTTCATAGCCTAAAGAATGCTGCAAGAGCTTTGATAGTCCTTATAGTGCCAAATCCATAGCAAGGAGATTGACGATCGAAGAGAGAGGCTTGTCCCCATTCCTGACAAGATTTACCAAGACGTATTCAGTTGACGACCCGCTGAAGGAAGGTTCAGCATCAGAGCCAGGTTGTATTTTCCTTTGTATGAATTAATGATAAGCGACTATTGGTTATGGTTCCACTCGTATTGTTCATTATGATTATGATTTGTGTCTTCTCTGACTGATACATAATTGCATATATCGGGTTTTACGCTTGTGTTTGTCGTGTTTCTTGTGTGTGCATGTGTCCAATCATGGAGAGCGAGAGGATTGTGATCTACTGGAGCAAGGAAACGGGAGCATCATCTCTTCCACGAACGACAGCGTTGGACTTGAGATAGGCCTTCTTCGCGATTTGGTTTATTGCAATTAGGAACTTGCGCCATAGCGTGTTACGATTGTTGCTAGACCCGATCTAGGCTAGTAGGGATTGCCTCTGTCTGCAGAGGGGATTTACCTCCACAACACCCGCTTTCTCCCAGGGTGCAGAAACCTGGTTCTAGCACCCACCCATACTACTTTGGATGAGACCTTGCCCTGTGAAAGTAGGTCACTGCTGAAAGGGCCAGTAGTATAGGGGTTTGTTGAAAAACCTTAATCTGAACCTGCGTTAGGAAACCTCAAGCCAACAAATGTCTCCGTTTCCGGGACTGAGAGCATTTTGAGAGAGAGATCGAGTAATGCCATGAGGCCTTTGGTGACCTCATAAATTGGAGCTTGGAGACTGGTTCAAAAAATAGATTCAGGAATTTTCCATAAAAGAGAATCGTAGCGCAAAGCTAACGACTGAAAAGTGGAAGAACAAATATATTTTCATAGAAGTATATGAAATTTTCTTTGTAACTTTCGCGCACGAGCTACAGGAGTGGCTAGCAAGACTAGTAGAATTCCAGACCTGTTGAAAGGACGATCAAGTTACGCAGTGGAATGCTGAATCGATTCAACAATTGGAGAAGGATAACAACACAATCAGTTGGACTGTAGATCATTGGGTGGATAGTGTGCTAGGAGGATTTGTAATAGAATTCACAGTCGATCAATTCGTATCCTACTCTGAAGTGGAGCAAAGTTTCTTCAAAGGATTATGAGGTAAGTTCTTGTGAACATTGCCGCTACTTATTAAAATATTATTATGCGAAAAAGGAATTTTGTGCAGCCACTCCAAATGAATAACCTCTGATCAGGGTGAGAATACAACACGAAGTGGTAAGTAATATAGAGTCAACTGAGAAGGGGAAAAATCCGTTTACAGCCCCTTAAGGGAGCCATCAACGCATGAAGGAACTAGTCCTCTGGCTACACCATTGTCAAATTAGTGGAAGGGAAAGAACTCCCCTACCCCTACACCATTACCGGAAGAAGATATGGCCACACACATGAAGTTGCCCACCTTCAAGGGTGTGGGGGATGAAAACATGGACCGATTTTGGTTCGTAGCAGAATCAGTATGGACTGCGCAGAATATTGCTAGCGATGTTGTAAAAAGGGAACAGTTATCCCTAGCCTTTGAAGGAAGGGCCTTGGATTGGTTCATGGGGTATGTGGGCCAACATGCGGATCCATCAATACAATAAATTAAGGATTCTTTAAAACAACAATTTCGGAAGCCTAAGTCCTACACTCAACTAGTGGTTGACTTGAAAGACTTTAAAGAGGGACCCATTGAGTCTGTATGGTAGGTTGATCAATGGCTAAAAAAGGTTATCAGAGATGGGGAATTTAAGTATGAGGATAGAAAACACAAGGAATGGTTCATTGCCATGCTATCACCTCACCTACGCGGGCCTATGGGTCAGCAAGCAATTGATACATAAGAGAAATCCTTGGAGATTTCCATGAAGCTAGAAGCTGCACCAAGAGACGATGCCTAGTTTGGGGTACAATAGATCTAGGGACATCTGGAGGCAGTGAACCTCAAAATCCAGAATTTTCGAAAGGAGCAATGAAAATAAGCTACTCCAGATGTTTGGTGCATAAGATGCAGGGTGTCAGGCCACACCAAGTATCAGTGCCCTCTGCTTGTAGACTACATGTAGGCTGGGGGGTCCAACCCATTTTTCCTTAAAGATTTTGCAGGACCAAGCACCCCCACGTTATGGTGAACTAACTACTATGTAGCCATACTACATGATACCAACCACTTCCCCCGTCTTGGTTCCTATGTTCTAGAGTTGAAGCAACAATGGTGCCAATTATACTCATCTGTGGGACATGACGAACACAAATGATGGACATATGACTTAATGATAGACAGAGGAAACCTATACAGGGTACAAGCTGACCCTTCATCACCACTATCCCCCTTGGGATGAGGAGGCTCCCCTGCTAGAGGCCGGGGGGGGAAGAGGCAGAGGCGTAGGTCGGGGAAGAGGGAAATTTATCTGCTATAATTGTGGAGTAGTAGGGCACTTTGCAAGGGACTGTCCGAACCCTACACAGAAATCTTGCAGATATTGCAAAAAATTGGATCATGTGATATAATATTGTCTGGTACTGATAGCAAAGATGTAGGAAAAATAGGAGACACCAACGCAGAATGTACAACGGTTAAGGCAGAACCACGTGATGAGGAACCCAGTATTAATGTCATTATGCATAGTGGCATGGCTACTAGAGGAGTTGAGGAAAGAACTACGGCTGAACCCCTTATCCAAAAAGCCGTTATCAAAAAGGAAAGCTTGGACCTACAGAAGGAGAAAGAAACCTTCCTAGAAGCTTGCAAAGACTTTATCAAAAATGAGGCATCTACCTCCAAGGCTCCAACAAACCTAAAAGCGGATGAAGAAGTTAAACCATTCCTACAGGCATGTATGAAGTTTCTAGGCAAATAGAAGGTAGTAGAAAATATTTGAGCATTGATAGACAGCTGCGCGAAAAATATCGACCCTCCATCAAAAGTTAAATATGTCCACAAACTTTATAAGCGTAAGAAACGCACTAGTTGGGCAATGCGGATAACTGCGCAGATTGGCGATTATGAAATGGATCAGGTCATCCTGGATTTGGGATTCGAAGTGAACTTCCTACCCAAGCAGACTTGCTAGAGGATGGGAGAACCTACACTTGAATGGTCTACTATATAGCTGCACATGGATAACCAACAGAAGATCATACCGTTGGGGAGACTATCAAAGATTATGGTAGATATCACAGGGTTAAGGTATACGCGAATTTTGAGGTAATTCAAATTGTAGAGGATGCGGACCCTTATCCTGTGCTCCTAGGATTGGACTGGGCTATAGACATGGGATACATTATCAACTTGAAGAAAAGGAGAATTTTTTTTGAGAATGAGGGTACGAGAGTAATAGTCCCTCTAGACCCAACAGAGGGAGAGTGGTATACAGAACCTGTGCGCGAAGAAGATGACGTGGATCATATCTATAAACTAACCACTGGGGACAAGGATTAGATTAACCCTATGGCTGATGGTGTGCTTTACTTGGAGAAAGACAGTGAATGCCTCTCTGACTCCAACGGGGAGATCGAAAATTGGCAGAACCAGTTGCATGACGTATCTGCACTATGGTGTCCTAGGATCACCAAGAGCTTCTGGTGTATCTCCTCAAAGGTAAGAGAGCTGCCTTAATTTGATGATTATAGTAGTATTAGGGATTTTATTAGAGAATTCGAAGCAGAAGTACCAAGGGAACGAAGAATGTGGGCGCTTAACCTAGCCATGTGTGCGACCCCTGTGCGGTGGTGGGAAACTCATAAGGGGAATTTTCAGGATTGGGAGGAATGTCGCAGGATGATGATCTTATGGTTTTAACCTCTGGTTCACCTACCAATGGATATTTTCCTTGGCCATGGAGACCCGCACAAGCACTTGTCTTCTTGGATGGAGGTGTGGTGCGAAAGGACTGAGGACGAATGGGTCCACCTGTTTATTCATGCCTTGGGACCAATCCCCACCACATGGTATTTGGAAGCAGAGCTACATCAATACACTTGCCACTGGGATACCGTGAGGGATGATTTTGTGGGGATGATTGGGTTGATAGGCCGAACTGAGGAATTAGACGAAGCCCTGCAGGACATAGATGCTCTAGTATTTGATGAATCAAACCCTTGTGTGGAGTATGGGGAACCAGCTTGGGATACGACGATGGAGGAAATTTATAAATGTTACAATATGTCAGTGGAGGAATGTGATGATGACCCGTGAAATATCACTATCCCAAAATATGAGGGTGAACGAGCAGTCGTTGGACCCCCAGTGCAAGCTGTTGATGTGACCAAGCATCTTAAGCTAAGGGAAGTCAACATTGGAACATAAGAAAAAACTAAGCTAGCTATAATTGGGGATTTCTGGGATGATGATACCATTTTTGAAGGTCACAGAACTTCTCACGGAGTACTAGGATATGTTTTTGTAATATTCCCAAATGGGGAAATTCAGAAATATAGGCACCAAAAATGCATTTTCCAGAAAATTATGTTATAAAATTCAATAACAGCCCATGGATCCTTTATTTTATACATAATAGCAACAAAATGTGCAAGGATATTTGAAACAAATCATTTTTTCTTAGTTAAACAAGCCTCCCAAGCCCAGAACAGCCCAAAAACACTACAACCCCATGATTATTGCAACACAGAAATTATGAAGCAAGTAAAAACGTGGTTTTAATGAGGGTTTATACTAAAAAAATAGAGAGACAAATGGATCTGCTGATATATTACTCAGAGAGTTGAAAAACTAATATCTAGTCTCTTTTACACAATTCCAAGATAACTTGGGAAGGATTTCCTGAAATATACAAAAATACCAAAATGTGGGAATGCAGCCCTAGGGATGAATAACAACTGAAACTCAATAACTGGGTGGAGATGGATGAAGATAATGTATAAATTAATAGATCCCTTCCAATATATCTTTCAAGTGCAAGGATGATCCCAATACTAAATATCTGACCCTCCAAATCAAACACTAAACCCCCCACTGCAAATGCTCACTAAAATAACGCAGTCAAAGAGGGAAACTGCACTGTAGATGATGGGGACTATGTTGGCCTAGTGCCAGGATGTGAAATATGCTCAAGAATCCTCCTAGATGATCTCCCAAGAGGATTAATCCTTCGTCCTATGGAAATTAACTCCGGAAGTGCGTTTCTCAACCCTCCATTGCAACACCCTGCAACACAACACAATACTCTGAAAAAACTGTGCTGTAGCTGAAGACTGAAGCTTAGAATTAAGCTTGATAGTGGAAATTAAGTTCAATGCTCCCCTAAGAGGCCTCTTAATAAAGGATATGGGATTCTTGCTCAGGAACACCCAGTGCTAAACAACACATCAATCTCAACTAAATAGCTGAAGAATGCAAAATAGTCATGGAGACCATAAAATCAATAATCAATAACATGCCCCACTATGGCTGCCTTTCCCTCCTTATAAAAAAATGTGAGCCCTCTCACCTTGGGTCCCACTCATTATGGTTTCCACCATCATGGAATCTTTGTCCCATTCACATTGCGCTATCTCTATTGATGATCCACTCCTCCCATACCAGCGCTGTTGACTTGGTCAAGCTTGACCTTGTCTACATGCATTAGCCCTTGTTCACACATGAGGGTGCTTTATCCAGCTATGAATATGATCCCTTTTCACATTAAGAGGGATTTCATGCCTACTTAAAATATTTATGGGCCTCCCTACCCATTTATTCATCTAACTACATGTCATGAGAAAAACTAATATTCCAATTCGTTGCATGCTAATTTAGGAATATTACAGTCCTCCCCTCCCAAATTTTGTTTGTCCTCAACCAACTACAAGGATAGAAATGAAGAGCCTCCTCTCCTCCTCCTGTAGCATCCTCATATGATAAATTCCTCCAAGGAACAAGATGATGTCCCATCAACAAATCTCCAAGTTTCCCCTCCCAAGTATGCAAGTTAGCTTTTTGGTGACCACCCCAAATAGCTATCATCATGTAGAAGTAAAACACCCATGGAGGAAAAAATGTGCTATCTAGAGGAATTCTTGAGGAATGGAATCTTAGATATGTTGGGAAATATCATTCCCATGTGAATCTCCCATCCCCAAGCTATCATCCATACAAAATGAGCCACCCTCCAAAATGGTAACTCGTGAAAAACCTCCTCCACCTTTGGTTCCTGCAATGTAGGTGGGATGCATAACTGAACATGGTAGAAAAAATGGCCCACCCACGCTATCTCTCCCTCCAATTATGATAACTGTAGAGTAGCTACTAATTTTGGGTTGCAATAATGTTTCCCTCAAGAGACAAGGAGAAGACACAATCTTCAAAGATCCTCTTTCTATAGTCATGAATCATGCCATCCCAAACCATCCCATACAAAGTGAATGGTACATCATCACCATATGGTATAAAATCAGAAAAATTATGAAGGTTATGTGCAAGTTTGGATGGTACCAATGGTTTCTCCAGTGGATACAACGCAGTTTTACCAACTTTTGTTTTAGAACATCATGTGGCAAGTTGTCTGCCAACAAGTTGCTAGTTGTGCATGTTTTCTCATCTACTATGAGGTAGTAAATGGAATTATATATTAGCTAAGCATAATAATAATAACAACATACTTGCCCAAGGTAATGTAAGGAAAATTTATATCCATCAAAAATTTTGGTCCTAGAATGACCATGGAACCCAAAGTTAGTCTTTCCCTCTTGTGGAGCAATGCATTGTACATGTTGGGGCCCTTGTTTCGAAATTAAACAGTTTTGTGTTGCGGAGAATAGGTGGCATAGCACAACCACGGTAGACATAGAGCTGTCATGGTTGCAAAGAGGTGAAGGGTAGGTGGCACGACTATTGCAGAAGTAGGTACAGATGGAAAAGGGAAGCGGCAGAGGGCAATTAGTGGGATTCCCAGCAATCAGGGAAATCAAAAAACAACTGAGTCGAAAAGAAGGAAGAACTGTTAGCTGCGCTGGCGATGGAACAAATAGGCATCCGATCAGTGGAAAGAGGAGGTTGGCTCAGTAGGGATCGGAGAGCAGGAGCCGTAGGAGAGCTTTTTTCATGTTGTTATGTTCTCTCTCTATCATCATTCTGTTTTGTTCTATATCTTGTACTGCAATTGTAGTCAGTTCTGCCAGGCACACTCTAAGGAGTGTTGTAATAGTATTTTGTTGTTAATGCATCACTTTCTAATATAAGGCTATTGTTCTGAGTTCTGTCTTTTGTTATGCTTTAGTGGGATATATGACTAGTTTGAATTTTGGTTTATCATTCTGATCAAGTTCATGAGTATTGTTATCTGTCTGGTATTTACACTTAATCGAAGTACTTAAGTTATGGATGGTTTGCGCACTTACCATGCTTGATTGATACCTGACCCAACCCCAGCCTTAGTAAAGTCACGACACGCCTTGATTGAGACACTCTATTCCTCGGAGCAGGGTGAAAATGTCAGCATTGTGCTAGAATACTATAGTAACCTTTGTTGGCCACCTTTCTGAACCTAGGTCTCCCCCTGAGACCTCATTTCTTGCCAAAAAATGGTTTCGTTTCCGGGACCATAAATCTCATTATAGAGTTAGCTCATGTTATCATGGATCTTCGAGAAAGAAATACAAAAATGGTGGGATGACCATCTGGACCAGTTCATAGCTCAGCAAGCGGAAGTGAGACAGCAGAAAGAGAAGACTGTCAAGAACTAGATTCTCTTCTTTGAGTCTACCAATGATATCTACAAGATATTTTGGGGAACTTTTCCTGAGGTGCTCTACAACTGGTTGGGGAGATTACAGATCAAGGCAGTCCCAAGAGGGTTGTGGAACATTTTTCGCAAGTGGGTGCACTCAGATCTGGTAGCACTCCATCGATTAGATACCGATTTGACCTGAGTTGTAGATTTTTGGGTTCAATCTACCTTGGAAGGATACATAGTAGAGTTTGCAGCTAAATGCTACCATTCTTTCTCAAAAGAAGAGGACGTATTTAGATTAGGACTGCGGGGAGGACTGCTGAGGGAGATCCCTCTGTGGATCAAGGCGTTGATGGTGGACAAAGGATTGATGGAGTTCCAAAAAATTGAGATGGAGACCTAAACCTCCAGTACTGGGGGAAGGGAATAAAGGAGAGATGCTACAAGTAAGCTGAAAAGGGGGAATAGGGATATGGATACTGAGACCCCTAGTAGGTTAAGGAAACGACAAGCACATCAGAGGGTGCAACTTGCCGAGAAGTGGCGAGAAAGGGCTATGAAAGAATTGGAAAGACAACAAGGAAAAGCGAGAGAAAAAGGAGAGCCGCCTCAGACGACGAAGCAGATGGAAGGTCAGACGGGTTCCTAGGATAAAGGGGGGACCACCAAGGAAGTGCGGTAGGTGTATAGGAGCCCAGCCCCAGCAGAAAAGGGAAAGGAGTATGACAGAAATGACACGTGCCCCGAGGAGACATCCGATGTAGAGCTGCATGTTGCAATGGAGCATCTATTCCAAGAAAGGTCGGCACCCATAATCCCAAGTAACTCTATTCCCCAAATCTCAAGTAGCTCTAATCCCAACCTTCCCCTTGTACTCTATCAACCACTAGGTGAAATTTTTGTTAAGTTACGGGAATTAAGTAAGCCAAGTAGCATTCAGTCCACAACAGTAATACACACTGGCAACAGTATTGGTACTACCATCTCACAGTCAGGAGTAAGGGGATTTTTTCTAGTAAGCCCCACATAAGGAAGCATGGCAGGATCGTTTACTCGGTACCCAGAGTTTTCTGGGAGGGGTAATGACTATGTGGAGCAACATTGATACCTCTGTGAGGCCATATGTAGGGCTCGATAGACACCAGACATAGGTAAGTTGGTAGAATTTAAAACTACTCTCTGGGAGAGAGCTCTACACTGGTTTATAAAGAGGTCTGAGAATCATCAAAACCCAACATTAGACGATGTAAAAATGGATTTCATGAAAGAGTTCAAATTACCCCAAACAGATCAACAGGGTTTATCAGAGATGTGGGAGATCAAGCGGCGAGAAGGGGAAACTGCATGGGATCTGATGAGGAGATTCAAGGATGCGGTTGGAAAACTTAGCTACCCGATCGATCCCAATCACCAAAGGTATTGGTTTATCAAGGCCCTTCTCCCACTCACAAGGACCTTGCTGACATAGCAAAATATTGAGACGTTGCAAGATGCATTAGAATAGGTCATGAAGATACATGCGATGGCAGGATACCCACAAGAGTTTAAAGGAGGGGCATCAGCTCAGGACCCCTCCATACTAGGACTAGAACATCAAATAGCTAGCCTGACAGAAAAAATAAAGGAAATTCAACCCCTACGTCCAGTGAGGCCAAATGTATGGTGGACGCACTATCTAATGGAAGGAAATGTGGTAATCGAATTTCCTCGATTACAAGGCCATAACGTGGGGACACCAGCAACAGGGGCACTAGGAGCTCCACTAGCAGGAGGGGTCATGCAAATAAATACCCAAGGATTATATCCGCCACAACACCCATACACAGGGTTCCCCGTGCAACAAAATTCAGCAACGACTGGGTATTGCAAGATCTTCAAAAGCGTGGGCCACTCACCTCGCCTATGCCCCATAATGGAAAAGTACTCCAATGTCCCGAACGATGTATACTGTGATTTCTGTGCATCTACCACACATAACACAGAGCAGTGAAAAACTCTGGATGCTTTGGTAGAACGGTTAGACAAACCTTCATATAGAGTGAACGAGGCTCCTAGAGGACGATGAGGAGGCATGAGAGGAGGCCGAGCGGGAGGAAGAGGACCCGTACGATGCTACAACTCTAAACAAGAGGGCCATGTGGCTAGGAAATGTCCACTTCCTAGAAGACATTGGTGCTCTCAGTGCATGGTTAATACACACGCAACAGAAGACTGCCTAGAGAACATCAAAAGATGGGAAGAAAGGGTGTTAGTATGAATCTTAATTCCAAGCGTACAAAAAAAGACCACTTTATCTGTGCATAACAAATATCCCTAATAGCAGAAATGATTGCTAATATCCTCAGATTTGCAATTAGGTGATCAAGATAAATGCTGCAAAAATCTAGATCTATGCATTAGAAGACATTAGAAAAAACAAGATTTACTCCATGCATCCAATAGACAAGACAAGAATATATCGAATGAATTTTGTATTAATGGCACCTGGGAGGAAAACACAAGAGGGTGTTCCATGTTCTCCTCAATGGGATGGGTTCTTGTAAGTCCTCAACACTTCAGATCTATAATTCCTCTCTCTTGATGGTGTAGAAATCCCAGACAAAAATAGTAGCAAAATATGACTATGATGGTGGATCAATAGTCAGACCAAAAGTATAGATCCAGAGTGATCTTTAGGCAACAAAAGGTGATAAATGAATGGGAAAACCCTTATATTTGTAACAAAATATTGAGTTAGTCTAGATATTGGTGCATAATTAAAATATTATTAACCAAATTAGGATCCAACCTTTATGGAATATTTTATTATATTTTTTGGAGGGAAAAGGAATTTGACTTGGGTCAAATCCCTTTATTTGTAAATAATAAATAAATAAATGATTTATTTATCATTTTAAGGATGTGGTTGAGTAATAATCAAATAAATAATGATTTATTTAATTATTTAAGGGTGATTTAGTCATATTTAACAAAAAATATTATTTAAATAAGGTTTAAATAATTATTCTTAGAAAATAATAAGATAAATAATGATTTATCTAATTAATTTCCTTGTTTTGGGTTAAATATAACCATGAATATTAATTAAACTGTTGTTTAACTAATTATTCCTTGAGGAAAATCAAACAAATGTAGATTTATTTAATATTTCCTCATGGGGTTTCCTGTTTAGACCATAAACAACTTAATAAAGGTGGTTTACTAAGTTATTTTCATAGTGAAAGAAATTTTACTTAGGTCTTACATGGTGTACTTGGGTCTATCTAATAACAATAGGTTAGATGACCAAAAAATGGTGTAACAGATTGCCTCCTAGTGTGTGAGCGTTAGGAGCTAATTGTATGATCGAATTACGTTGTAAGAACTCAATCACTAGACATCGAAGGGGAAATTGAAGAAAGAGAAGTATAAGGTAGACCAAAGTGCTAAAAGAATTATACCTCTAGGAGGCAAGACTTACAGGTGCGAAAAGTCTCTTTGATGCATGAGTACATGTGCTAAGGCGGTGGGGGAGGCATTCCTATGCCCGTCAAGGCAATGTGCAAACAATAAGGTGTCCGGAAAACCACGAGACTGGCCAATATAATACATGCTGGTATAAACATGAGCCAGATAAACAACACGATAATGAATCCCACATACATATTGTGCCTAGGATAACAGCCAAGAATTGTACAATGATATCTGAGTACATGAGATATAAATGCAACCCAGATGCCCTTGAAAATGGGAAAGGGCTCTGAAAATTTGACTGATACATGCAAAAAAAAAAGCGCTGCAAGCGGCTGAGGCCGACATCATCAAATGTATGGAGCTACATCAAAGGATGTAATGAAGAGGTCATCCGAGTGTGTGGGGGGCTACCTATAGGGCTACCCCCTCATGAGGGCTGAGACATCTCACACACACACGAGAATCACTGATGCCAGCTGCTGCATCATTGAACCATCGAGTATATGGATCCCGATCATGCTGAAAGGAGCTGGAGCTGAGAAAAAATCAAGTCAAAGGGAAATAAGGAGTCCCTTTTCCTGATCCGAGGCACCAAATAAGAGTGGATGATGGAACCAAGTTACACTGCCCTCTAGACCTATCTTCTGGAATGAATGAGCTGATGTCGACAGAAGGAGGTCTGCCATAGGTGAGGAAATAAGGGATCCTCAACTAAGGCACGAGAGAATAATAGAGTGACTAATAGACTAACACCAATGATGATGATGAAATGGGGGGACTGAGTAGCGAACAAACGACTTCCCTTGTAGATCATAAATGGTATGGATGACCTGGCAGCGACAAACACAATATCCTGAGGGATAGGGGACAGTGGGACTGAATTCCATAGTGTGCGACACGAGAGAGGGACTAAGAAATGAAGGATGGAGGACTATAGCAGGATCCAAAGGGATGCGGGATAGATTCCATGAATGCAATGATGACTCAACTCGGATGCTCTAAAAAAGGGTGACTCGATGGTGCTGCCACACAGAAAAGGTCTAATGGAGACCATACAAACATGAGTACAAGATGGTAACTCATGACGAAAGTCGATGCGAGCGTGGACAAGTATGGAGGCAAAGTGGTGCCCCTAGTACGAGTGTTGCAGGTGAAGAAATTCGATTTTGAGGAGAGGTGAAGTGACGCTTCATGGAAAAATGTGTCCTAGTGGAGCATCAAGTCACTAAAAACTAACAAATACCAATTTGAGGGCTTGGTGAGAGCTTTCCAATGGTATAGATAGTTCTTCAAACTGAGCTACGGTTTGGCCGCAGTCGGTGAAATAAAATCAGGGGTTTTCTTTTAAAAAGGCATTTTCCCTCCAAATTCACTCGTTTGTAGGTAGAGCTATGGTGAATGTAATGAGGAGAGAAGGCCCTAAATCTTACGGCAATCATAACAGAAAAACCGACGTTGGAATTTGAGGACCGTCAATTGTAGGTAAGAGGCCTAATCCTACTCTTTCGCTTTAGTGGGTTGAAAGTTCATTTTAGGTAGCCAGAGCTCATGAACAGGCCAAGTCGCACTTTTTGGGGTCTGTTCTGCGTCCTGGGTAGTAGGTACTGGGCATAAAACTATGACCTGTCCCAGGAAATGACCTGAAAAGTGAGACCTATCAGAGAAAGGGGGTTTCAGTGTTGTTTTTGGCTGAGATCTGGGATTTTTATGGTTGAGGGGCATAGGTGCCCCCAAGCATCTTGTGGTCATGCCAAAATGTATTTTAGGACAAAACACATTTTAATGATGTGGTGCGCCATTTGTTTTCATTATGGTTATGCAGTTTGAGAAAGGGAATGAAGGATTAATAATCTCTTTTGGTACTGCATATATGAATCAAATGGAATTTAAGTTTCTAGTTTGGCATACATGTTGTCACTATCCCAAAGAGAGGATTTTGGGATAATGAACTGGTGCTCTCCTAGAAAACTCATAGGTTGGTCAACAACAATGTCGAAAGGACTGGGTTGTTTATGTAATATGAAGGAATGATGAGGGGTATCATCCCTAGAGTGATCTAAAGTGATATGGGACTATAGAGGTTCTTCTAAATGTAGAAGAATAATGGTACTAGAGCCGACATGACCAGATACACTTAGAGAGTTGTGGAGAATTTCTTCTCCTGGATTCGCAAATATGAGTGCCCCCTTTCCCAAACATTGGGTGTCCATGTAATGGCCACAAGGTGTATGTGGTTTGGATGTATGGGTTCGATGTAAGGGGGGATAGATAAAGTCAGGGGTGGTGACTACTTCCATAATGTTGTCATCGTAATAGAGGATGGGGTGATTGGTGGAAGAAATACCACCTGACGCGACGAAGCTACCTGATTCATCATCATGAAAAGAGAGGTTCACATGTGTATCATCATAAGTGGTGACAGAAGAGTAATCAGATAAAGGATCTACCGATGTTGAGCCTAGGGTGATCGCTAAAGGGAGGTCAGGTGAAACATCAAGGGGAGTCTCCAAGGGGACTTCCACCGAGGGTCTCATGGATGATGATAGATAGCAGATGGTGGATGAAGGCTCTGTCATCTCGACATCATAAGGGGGAATATCAATGGGAGCATTCATGTCCTGTGGTGTTGCCGAAGCAAGAAGCACAAATAAGGGAGTAGTGGACTCATTGCGCTTGGCCTCAAATTGGCATAAGGCTTCTAAAGAAGAAAGATACTCGTCGAGGCGAGGAAAGAGGTGAGTGTAGTGGCCATGGAAATAAAAAAAATCACAAGGGTGATTTGTACACAATGGTTTGAGTTTCGGGATTGAATCGGGTATAGTGACATATACCTCTGGGATATCAGATTCTGGAAACGTCTCATTGACCATGGACTTAAGGTGAGGCAACTCCGGACAAGTATGGGTGGCATGGTTGACAAAATCACACAAAGCACACTGGATGGTACGCTTTGGAGGCCGAGAAGGGGCAGGGTTTGTAGGGGCAACCTTGTCCTTTGATGCCCCCTTGTGAGCTTTTCCCTTCTTACTTGAAGCGGTCGCAACGGGAGGTGGTTCCTGTTGAGGTGGCTGAGGCACTGTTGTAGTGGGAGAAGTCATAGGGACCGGTTAAACCAGGTTCAAAACAAGATAAGGTTTGGGTTGACAAGGTGGGGTAGCAGTTAGAGGATCGAGGTACCAGACTGGAATCCCAAGGGTCAGGTTAGGAAGAGAGAGGGTGGCCATAACAGGTACCGTGTACACTCTTGGTGGGGGAGCTAGGAATGATATCTGACCAGAGGGGTAATGACCAGGCGGGTCGGCTCCAAGATGGTTAAGGCTTGGAGGAACCATTCCAGGAGGATAAAGGGGCTCATGAGTACCAGCTGAAGGTGAAGGGCCAGGAGAAGAAGGTTCAGAAGGCTAATCAGAGGACATCATGATAATCTGGTAATCGGGGGAACTAGATGGAAGAGGTTGAGTGGCCACCCGACCTTCAGGTGGTTGGGTAGCAACAAATCCTTGCTGAGGGAAAGGATCAGTAAGCACAACTAGTTGAATAGGTGCAAGATTGGGAGGAACGGAAGGGATGGCTTGTTGTCCTCTCAATGTTTCTTGAGACTCCCATAGTTGTCACATCTGTGGTAGAAGAGGAAAACCATGCGTATAATGACCATAAACACCACAACAAGAACAGGGCTTGTTCGTACGAATAGGCCTATCTTGCTTGGGATGAGTGCCTTGTTGCTGGTTTTTAGTGTTAGTAGCATTACTTTGATTAGGTCTAGGATTACCAGGGGAAGGTTGATTTTGAGTGCCTTTCCTCTTCCTTTTTTAGGGAGGAGGATTAGTCATGCCTTGTTGTGCGTACAGCTACCCCTGAGGGGGTGGTGGTTACTATTGCGGGGGTTAAGAAGGCAAGGGAGGAGGAGCTGCTAATGCTGGAGGAGCTAAAGCACCAGGCTGTGGATACGGATAATAAGGAGGTTGGGTAAAAGTGTGGTAAACAGGAGGTTGGGAAAAAAGAGGAGGTATGCCGTATCCTGGATACGTGCTATCGCAAGGGGGAAAAGTGCCGGAGGTACTGGCCCCTCCCTGAGGAAAACCATAGCCCATGGAAGGTTGAGCATACGGATTAAAGAGAGCTCCAATGATACTGTCGGCGGCGTGAGATTCCCCTAGTGCATCGGCACCACCGGATCTGGGAATATCAGGTAAAACGGTGTAAACATAACCTGACTGAGCGTAGATCAAGTCATATTTAACGCAATTTGGAGAGTGGCTTCTTCGGTTTGAGGAAAGTGCGATGCGACATCTTTCCCGATAGGAGGCAAGAGAGATCTAAGGAACCAGTCCATGTAGACACGGTCTTCGAAGGTAGGGGCTCGACATAGGCTCTTTCTTCTCTGCCATTTTTGAACATGGTCGGATAGGCGGGTCGGAGACGATTGACGGAAAGAGATCAAGAGTTCGGTACCAGTGTCGTAACGAAGGGGAAGCTGGAAATAAGACAAAAAAGCTCGGGAAAGAGTTGCAAAGGTGGTATGAGAGGAAGGTGCCTAATCAACATACCACTTAGAAGCTTCACCTGTAAGCATTATTTGGAACAACTGAAGATAGATAGAGTCATCGGTAATGGAGTTAGACGAACACCACATGTGGGAAGATCGAATATGATTTGAAGGATCTTCTCCAACAAGGCCTTCAAACTTTGGGATGTCTGAAGGGAGCTTTGTTGGCATAGCAGGCCAACTGCCATCATGGTGTATAGGGTTGTTTATCAACTGGTCAAAACCAGGGAGGCCTGAAAAATAAAAAGTGTGTTGTACAGTTGTAAATAAACCTGCAAATGACAGAATATAGGCCTGCAAAAACATAAAATAAATAGCTAATAATGCAATAATATAAACCCAAGGAGGTGGGTCTCTCAACAAACAGTCTATAGGTGAGTAAAAAACTAATCAAAACACACTAAAAAAGCTAATAGATCTAAGGTCAAGAGGGACACGGATCTAAAAGACAAAATCTGCTGGAAAGTGGTGCAGAAAACAACAACAAATCAGAGGAAAAATTGTTGTAGAAAAGGTAGCGAAAGGCTATCTCCTGAAGGGAAATGGAGTGAACCCTATAGGAAAACCTAAAAAAATCTAGATGAGGTGATTTGGATGGATAAAAAGCCGATCTGAAGTGGATCTGAAGGTGAGGTGTCAGATCTGAAAAAAATGCCGAAGACTCTGAAATTTCAGGCAACCTACAACAACAAAAAATCTTCCACAAAAAGTGGAGGGTACTAAAGCCCTACGGGGCTAGGTTCCCAGTTAGTTGAGAAAAACAGAACAAGTACAGGTCCAAAACGGGTAGATACGGAGGTCAAAAAACCCTAAACAGAGGCTCAGACAAACCCAAAAAAAATTCATAAAAATCCCTGCAAAAAGTCCAGGTCGCAGTTTCTGACCTGTTTTCAGTAGAGGTTACAGTTTTTGGGCTGAAAAATGCACCCTGAAGGTCCAAGTCGTAGGTTTTGGGCCAAAAAGTGTGACCTGCACTTTCGGCACTCTCGACGGTAGGTTTCATAAAAAGCTGTTGTCTCAGCTGCGACTGATGTTTGTCACCTGCACAATAGGTCTGAAAACACACGGAAGTCAGAATTTTTATCGATTTAGGGTTTTATAGGTTAAAAAAAACATCAAGAAAAGAAAAAACAAGGGGCTGAAGAGAAATCCTAGGGTTTGAAGCAGCTGGATATGCAAGGATTAGAAAAACGACAACGATTGTAATCGTAAACCCATGTGGAGTCGCCAGTTGTTAGTATGAATCTTAATTCCAAGTGTACGAAAAAAGACCACTTTAGCTGTGCATAAAAAATAGCCCTAATAGCAGAAATGCCTGCTAATATCCTCAGATCTACAATTAGGTTATCAATATAAATGCTACAAAAACTAGATCTATGCATTAGAAGACATTAAACAATAGAAAAAGCAAGATTTACTCCATGCATCCAATAGACAAGACAAGAATATATCGAATGAATTTTGTATTAATGGCACCTGGGAGGAAAAAAAAAGAGGGTGTTCCTTGTTCTCCTTAATGTGATGGGTTCTTGTAAGTCCTCAACACTTCAGATGTAGAATTCCTCTCTCTTGATGGTGTAGAAAACCCAGACAAAAATAGGAGCAAAATATGATTATGATGGTGGATCAATAGTCAGACCAAAAGTATAGATCCAGAGTGATCTTTAGGCAACAAAAGGTGATAAATGAATGGGAAAACCCTTCTATTTATAAAAAAATATTGAGTTACTCTAGATATTGGTGCATAATTAAAATATTATTAACCAAATCAAGATCTAACTTTTATGGAATATTTTATTATATTTGTTGGAGGGAAAAGGAATTTGACTTGGGTCATATCCCTTTATTTGTAAATAATAAATAAATAAATGATTTATTTATCATTTTAAGGATGTGGTTGAGTAATAATCAAATAAATAATGATTTATTTAATTATTTAAGGGTGATTTAGTCATATTTAATAAAGAATATTATTTCAATAAGGTTTAAATAATTATTTTTAGAAAATAATACGATAAATAATGATTTATCTAATTAATTTCCTTGTTTTGGGTTAAATATAACTAGGAATATTAATTAAGCTGCTGTTTAACTAATTATTCCTTGAGGAAGATCAAACAAATGTATATTTATTTAATATTTCCTCATGGGGTTTTCTTTTTAGACCATAAAAAACTTAATAAAGGTGGTTTACTAAGTTACTTTCATAGTGAAAGAAATTTTACTTAAGGGAAAATTGGTCTTACATGGTGTACTTGGGTCCATATAATAACAATAGGTTAGATGACCAAAAAATGGTGTAACAAAGGGCTAGACAAAGAGGAACAAATCTAGTAAATGCCGAGCCAAGAATAATCGAGGCTCAAACCATGCAGAGCGTAGCTATAGTGACGCGGGGAGACAAATGAACTGGGGAAGATGCACAAAGGATGGACCCGATAAAACTAGTAAGGCCAGTGTCTCCAAAGCCAACATGCAGGCCAGATAAATAGAAGCAATTCTTTCAAGAGGCAGTAGAAGAATTTGCCTAGCTTGGGGGAAGAAAAGGAATCGAAATTCCACGACCGAAGGAAGGGGATGAAACCGAAGCCAATACAGGTACTACAATTGAAGAATGGTTCCGTCTATTTCTAAAAATTGTTAACAATGCACCCATGTTGGAAAAATTAAAACAGAACCTGGAAAGAGTAGTGCAGAAGACGACGGATCCAGGGGAATCATCTAGCACGACACATAAATATATACAAAGAGTGAAGAGAAATAAGAGAAGGACAGGCAAAGAGTTTAGGGTGAATACTCAAGTCGCGAGATTCCAAATAAAGGACACAATGCTTGATATGGGGTTCGACGTAAATATCTTGCCCAGAAAAACGTGGGAAGCATTAGGGAAAGCAAGACTAACATACTCACCAATTCAACTCCATATGGAAAACCAGTACTGCATTGTGCCCATAGGCAGGCTGGAGCAGGACGAAGTCGACGTTGCGAGAGTAAATATGTACACTTACTTTGAGGTCATCGACATTATATGAGACAAAGGTCCCTATCCAGCATTACTGGGGATCGACTGAGCTTTTGAAAAATATGCAGTAATAGATTTGAATAAGGAACTGATGATATTTTAGGATGGAGAGGTCAGAGTCACCCAGCCACTTGACCCGTATCAAGGTCCTCGATACACAAAGTCTGTCGATAACAGAGAAGATGCTCAACTTCTCGACCATCTTTATAAAATGACTGTAGGAAGAAGGGAAGATTACATGAACCCGACAGCGAGAGGTTCAGTGAGATGGAGGAGCATTCAAAGCTTAAACATGGGCTCAGACATAGACTAGGAGGACTGGCAGCAAGGGGGATATGAGACCAGCACAAGGAGATGTGCCACCATTAGAAGAATCAATTGGATCGGGACTGAGGTAAGAGGTTACCCAAATTTGTCCAATATGAATGTTGTAGATAATTTCATTATCAAAACAGAAGATAATGTATCGGAGTATCATAGGGTTCCGCTCATGGACATGGCCTTGCAATCCATGGCTGCAAGACGATGGAAAAAATACCACAACTCACTGTCGCGATGGAACAAAATTTCAGCAGCATTGAAAGCCGGGTTCAAGGGAGAAGAAGGACCCCAATGCACTCGAAAGTTTCAGGGGAATTCAGATCCCACAAAGCATTTGAAGAAGTGTGAATATCAATGGAAAACTGCAGGATACCCGCACGAGATGTGGGTCCACAAATTTATACACTCCCTCGATAGGATTCCACAGGCCTGGTACC
Source organism: Pinus albicaulis (assembly GCA_034641835.2). Classification (NCBI taxonomy): domain Eukaryota; kingdom Viridiplantae; phylum Streptophyta; class Pinopsida; order Pinales; family Pinaceae; genus Pinus; species Pinus albicaulis. The sequence continues at coordinate 276,879,301 of CM076571.1, forward strand.
TAACGGAGGAGAGGAAAATGGGAACTAGCACTTGGCAAGAAGTTATGAAGAAGTTTACACAATGCTTCTTATTTGAAGGAAAAAAAGATACAGTTACCCAAGCGATACATGCCATTAAAAAAGTACTTTTCTTCCCATAAAATCAGGAGGAGGATGAGAAACCACTCCCGAACCAAAACATCCGACAATCAGTAGCATGCAAGAAAATAGACAATGAAATGGACGATGATAATCTAGAGGGACTTCGACATCTATACTTTGAAGAAACAGAGGGAGAACAGAATATTTAGGAAAACCTGACAACCGAGGGAATTCATTTGCTCCCGCTCAAAGCTAAGGAAATGACTATTGGGACCGAAGGGAAGCCTAAATTAGCATCGATCGAGGACTACTGGGATGCTCAGATGACCAAGGAAATATTCAGTCTACTACAGGAATATGAGGACTTGTTTCCATTGTCCATAGCCAACTTGAAAGGAGTCAAAGGGGACCTGGGAGAAATGCATATAATACTAAAGCCTAATGCGAGACCAATCAAACACATACCTATTGATTGAATCCAAGGGTAAAGGAAAAGGTTAAAGCGGAAATCGACAAGATGCTGAAGGCAGGGTTGATATTCTTGGTGGAGGAAGCAGAATAGGTAAGTCCCATATTTATATAGAGAAAAAAGGATAAGGCGGAAATCCAAGTCTGTGTCGATTATAGGAGTTTGAACAATGCCTGTATACATGACCCATTCCCCACCCCATTCAGTGATGAAGTCCTAAACAATGTTGCAGGGAATGAAGCATATTATTTTATAGATGGATTCTCAGGGTACCATCAAGTAAGGATAGCTCAGGAAGATAAGAAAAATACAACCTTCACCACGGAATGGGGCTCCTTCACATACCATGTAATGCCATTAGGCTTGAAGAATGCGCCAGCAGTATTTTCGTGCATTGTCATAGTAGCATTCCGTGACTATATCCACAAATTCCTAGAGGTTTATATGGATGACTTGACCATCTACAACCTATTGAAATACCATGCCACGCTACTAAGAATTATGTTTTATAGGTGTAGACAACTACATATATCATTGAACCTAAATAAGTGCATATTTGCGATGCCTTTTGGAACATTGATCGGACACATTGTATGAAAACAAGGAGTCTGCGTAGATCTAGCAAAGGTAGTGGTGATAATCAACATGGAAACTCCAGAAACTGTGAAACAATTGAGGTCATTGTTAGGCCATACAGGTTATTACAGGCGATTCATCCGAAACTACACGAAGATAACAGCACCATTGGAGAAGCTATTTTGGAAATCAGAACAATTCAATTGGACTGAAAGTTGTGCAACGACCCTAGACACCTTGAAGGAAAAATTGGCAAGTGCACCAATATTGGTTCATCCAGATTGGGACAAGAAATTTCGTGTCCACATTGATGCTTCAAGCATCGCACTCGAAGCGGTTCTAGCCCAACCAGGGGACAATACAGTTGATCACCCAGTGTACTTCGCAAGTCGGAAACTATCAACAGTGGAATGGAACTACACCACGATAGAAAGGGAAGCATTAGCAATGGTGTACTCCCTCCAAAAGTTTCACCACTACCTGCTAGGAGGAATGTTCAAGTTTTTTACAGACCATTTAGCTCTGAAGTATCTAGTGAACAAACATATTTTGGAAGGAAGGATATGCTGATGGCTCCTACTCTTTCAAGAATTCACCTTTGAGGTGATAGTCAAACCTAAGCGATTGAACGTGGGACCAGACCACCTATCAAGGCTTGAAACCAGAGAAAATGAAGGATCTCTGGATGATCAGCTGCCAGACACTGATATTTTAAGGGTAGAAGCCATTCCAGAGTACCTGGATCAGATCACGACCTACATAACCACATGACAGTGCCCAAAGGAATATATCGCCGTATAGAAGAAACACCTAGTAGTCCGGGCCACAGAATACCAGCTCATCACATGACACTTGTACAAAATGGGGTTGGACCAGATCTTACGAAGATGTGTCCTGGACCATGAGAGGGAGGTCGTATAATGGGAGTGCCACTCTGGAGTTGTGGGAGGACATGTAGGAGCTAAATCAATGGCTAGAAAAGTACTACATGCGGGCTTATGGTGGCCGACGGTACACATTGACAGTAAGGAGTTCGTAAAGAAATGTGATGTTTTCCAGAGAACAGGACATCCATCACATAGAGACGAGCTTCCACTACACCCAGTATAAGCACTACAACCATTCGAGAAATGGGTAGTTCATTTTATAGGCCCGATTTCACATGTGGCAAGAAACTCGCAGGCCCAGTATATCATCACCACAACCTGTTTGGGTTCCCATGTTTTGGCCAGATTGGCAAGACCAAAAGATGAGACAACATCAAACCACTTTCAGACCTCAAGATCTAGCCCTCCTGGGTCGAAAGAGGGATCTCTCTATGATTTTCAAAGGTATATGTCTTTAAAGTTCAAATGTTGAGATGTTGGGCTAGTTATAAGGCTCGGGGTTTTGTTTGATTTGTTTTGATTTGGTTGTTGGGAATCATGAATGAAGGTTTCAATATAAGATAAGGAAAGGCAAAGAAAATTTTAGTCAGAGAGAGTTAAATTCAGGTAGTGTCTCAAGACCATTGGGCAAATGGAGTCAGGAAATGGTTTACTTGCTGTTCAATATGCAGGCTTTCAGTTGGGCTAGTCATCTAAAGCATTGGGTCCTAAAAAGATAGGTAGAGTGAAAAAATTAGGGAAGAAAGCGAAAGAATGAGGGTAAACCAATTTTTGTCTATAGATCAGGTCAAAGGTCATTTAACTTCAGACCTACTTGGACATACTCTTAGGCAACTCTCAAAGAAAGGAAAGGAACAAAATGAGGGATCTTAGAAAGGTTTAACAAACTGAAAAGGATCCTAGTGAGACAGAGACAGAGTTATAAACTCCCAGTTTTCCCAATTCATTCAATTAAACTCTAACAAGAACATCTAAGAAGCAGATTCATTAACTCATACATCAGCTAGCAGGCAATAACATCCACTACACTGGTTAAATTAACTGAAACTAATTCTTAGATAACACATTTAGCATAAATCATTAAGGCAAGGAGAGAAGAAGCATAGGGTACCTAACAAGGGCAAATCCTATGCCAAATTTATGATGCAAGCCAGAAGAAGTGAAATGGGATGAAATAAAACATAGAGACAGGAAAACATCACCACATCTTTAGATCAGGATCCAAAGGAATGTGCTTGTCATATTAAGAGAAACACCAATCAGGTACAGCATTTGTCAATAGCTTGAAATTCAGTTTGAAAACATACTCCTCAGCCTATCTTACAACTTTACACAGTGAGCATGCCTCAAGAGAAAGCTTGCAATTCACAGATATCTCATCAACAACCTTTACAATAATTTTCTCACGAGTTTTATAGCATAATATGAGCCGAGGAGGTAGGTACAATACTAAATGAAGCATTAAACTTAGGAAAAGAAAAGGGCCGAAGCCCATTTTGTTTTAAACTCTGAGCATTAATCTCTGGCACTCTTTGGAGGAAAGAATGGTCTTCGTCAGGCTTCATTAACTCCAGGTATGTCTCTGATGCATTCTGGTTTGTTTTACTCTGGAGTACCTTTGGTGAATAAACAAAAGGTAAATAAATGACTGAATGGTCCACCATACTTGTGAAACAAATGCTCTGGTAGCTTTGGACTGTGGTCTGGGCAGAAATCTCCTCTGGAGCACGGCGTAGAATAAAAGCAGTATGGGAAACCTATCCTTTCCTAGGAAAAACATTCTGCTGATGTAGAAAAACCTGCTATATATTAACTTCTGCATATCCGTATCCTCTGGTGGTCTATGATGTCTTTGACTTGGTAGCTTGCCTTGAAAAACTTGGTTTAATGCTCAAAAATATTTGTTTGCGTGCCTGGAACTCTCTGCCACTTCATTTATGTCTATGTAGGTGAAAACTTGCCACTGTATCAAAACTTTGTAATCATGGCGGCGTTTCACCTCATGTACCCTGCAAAAACCCACAGCTGTGTGAAGAAATCCATGCATGGAGAAGGTGGACGGTTACGGAGGATGGGCATAGTGGTAGCGCGATGATGGTGAAATGGTGGTTTTACATGAAATGATGGTGAAAATGCATTGAAATGGTATTAACAGCGAACAAATAGGGTTTGATGGTAGAATGCATGTGGACCGTTCGATCGTGGTCCGGAGACAAAGATCAACAACGAAGATCAACATAGCGGGATGGCTTTCTGAAAATGGACGAAATGAACATGAAATATTAACTTTAATGTAAAAACCCAAAACTTTGGTTATGACGAAAATAAAAAGAAATGCGATGAAAATACAATGAATCGCGATCGTATGCGGTGGGACCCAGCGTGGTGGAGGGCGATTAGATCTGAGCCGTTAGATCTTCAGATCCAACGGACGGTCAAGATTAAGTCGGATAATTGCAATTGCAATGGACGAGAGGGATGCACTTTTTATAATTTGCGATGCGATTGGGATGGGAAAGCGATGACCATTGGATCTACACGGGGATCGATGGTGGAGATGTGGATCAGGGGATCGCAATAGGAGGGGACACAAAGGGGCGGCATCATAGATCTTCCGATTGCGATTGGGCGGAGACATGCGATAGCCGTCAGATCAGTGGGGAGATGGACGGCTAGGATCTGATCGGGAGATGGTGTGATCGGGAATCAGAGGGAAGGACTTGCAATCACGATCAGAAGGGAGTTGTGATTGCGATGATCGAAGGGGAGTTGCGATCAATCGCATCGCAAATACTTGTGATGAACCGATCGGGGGACCTAACCAAAATGCTGCGATTACAAAGATTTGCGATTAGTGCGGGTCGTCCGATCTGCATGGGAAAAAATGGTGGGGATTAAGTTGGGCAATCGCAATCAGGGGGGGGACAGGAGGTGACACACATCACAGTTCCGATTGCGATTGGGGCGGGGAGTGCGACTAGCGCTCCGCCGTCAGATCTTTACAATATATAAATGGCATAAAATGCATCTTGGGACTTGTATAACAAAAAAATCGCATCAGAGTTTTTCAATGCCACAAAGGAATGCGCCGATCTTGCAAGCTGCGATTGCAATTGGCCCCCAAGGCTTTAAGCGCTTGGTCTTAGCGCAAAGGGTATATGTGGGGAAGTGGTTGGGGTTGGAAGGAAAAGGGGCTAAGCCCTATTATAAGTTTGGAAAGTGGGTTTTTTCCCATTTCAATGAATTTTAATGGTTAGGGAGGGTAATGATAGGAGGACAAAGGGGAAATTTGGCAAAACAAAAGATAAGGGTAGGGTTTTAAGGGGATTTTGGGGAGATTTAGGAGAGTATGGGGAGATTTAGGGCGAACAAAGGGGACTTTGACAAAAGGTAAAAAGGAGTGAAATGAAGTGTTCTGCAGAGGTACAAGGGGCAGATAATGGCCTTTTTGGAGCATCATTCTTCATCAGTGAGGCTCATTGACATCAGTGCAGCAGGGGGGAAAACAGTAAAAGGCAGTGAACATAAAGAGGCTTCAAGGATGATGTGTTTTCAAGGGAAATGCATTCCTTGAAGGCTCATAAAACATTCTAGCCCCTTGCTTGCTTGTCAAGGAATTCATAAGGGGCTAACAGTGGCTCCACATGGGGATGGCTTCTTCTTGGAGGAGTCAAGAATTCAGAAAATGATCTTTGGTGTAGGCCAGATGCCTGCTGCTTAAGCCACCTTTCTTCTTTGATTCTCAGCTGCCACAAATATGATAGATCAGCAAAACATTCCTGACCATATACCTACCCATCCTACAATCCTAGCATTTTTTCTTTTAGGGTGCATTTGAAATAGTAGACCCTTTGCATCATTTATTTTTATAAAAGAAAATAAACCTACTCTAAATCTACCCTTATTGCTCAATGAGACCAGATTAGACTGTTGGTCTCATATGTTTCTCTACCTAATCTAATATCTACTGGGATTAAGTTGTCCAGCAGATTTCTTCTCTACATTCTACAAAAGAAATTTAAAAACAGTCAAGCCGGGATTAGACTGTCTGACTTGCTGGACTTTTCAGGAATTAAAAACAACTAACTACATGCCCAAAAACTAAGATTTATTGAGCTTTTCCTACCTACCCTACTCTAACTGGAATATTTAAAAGTCTAGCTTACAAACATTGTCTTCCAATGTAACCAATCCATCAAGTGATCCCATGACTGGTCCTTTCTGCTCAGCTCCTTGAGCAGGCTGGATAGGCAGGGCAGATCCCACTCTTTTTTTTCAATAACAACAGTTTTGAAAAAATTTCTTTCTGTTTGCAACATGTTGCTCAAAAAGACCTTTGATCCTTCCTCAAATGTTTGCAGGAAATGAGCATAAGAATCATGAAAAGATACCTGGCTATGAATATTTGGCAGGCATGCTTCAACCAGAATATCTTCTTCTTCCACTGGATCAAGAAGAAGACTCTCTTGAGAGAGAGAATCTCCCTCATCTTCTTCATTTTCTGAATTGGAGGACTCATCGTATATTGCAGCTGGGTCTTCTTGGAGCTCTGATATGTTCTGCTCTGATGTGCTGAGCTCCGTGAAAAGATCTATGTATACTTGAGTAGTGGTTTGTTGCATTTCTTCCTCTTTTTCAAGAGAAGGCTCGTTATTTTCATCTTGCTCAAGAATCTCTTCTTTTATTCTCTCTTCTGAAAGGAAAGGCTGCTGGCTACCAGTCTCACTGATGATCTGTGGTAAAGCAGAATGAATATTCAAAGAATCTTCATCTGCTATTATACTGTCGTAGCTCTCTCCATCAGTATCGTAGATAGGCTGACTGGTTTAATTACTTCTCTGAAATTGCTGGCTCTGATCTTCCTCCCATGAATCTAAGGATGATGGTCTTGCAAGCTCGGCTTCCTTTTGAAAACACTCATCATCCAATAGATCATAAATAGTAGAACCATAACTGTAAGTAACGTCACCCACCAAACCTTCTGGATTTTCAACAGGTATTTCTTCATCCTGATCCACAGAGGAGTCTTCTAGATCCGAATCATCAAACTCAATAGACGAGTGAGCAAGGGAATTTTTTCTATAAAATACCTCGGAGGTGGATCGCTGATTTAATATCTGATCGATTTCTTCTTCTGTCAAAAGGTGGGTTCCCCTTTCATCATGGACAGAAGAGCAGCAATCCTCTTTTTCTTGCATTAGCTGACTAGGAGGCGGGATGTTATCTTGAGCCTCTTCTTCCACATCAAATTCTGCCTCTTCTATGTGGTCTCTTGTTTCCTCAAGGCAGCGTTCCCTATTAGCCTTTTCTATTAGGTCATGATCTTCTCTAGTCAACGTAACACGAGACATAGGTAAACAATCAGGCAGTTCCTGGTCACTTTCTTCTTCGTCTTCAATAGATTCTTGAGCATCATACATGTCCTTCTCATCTTCTCAGCCTTGAGTTGTTTCTTGTTCTGGAAGAGGCATGGGCTATTCTAAATAATCATCATTTGCATTCAGATTAGTAGTGTACATTTCCAGCACTTTAGCAAATATTTTCGTTAATTCATATAATTGATCTTCCAAAGCATCATACTTTGGATCCCTGTCCATGTTTGGATTCATGCTTATGCAAAGAAGGCTACTGCTTCTTCTCAACCTGTTCAGAGTCTTCTACCAGTGGAGTCATTTGGTCTTCTAGGAGTTATGGAGTGTGGAGTCACCAGGTGGATGTATATGAATGCTTGTAACATGATGCTATCCACCATCAGCAATTGAATGCCAATCTAACCAGAGATCTTGGGTCTTTTGAGTGCCTAAGAGTATGTAAGATAAATGCACTCAATTCCCCAGCAGAGTCGCCATTATGTTGGGGTTCCCATGTTTTGGCTAGATTGGCAAGACCAAAAGATGAGACAACATCAAACCACTTTCAGACCTCAAGATCTAGCCCTCCTGGGTCTAGAGAGGGATCTCTCTATGATTTTCAAAGGTATATGTCTTTAAATTTCAAATGTTAAGATGTTAGTCTAGTTATAAGGCTCAGGGTTTTGTTTGATTTGTTTTGATTTGGTTGTTGGGAATCAGGAATGAAGGTTTCAATATAATATAAGGCAAAGCAAAGAAAATTTTAGTGAGAGAGAGTTAAATTCAGGTAGTGTCTCAAGACCATTGGGCAAATGGAGTTAGGAAAGGGTTTACTTGCTGTTAAATATGCAGGCTTTCAGTTGGGCTAGTCATCTAAAGCATTGGATCCTAAAAAGATAGGTGGAGTGAAACAATCAGGGAAGAAAGCGAAAGAATGAGGGTAAACCAATTTCTGTCTATAGATTAGGTCAGAGGTCATTTAACTCCAGACCTGCTTGGACATACTCTTAGGCAGCTCTCAAAGAAAGGCAAGGAACAAAATGAGGGATCTTAGAAAGGTTTAACTAACTGAAAAGGATCCTAGTGAGACAGAGACAGAATTCTAAACTCCCAGTGTTCCCAATTCATTCAATTAAACTCTAACAAGAACATATAAGAAGCAGATTCATTAACTCATACATCAGCTAGTAGGCAATAACATCCACTACACTGGTTAAATTAACTGAAACTAATTCTTAGATAACACATTTAGCAGAAAACATTAAGGCAAGGGAAGCAGAAGAATAGGGTGCCTAACAAGGGCAAATCCTAAGCCAGATTTCTGATGCAAGCAAGAAGAACTGAAATGGAATGAAATAAAACACAGAGACATAAAAACATCACCACAGATTTAGATCAGGATGCAAAGGAATGTGCTTGTCATATTAAGAGCAACACCAATCAGGTATATAATTTTCCAATAGCTTGAAATTCAGTTTGAAAACATACTCCTCAGCCTATCTTACAACTTTACACAGTGAGCATGCCTCAAGAGAAAGCTTGCAATTCACAAATATCTCATCAACAACCTTTACAATAATTTTCTCAAGAGTTTTATAGCAGAAGATGAGCCGAGGAGGTAGGTGCAATACTAAATGAAGCATTAAACTCAGGAAAAGAAGAGGGTCGAAGCCCATCCTGTTTTAAACTCTGAGCATTAATCTCTGGCACTCTTTGGAGGAAAGAATGGTCGTCGTCAGGCTTCATTAACTCCAGGTATGTCTCTGATGAATTCTGGTCTGTTGTACTCTGGAGTACCTTTAGTGAATAAAAAAAAGCTAAATAAATGACTGAATGGTCTGCCATACTTTTGAAACAAATGCTCTGGTAACTTTGGACTGTGGTCTGGGCAGAAATCTCCTCTGGAGCATGGCGTAGAATAAAAGTAGTATGGGTAACGTGTCCTTTCCTGGGAAAAACATTCTGCTGATGTAGAAAAAACTGCTATATATTAACTTCTGCATATCCGTATCCTATGGTGGTCTATGACGTCTTTGACCTGGTAGCTTGCCTTGAAAAACTTGGTTTAATGCTCAAAAATCTTCGTTTGCGTGCCTGGAACTCTCTACCACTTCATTTATGTCTTCGTAGGTGAAAAATTTCCACTGTAACAAAACTTTGTAATAATGGCGGCGTTTCACCTCCTGTACCCTGCAAAAACCCACAGTTGTGTGAAGAAATCCATGAACGAAGGAGGTGGACGGTTACGGAGGACGAGCAGAGTGGTAGCGCGGCGGTGGTGAAATGGTGGTTTTACATGAAATGATGGTGAAAATGCATTGAAATGGTATTAACAGAAAAAAAATAGGGTTTGATGGTAGAATGCATGTCGACCATTCGATCGTGGTCTGGAGACAAAGATCAACGGCAGAGATCAACATAGCGGGATGGATTTCTGAAAATGGACGAAACGAACATGAAATATTAACTTTAATGTAAAACCCCAAAACTTTGGTTATGACGAAAATAAAAAGAAATGCGATGAAAATACAATGAATCGCGATCGTATGCGGTGGGACCCAGCGTGGTGGAGGACGATTAGATCTGAGCCATTAGATCTTCAGATCCAACGGACGGTCAAGATTAAGTCAGATAATCGCAATCGCAATGGACGAGAGGGATGCACTTTTTATAATTTGCAATGCGATCAGGATGGGAAAGCGACCACCGTTGGATCTACACGGGGATAGACGGTGGAGATGTGGATCGGGGGATCGCAATCGGAGGGGACACAAAGGGGCAGCATCATAGATCTTCTGATTGCGATTCGGCGGAGATATGCGATAGCCGTCGGATCAGCGATGAGATGGACGGCTAGGATCTGATCGGGAGATGGTGTGATCAGGAATCGAAGGGAAGGACTTGCGATCGATATTGGAAGGGAGTTGCGATTGCGATGATCGGAGGGGAGTTGCGATCAATCGCATCGCAAATACTTGCGATGAACTGATCGGGGGACCTAACCAAAATGTTGCGATTATGAAGATTTGCGATTAGCGCAGGCCATCCGATCTGTGTCGGAAACAACAACGGGGATTAAGTCAAGCAATCGCAATCGAGGGGGGACAGGAGGTGACACACATCATAGTTCCAATTGCGATTGGGGTAGGGAGTGCGACTAGCGCTCCGCCGTCGGATCTTTACGATAGATCAACGGCATAAAACGCGTCTCGGGACTTGTATAACAAAACAATCGCATCGGAGTTTTTCAATGCCACAAAGGAATGCACCGATCTTGCAAGCTGCGATTGCGATTGGCCCCAAGGCTTTAAGCACTTGGTCTTAGCACAAAGGGTATATGTGGGGAAGTGGTTGGGGCTGGCGGGAAAAGGGGCTAAGCCCTATTATAAGTTTGGAAAGTGGGTTTTTTCCCATTTCAATGAATTTTAATGGTTAGGGAGGGTAACGATAGGAGGACAAAGGGGAAATTTGGCAAAACAAAAGGTAAGGGTAGAGTTTTAAGGGGATTTTGGGGAGATTTAGGAGAGTATGGGGAGATTTAGGGGGAACAAAGGGGACTTTGACAAAAGGGAAAAAGGGGTGAAATGAAGCATTCTACAGAGGTACAAGGGGCAGATAATGGCCTTTTTGGAGCATCATTCTTCATCAGTGAGGCTCATTGACATCAGTGCAGCAGGGGGGAAAACAGTCAAAGGCAGTGAACATAAAAAGGCTTCAAGGATGATGTGTTTTCAAGGGAAATGCATTCCTTGAAGGCTCATAGGACATTCTAGCCCCTTGCTTGCTTGTCAAGGAATTCATAAGGGGCTAACACAACCAACTATTTGAAAATATGGGCAGAGGAAATGTTGGTGAAGGACTGCACAGCCGGCACAGCAGAATGGTTCATATTTGAGAACATAAACAGCCGATTTTGGCTGCCTGAAAAGTCTGACCAATAATCAGGGTACGCATTTCGTCAATGCCACCATTAAATCCCTGCTCAAAAGCTTCATGGTACAACATCACAGGAGAAACCCCTACCACCCACAAGCTAATGGCACGGTAGAGGCATTCAACAAAATCCTTGAAAAGGGATTAAAAAAAATCTGCAACGCTCAATGAGACGACTGGTACGAACGTATACCAACAACTCTGTGGGCATACTGGACAACTGTCAAGAGGCTCAATAAGAAAAACTTCATTCCAGCTCGTGTACGGAAGAGAGGTCGTAGTACCAGTAGAGTTTGCAATGCCCAACCTCCCAATCGCAACCTCACTCTAGCTATCAGAAGAAGAATCCCTGAAGGACATATTATAGGAGTTGCAATTGCTGGAAGAAGATAGGTTTTTATTAGATTTCCACCAAACTGTCCAAAATGAAAGACAAAAAGCGTGGCACGACCGCCACATCAAACACAAAACTTTCAAGGTTGGTGGAAAATTTTTACTATATGACAACAGGTACCAAAGGTTTCCAGGGAAACTGCAAATGCATTGGCTAGGACCATATCATGTAATCGAAATCAAAGAGTTTAGAGTAGTGCAATTAACACAGCTAGACAATGAAATACTGCCAGGATGGGTGAACGGCGCACGCCTCAAACCCTACCACGAGTAATTTCAGCATTTTTTTTTTTCAAATAAGCTCTCGCAACCAAGAGAAGTCAGTAGGGTAGAGTAGGCTAGAATAGATTGAGTCAATAACTCTCTCACACCCGAGAAGAGCTTAGATAGGATTCCCAATAAAGATACTTCGTAGCATAAGAAAAATTCAATGTTGCATTGCAGAGACCGCAATGCAACCGATTATGGTCGAGGGGGATCAAGTCGAATGTGTCAGCCACGTCAGAAGGAAAAGCATGTCAAGCATCATTCCATTCTTGTTACTCATAATACCCATGTCAGTCCGTAAGATTACCGAGATTTGAAAAATAATTTCCATAATTAGCATCACCCATACTGCAATAAATTTTCCATAGTAAGCCATAACCATCACCTGTCACGTCTACCCAAACCCTGAAACCACAGTCAGCTTTGTCAGAACCCACCTTAGCCCGGTAACTAATAGCACGATTATAGCCGTGGGGAAAGGCATGAAAAATTAATTAGTTATGGGGTCTTATCAACCTCATGCGTGTCGGTTACTTACACAACCTGCATGACAGAAAGCACGAGAATACCGGAGAAGTCCGAGTTAGAATCAGAAACAAAAAACGCAGCAAGGGAAACATCACCAGAGAAAGAACAAGGAAGGAGTCCAAAAGCAGGGATTCATAAGGAAATAGGAGTAATAGAGTTGCAAGAGTATCAAAGGAGATCAAAGATGACCAGGGTCGTGCCAGTAGTCATTGAGCATGAGCTTGATGAGAGGATTCATAAGATGAAATCCCTGGTAGGAAAATATGACAATGCCTCGTTGATTGGTACCGACCTCACAGACTCTTTCCAATTCCTAGCAATGAAGAAACAGGTCTACACAGAGAATTATGCAACAGAGGTGGGACAAAAAGCACAAAGAGTACTTCCAGAGTTCAGAGGAGTGCAGCAATCCACCATACTTAACCTACAGAACCTCCAGTGTTTGGCACTACAGGAGCTGCAATGCAATGCACCAAGTTTTTACTAAGCAAAATTCACAATGGGTCACTCTGGCTGGGAAGAGAGATCCCAATTCACGTTGAAGACATTCATAGATTGACCAGTTTGTCATAGGAGGGGAGAGACGTCTCTACAGCTTTCTAGACGGTGTCTAAGGGAGCAAAGAAAGCACGGGACATGGACTACTACAAAAAATATGACACCAAGAGAGGGGAAAAGGAGCTAAGATAGACTTATTCAACAACCCGGTGATCAATTTTGTGTGTTACTTGATCACAAGCAAAAAAATGAGACATTATACAAAAGGGGAATGCATGCTAGACACTATCTTAGTTGCGGAGCATTGTCTCCAGGGGACATAGTTGAACTGGTGCTCGTTTCTACTTAATGAGTTGTTTGAAGCATGCGAGGACAACTAAAAGAGGGCCATAGGATTCATCTACAGGTACCTTTTCATGGCGCTGGCCATGTGGAAATGGACATTTCCAGGAATAAGGCAACCACTAGAAGTGGCGCCAGGCCAACCACTCACAATGAAGTTCACACCTTGGAAAACATCAGGGGACCCCAACTCGAAGGAGGTGAACAAGGAGGTGTTCAAATTTTGGTACAGCTAGATGGTGGACATCAAGATGAGCCAACGATGAATTCCACGAACCCTGCTACATAGATATGTGGCACAAATATTGTTTGGGGTTAACCATAAGCATATTTACATCCAGCCAGCCTGCGTGCTGGAGTCAACCTTCAAGATGAGGCCATTGAAATTCCAAATTGATGAGCAGGATTTTCACGCAGAGGTATGTGTTAGAAAATTGTATATTATAGGGCAATGAAACACATAAAATATGCGGAAAACACAAGCACACAAAACACATAAAACCAGAGAGACACAGATATACATGGTTCACCCAATTTTGGCTACGTCCACTCCGAAGAGTGAGTCATTCCTTTCTATTATCCAACAAAATGAAGAGACACAACCTACAACAAATTCATTGTAATATCCTTTGTTCTCTCTCACAGTCTCCCTATATTTTTCTCCCTCTGAGAATACACATACGATACACATATGCAATACAATACCCTCATACAAAGCGAGGGGTTTCCTTCTAGGGAAAAAAACCCTAAACTAAACATAACTTATACCATCAGATCATCCGCCTAATGAACGGCCTAGATTGACTAGAAATTACTATACTTTACAAGGCAATTTTACATTTTTTTTTAGCTTTGGGGGAAATGCCCCCAAAACCCCCCCTAGGGGGGGGCTCAATAAAGTCGCAGCCACCCCCCCTGGAACCCCCAGGCAGCGTTTAATTATAGGCATCATTGCCGCCACATTAAGGTACAAGGGTCCAACACTGTGATACAAAATAAACAAGATAATCAGGCTCCACACCCAAAAATCTCCCACTTGGATACTGATTGTAGCAACTCTACTGCTGCTTCATTTGTTGGACAATGACTCCTCTCTAGACCTGGCTATTTCTCATCTTCATCGTCATCCTTGAAGACCAATTGAAACTGAGCATAATCTCAGTTTCTCCCTGGTTACAACTTTTTTTAGCATATCTGCAGGATTCTGGATACTGTGTATCTTTTCCAGCTTCAACTATCCATCTTCCAATACTGAATGTATGAAATGGTACTTGAGATGTATGTGTTTAGTCTTGGAATGAAATGCTGAGTTCTTTGCAAGATGAATGGCACTTTGGCTATCACTGTATAACATGCCCATATCATGCTCCTTACCCAATTTATCCATAAACCTTTGTAACCAAATAATTTCTTTACTAGCTTCTGTAGCAGCAACATCATGGAAACTTTTACGGGCTAATATTCGCAGGTGGGCTAAATTTCCATGCTTTTTGCAAAAAAAAAGATTCGCCAGTTCCCATTTTTTTAAAAATTGATTCACCCAAATTTTATAGTATAAAAATATTTTACCCTAAAAATCGCCAAAATTGTATATTTACTAATATAAAATGATTACAAAACTAAATATTTTTACAAAAATAACATCAAAAATTTTACAATTCACATATTGGGGACTACTAAGATTCCCCAAGTTTTTAAACTTTCATATAAACATCCATCCTTAAAATTTTCCCTGAGAAACATACTCTGCTTCTGTTGTTGAAAGTGCAACAACAATTTGGATTTTTGAAACCCAACTGACAATTGTTCCACCTACAATAAATACATATCCTATAGTGCTCCTCCTGTTATCTCTGTCACCTACCATATCTGCATTAACATATCCCTGTAGAGAAATGTTTGAACCAACAAAGAATAATTCTTGATTTGTGGTACCTCTCAAATATCTGAGAATCCATTTTACTACCATCCAATGTTCTTTTCCTAGATTGTTCATGTACCTTCTTACAACTCCCACTGCATGTGCAATATCAGGCCTTGTGTAGACCATTGCATACATTAAGCTTCCAACTGCTGATGCATATGGAACTTTAGACATATATTCCATTTCTTCTTATGTCTTAGGGAACATCTCCTTACTAAGTTTGAAATGGCTAGCAAAAGGTGTACTAACTGGTTTTGCATTCTGCATATTAAATATTTTCAACACCTTTTGTATGTACTCATTCTAAGATAGTGTTAATTTGCGATTTTTCCTGTCTCTAGTTATTCTCATACCAAGGATTTGTTTTGCAGCTCCCAAATCCTTCATTGCAAATGAATTTGCCAATTTTATTTTGAGCACATTTATTTCCTGCATGTTAGACCCTGCAAAAAGCATGTCATCTACATACAATAACAATATAATATAGCTGCTGTCATTTTGCTTTTTCAAGTAAACACAATGATCAGAGTGACATCTAGTATAACCTTGTTCATACATGAACTTGTCAAATTTTAGATACCACTGCCTTGGAGCCTGTTTTAAGCCATACAAGCTCTTCTTTAACTCGCATACTAATTTTTCTTTCCCTTTGACCTCATATCCTTCTGGTTGCTCCATATAGATCTCTTCGTCCAAATCGCCATGGAGAAATGTTTTCTTTACATCTAACTGTTCAAGATGTAAATCTTCCGCTGCTACAAGACTTAAAACAGTTATGATTGAAGTCATATTAACAACAGGAGAAAATATTTCATCAAAATCAATACCTTTCTTCTGTGAAAACCCCTTCACCACAAGTCTAGCTTTTTACCTCTGTTTTCCTCCATCTTCTTCCTTCAGCGCATAAACCCATTTATTCTACAATGTAGTTTTACCTGCAGGAAACTTGACTAAGTCCCAAGTCTAGTTATGCATTAAGGAGTCCATCTCTTCTTCCATGGCTAGCTCCCACTTCTTCCTTCTTTCAACCTGCATTGTTGCTTCATAACATTCAGGTTCACCATAATCAGTCAACAATAAATAATATAATGAAGGAGGGTATCGTTCAAGGGGTCTACTTATCCTGGTAGATCTTCTAACACCACTTTCAGGTGTTTGAGGTGCCTATTGTTGTTGTGGTGGTTGTTTTTGTTGTGGCTGTTGATTATTATTATTTTCAGGCACCTTAATTTTTCTATGATCTTATCAAGAACTGTGTATTCTTTGTTTTCTTTTTCTTGTTTTTTTTCCTGCAACTGATTCTTATACAAGACCGTTTCATTGAATATTAAATCTCTGCTCCTAATGATTTTTTGATTTTCATAATCATATAAGCGATAACCAAAATCATTAACACCATATCCAATAAAGGTACATTTATTTGATTTTGCCTTAAGCTTTGTTCTATTTTATTTATTAATATGGACAAAGGCCTCACAACCAAAAGATTTTAAAAAAGCGTAGTTTACCTTTTTACCTATCCATGCTTCCTCTGGAATACCACCATCCAAGGAACTTGAAGGCCCTATGTTTATTAGATAAAAAATAGTATCTACAGCATCTGCCCAAAATTGTAAAGGCAATCCTGCATGCAATCTCATGCACCTTGCACGCTCCATGATTTTTCTGTTCATCCTTTTTGACACACCATTTTCTTGTGGTGTTCTTGGAGCTGTCTTCTCTCTGCGTATTCCATTTTCTGAACAATACCTATCAAAATATTTGCTGCAATATTCACGTCCATTGTCTGATATGAAACACTTCAACTTCTTCCTGTCTCAATCTCAACCAAAGCTTTCCATTTCTTGAAAGTATCAAATACATCAGATTTATTTTGATTTCAATAAATCCAAGTTTTTCTAGTTGCATCATCAATAAAAGTAACATAATAATGAGAGCCGCCAAGAGATGATACCTGAGCAGGTCCCAATACATCTGTATGCACAAGCTCTAATTTTTCGCTCTTCTTTTCTTTCCCAACTTTTAGAAATCTGACTCTCTTTTGTTTTCCATAAATGCAATTCTCATAGAAATCCAAATCAACATTATTCAAACCCAACAACAAATTTCTTGAGTGAAGAATATTCATCCCATTCTCACTCATGTGTTAGAGCCTATGATGCCATAATGCTGCATCTACTCCTTTGGAAGTTAAAGCATTAACAAATTTAGAAATACCATTACATAAGTACAATGCACCAACCTTTTCACCTTTTGCTATTACCAGGGCTCCTTTGGTGACCTTCCAATTTTTATCTATGAAAGTTGTCACACAACCTTCACCACCTAACTGCCCTGTTGAAATCATATTTTTCTTTAGATATGGAACATGCCTTACCTCCTTTAATAGCCATTGGTTTCCATTCTGTTGTTTTACAAGAACTTTACCCATTCCAACAATTTTACAGGGTTTATCATCACCCAAACGAACTTGTCCAAAATCTCCTTGGACATAGTCATGAAAACATTTCTTATCAGGTGTGGCATGGAAAGAGGCCCCTAAATCTACTACCCAGGAATCAGTAACATTTTCGAAAGAAATAATCAAATCATCTTGTAACACATCACCTATCACATTTGCTTCATGATTGTTTTCTTGTTGTGCATCTCCTTCTTTTCCCTTCCGAGATATATAGTCTTTCTTCAGGTGTCCTTTCTTTCCACATTTCCAGCACACTATCCCCATTCTGGACTTGGATCTACCTTTCCTTGATTTACTGCGATATCCTGAGCTCTTTCCCCTTTCCATTCTTCTTCCCCTAGAATCTACACTCAAATCATTACCCGATGTCTCACCGGAGCTTTTCCGTCGCATTTCCTCGCTAAGGATAGCACCGACAACATCTTCAAACTTTAAAGTACTAGATCCAGAGACATAGTTACTAATGGCCATAACTAAACCATTCCAGCTTTCTGGCAATGAGCACAGAAATAAAAGAGCCCTAACTTATTCATCAAAGTTTACCCCTATAGAACTTAACTGACTGGTAACTGTATTAAAATCATTTAAATGGTCTGCAACAGATCCACCTTCCGACATCTTCATATTAAATAAACATTTCATAAGAAATAACTTGTTTGAGGCTGAGGGTTTTTCATATAATTTCGCCAATGCCTTAATCAAACCCTCTGTTGTTATTTCCTTCGAAATATTGAAGGCTAATGATTCCGCGAGGCACAACCATACTGTTTCTAGTGCCTTTCTATCGAGAATATCCCATTCTGCATCTTTCATAGCCGTCAACTTCTTTGTTTTTCTGCTCAATGGTAGGTATAGATCTTTCTGATACAGATAGTCTTCCATCTGCATCTTCCACAGCGGAAATTTTTGGCCGTTAAATTTCTCGACCCTAAACTTACCATCTTCCGCCATTGCTCCCACTCGAACCAAGAACCCTTCTTTCCTGCGATTTTATCAGCCAAATAGACCTTCGGCTCTGATACCAGTTGTTAGAAAATTATATATTATAGAGAAATGA
This sequence comes from Pinus albicaulis, assembly GCA_034641835.2. Lineage (NCBI taxonomy): Eukaryota > Viridiplantae > Streptophyta > Pinopsida > Pinales > Pinaceae > Pinus > Pinus albicaulis. The sequence continues at coordinate 276,898,068 of CM076571.1, forward strand.
AACACATAAAATATGTGGAAAACACAAGCACACAAAACACATAAAACCAGAGGGACACAGATATACGTGGTTAACCCAATTTGGGCTACGTCCACCCCGAACAGCTAGTCCTTCCTTTCTATTATCGAGAAAAACGAAGAGACACAACCTACAACAGATTTGCTGTAATATCCTTTGTTCTCTCTCACAGTCTCCCTATATGTTTCTCGCTCTGAGAATATACATACGATACACAACCGCAATACAATACCCTTATACAAAGTGAGGGGTTGCCTTCTAGGGAAAAAAACCCTAAACTAAACATAACTTCTACTGTTAGATCATCTGCCTAATGAACGGCCCAGATTGACTAGAAATTAATATACTTTTACAAGAAAATTTTACATTTGTTTTTAGCTTTAGGGGCACTGCCCCCGAAACACCCCGCCAGGGGGGGGGGCTCCATAAAGTCACAGCTGCCCCCCCTAGACCCCCCAGGCAGCTTTTAATTACGGGAGGTGTTGCCGCCACATTAAGGTACAGGGGTCCAACACTGTGATACAAAATAAACAAGATAATCATGCTCCACACCCAAAAATATGCTCCTGGCTCGGGGTAGCAATGGAGATCAGAAGCAGAGTATACATATACTCGTTCGATGGCATGCTGCCAGACCCGTTGCCAGGAGAGAAAATAGAGGAAGCGATGGCTAGGATGTCGCGGCTACAACTGACTCCAATCATCGAGCAGCTAAATACCAAGGTACAGAGCTTTAATCAGGTGGTCCAAAATTTAACTAATGATTCTCCTGCATTTCCTACATTTACAGAATTTCAGGCAGCAAATGCTGCATCCTCTTCCATTCCAGCCCCCCTAGTCACCACCTTACCATTGGAAGTTTTTACTTCACCACCAGTAGCAACCACAACTCTAGTTAGGAAAAGTAAATCCTCAAAGCCACTTGTAGCCACCCCCAAGGCTAAGAAGGCGAGAATCGCAATGTTCAACCAAGTCGTTGATCTGACAGGGGAAGATCAAACGCAACTTATGGACACATGGGTCCCAATCAGAGAAGAGCCCGTAATAGAACCCCAGACGACTCAAGAGCTACCTCCCATAAACCCCTATTCTTTTCTCAATGTCTATATATCACCTCCTCGCACTCACCAACCCTCAGTCACCACCTCATTCACTTCCAAAGATCACTCATCTCGCACACCCTCCACATTAGCCACCATATCTGACCTAGTCAGGGTGCAAACTAAAAAAAATGGAGATGCCGAGACCGAAGTTAACTCGGGTACAACAATGATACCTGAGTTTAACCAAACCCTGGTTGGACTAGGTTATTTTTAGGAACTTTTAGGGCAAGACACATCTTTTGCTGAAGACATAACAACTCAAGCCGAAGAGCCGAATCCATTCAAGCAGGGAAGGCTGATACTTCAGTGAGTCCAACCCAATATATGCATGGGTAACCCTAGTGGTCTAGTTCCACAACCAACTCAACTGCATTCACCACAAGAGCACTCAGAAAGATCCATTTCTAGCGGTCAATCGCTCCAAGAACGATAGCCGAATCAAGATATCTCTGGAGCCGAAAGTGTGTAGACCTGGGGAATGACTCAATTGTATAATTTCATTCAGAAGGCAACGCAAAAGGCAAAGGGGCTTCATACAAAAATTTAGTAGAGGTTTGAGTAGCAAGAAGTACATATTATCGCACTTACTGAAGAGAAAAAACAGCCGAGAACGGAAAAGATCCAACTCGAGGGCCAACTGGACATGGTGACCAAGGTCTTCCAGGAACTCTGGCCCATGGTGACAACCCACAATAATTAGATACCAAGTGATATGGCAGAGGAAAACATAGTAGGATGGTCCATTCATGTCCGCGTGGCCTGTTTGAATCTCAACAGAGAAAACAAGGAGCTGAGGGCAGCATTGGAGGCTAGGCCCACACTGCCGGACCCGACCATCATTTACACAGAGAAGATCGCAGAGCGATAGACCCAGATCGTCGGGATGCAGGAAATCTTGGGTACTACAACCAAGGAGGCATATGACCTCCTGAAGGGTCTACACGAATGCTCCACCTCTCTCACTTTGAATTCACAGCTAGTTTCAACAAAGCTACAACAACTATCCAAATAGATTCGTGAGGCCATAGATCCGGACATACTCGACCAATTGTATGCTCAAGAGGAGGAGCTTGAATTCCAGATACAACAGATTGAGGAACATTTAGCCACAGCCAAACAAGCCCTACGAGATCTCAGGCAGCCGGTGAAGACCATGACACAAGCAATACAACAAATATCCACTAAGGCCAATGTTCAGATCTCAAACGTCTTCGACGGTCTATCGACCGTCGTGGGAGAAAAGGAGGTCACCCAGATCACAACCAAAATTGACCTGCTTATGCAAGGATGGCAACAGGCCATTAACAACTTCTGAGAGCTGAAATATTCCACACTAACAAAGGTCCCAGAGTTGGGGCCCTTGTTTGGGAGCGTAGAGGAAAAGGAGTAGACAGAACGTGCCATGAAGTCAAGCGGATAAATGGAAACCGAGGCAATAGGAAACAATTGACTCAGGATGAGTCAATAGGATGTGGTCAGGGCCTGTAGGGGCCCTTGTTTTGAAATTAAATAGTTTTGTGTTGCAAAGAATAGGTGGCAGAGCACAACCATGGTAGACAGAGAGCTGTCATGGTTGTGTAGAGGTGAAGGGCATGTGGCGCGGCTGTTGCGGAAGCAGGTACAGATGGCAAAGGGAATTGGCAGAAGACAATCAGTGGGATTCCCAGCAATCAGGGAAAGCAAAAAATAGCCTAGCGGAAAAGAAGGAAGAACTGTCAGTCACACTGGCAATGGAAAAAATAGGCAGCCGATCAACAGAAAGAGGATTTTGGCTCAGTAGGGATCAGAGAGCAGGAGCCATAGGAGAGCTCTGTTCATGTTGTTATGTTCTCTCTCTCTCTCTCATCGTTCTGTTCTGTTCTATATCTTGTATTGCGATTGTAGTCAGTTCTTCCAGGCATGCTCTGAGGAGTGTTGTAATAGTCTTTTGTTGTTAATGCATCACTTTCTAATATAAGGTTGTTGTTCTGAGTTCTGTCTTGTGTTATGGTTTAGTGGGATATACGGCTAGTTTGAATTTTTGTTTATCATTCTAATCAAGTTCATGAGTATTATTATTTGTCTGGTATTTACACTTAATCGAAGTCTTAAGTTATGGATGGTTTGCGCATTTACCATGGTTGATCGATACTTGACCCAACCCTATCCTTAGTAAGGTTGCATCACACCTCGATTGAGACACTCTGTTCCTTGGAGTAGGGTGAAAATGCTGGCATTGTGCTAGAATACTACGATAACGCTTGTTGGCCACCTTTCTGAAATTGGGTCTCCCCCCGAGACCTCGTTTCTTGCCAACAATACATAGATGGTGAGAAGATGAAAATAATTTATGAAATGATCAATAAGTATAGAAATACATTTCTTACCATGCATAGCGAGTAGGCTGAAAGTGAGGTTCATAGATGAGCCTTCCCAAGAGGATATCCTCATAAAGATCTAAAAAATGAAGGGATGCATACTCCCCTTGGAACACTCCATCAAAAAATGCATACTCCCCAGTAAAAACATGTTGGCCTTAGTGATAAGGCTCTTGCCACACCATGACTCCATTATTTGGCATGCCATATGCCAAATTCATCCGCCATCATGCTACTATGTGTGGAAGTCTCCTTCCTATGCGGAAGTACCTCCTAATCCTTCAATGTTGAAGGGTAGCCTCTTTTTACTTTGATTGTGCCATTCCTTTCTCTTGAAATATCATGCCAAGTATGGGAGAAATTCTACCCATACTCTCCCAAGAGTAGCCAAAGCAACAATAACTATTTTTTCTCCCTCACACCTCCATCATATAAATCATGAGGTGAAGATATGATGATTGACATGAAGAATGTCATATAAACACCATGTACCCAAACTCCTTGCTGCCATATGATGCAAGTGCCATGCCAAGTTACACCCACCAACATACCCTTAGAAGAATGATATGTGACATGATGGCTAAACTCTCTCAAGAGTAGCTAATGCAGCCATGCCTCCTCCTACCCTGTGTCATAGATATGTAGGTGAATCACCAACCTCTTTCTTACCATCCACACTCTTTCATCCAAATGTGGGTGTCTCCTACCATGCTCCATCTTGGTACTCCTCCAATGGAGAACACCATCCTCCCATATCAAATTTATACCTTTTCATTTCATGGGATATTGAAATGCAATCTCTTGGAGATCCCCAAGTGAAGACCACTCATCAATGTCCATGTTGAATCCATAGGGATCCAAGTATGTTGAAGGCAAAGGCTTCTCATTGAACTGTGAAATGATCATTAAGAAGGATTTATCTCCACAATGAAAGATAAGATACCTCTCATCAATCACCTTCCCATCCAATATCATACAAGTAAAATGGTCATCAAAATGCTCCAATAATAGTTGGGCCCCCAACTCATCACTGTTGCTTAATGACAGCGCTGCTGATCTCCATAATGGTGCATTTGCTATCTCATGCTCATGCTCAATTTTTAACATATAGTTCTGCATTGGATTGTTGAGGAAAATTCTCATCCTGTCCTCCAGGAATCCACACTCCAACCCCAGGAGTTGTGTGTATCTCAATAATGAATAACTAGAATGATTTTTTATCCCCTCCTTGAACAACTCAGGGCTGCTCAGTGCAGTGATAGTATGCTGCTCCAAATCAGCAATATGCTTTGACCCTTGGTCATGTAATGGCATATTCCCACAATCCTCCATATGATGTGCTGAAATAACATAAAGTGGAAAAATATGCATACCTTGGTAAAGCTTGGGAACATCTTGTACTGCTACAAGGGTTCCTTCCTCCGGTGTGATGACTTTCTCAACAACTGATGATGATGGCTACTCCCCTATGGTTGTATCAGCGCTGGTACAAATCTCCTCCTCCTCATGCATCTTCAGAATAGTGCATGGGGCTCTAAATGGCAAGAGATCAAGAACACATTGCAAAGGTGCAAGTGTTATTTCTCCTGATGCAAGTTCTCCTGCAACAAGTGGTGGTGAAGGCCTCCTCTCCTCTGATTTCTTCTTGTCAAATTTCTTGAACAATCTTTGAGTAAAATCTGTAAATGCAGTCAGTATTGCATGACTCAAATGATTGACCACAAGATGTTTGCTTCACCCTCAAGGTGCAGTGCTGCAATCTCAACAACTTCTCTTTCTACCACTGGATGTAGTAGGAAGAATGCATCTAACTTCATTCCCTAAGCCCTTGCTGTACATGTGGATGACCCATCAAAGGTAGACAATAGAAATCTATTGCCCTTTATTGTCATATTGTTTCAAGGTCTCCTTTCTTATTATAGCTGAATGAACTGTGGGAGAGTTAGAGTCTCCTTGAAAGCTATAGTTTGAGGCTTATATTCTGTCAGGTATTCACTTAGAATTTCATGCATTAAGTGCCCTCCATGCTTCTTGTCTTCTCCCCCAAAAGAGAAGGGCATAGTGTATTTCTTTGGAGTTCAATACAACACTGGTTCTTTCTTATAATGATAGGAAGTACATGGAATTTCTTCTTCTTGAAACGCCTTAAAGGTTTCATTTCATCTCTCCTCTTTCATCTGTTTGACCTCCTTGGAGAGGTTATTCATAGATCTGAAAAGTGATGAGACAAAGCTCACTCCTTCCATATTTTTAGACCTCTTTTGCTTCTCTTCTTCTTCTTATAGAATATTGGCTTGAAAATCACAGGCTGAGCCAATATTATGCTCAGATACCACTGTAATATTCCCAAATGGGGAAAATCAGCAATATAGGCACCAAAAACGCATTTTCCAGAAAATTATGTTATAATAGTCAATAACATCCCATGGATCCTTTATTTTATACATAATAGCAACCAAATATGCAAGGAAATATGAAACAAATCATTTTTTCTTAGTTAAACAAGCCTTCCAAACCCAGAACAGCCCAAAAACACTACAACCCCATGACTACTACAACACAGAAATTCTGAAGCAAGTAACAGTGAAATTTTAATGATGGTTTATACTAAAAAAATAGAGAGACAAATGGATCTGCTGATATATAATCAAAAGAGCTAAAAAAATGAGATCTATTCTCTTTTACACAATTCCAAGATAACCCGGGAAGGATTTCCTGAAATATACAAAAATAGAAAAATGCCGGAATGCAGCCCTAGGGATGAATAAAAACTAAAACTCAATAAATGGATGGAGATGGATAAAGATGATTTCTAAATGAATGTATTCCCTCCAATATATATTTCAAGTGAAAGGATGATCCCAACATTGAAGATCTCACCCTCTAAATCAAACACTGAAACCCCCACTGCAAATGCTCACTGAAATAATGCATTCAAAGAGGGAAAATACATTGTAGATGATGGGGACTGTGTTGGCCTAGTGCCAAGATGTGAAATATTCTCAAGAATCCTCCTAGCTGATCTCCCAAGAGGATGAATCCTTACTCCTATGAAAACTAGCTCGGGAAGTGGGTTTCTCAACCCTCCACTGCAACACCCTGCAACACAACACAATAATTTGTAGAAAATATGTTGTAGCTGAAGAATGAAGCTTGGCCTTAAGCCTGATAGTGGAAATGAAGTGCAATTATCCCCTAAGAGGCCTCTCAAGAAAGGATATGGGATTCCCGCTCGGGAACACCCGGTGCTAAACAACACAACAATCTCAACTAAACAACTGAGGAATGCAAAATAGTCATGCCGAACATAAAATCAATAATCAATAACATGCCCCACTATGGCTGCCTTGCCCTCCTTATAAACAAATGTGAGCCCTCTCACCTTGGGTCCCACTCATTAGGTTTTCCACCATCATGGAATCTTCCTCCGATTCACACTGTGCTGTCTCTATTGATGATCCACTCCTCCCATACCAGCGTTGTTGACTTGGTCAAACTTGACCTTGTCTACATGAATTAGCCCCTGTTCACACATGAGGGTGCTTTATCTAGCTATGAATATCATCCCTTTTCACATTAAGAGGAATTTTATGCCTAATTAAAATATTTATGGCCCTCCCTACCCATTTATTCATCTAACTACATGTCATGAGAAAAATTAATATTCCAATTAGTTGCATGCTAATTTAGGAATATTACAGTTTCCCATGAAATTTTCAGAACTCAAAGGTATCATAGGGGACCTGGGGGTAATGCGAATCATTTTAAAACCAAATGCATGCCCTGTCAAGCAACGACCTTACCGATTGAACCCAAAGTATAAACAGAAAGTTAGAGAGGAAATTGAAAAAATGCTAGCCACAGGTATCATCAAACCAATAGAATAGTCATATTGGGTAAGCCCTATGGTGGTCCAGGAAAAAAATACTAAAGGAGAAATAAGAATTTGTGTTGACCTACGTAAGTTGAATGATGCTTCCATGCATGAGCCGTTCCCTCACCATTCTCTGATGAAATCCTCGATAGTGTGGGAGGGAAAGAAGCATACTCATTCACTGATGGGTTTTCGGGCTACCACCAGATCAAGATCACACCTAAATATCACAACAAAACTACTTTCACCACCGAATGGGGATCCTTCTAGTACACCGTCATGCCATTTGGACTCAAAAATTCCCCTGCCATATTTTTGCGAGTAGTGGTCACAGTATTCAAGGAGTTCATTCACAAGTTCCTGGAAGTATACTTTGACGATTTGAAAATATTTGGATTGGTAAAGAAGCACATCTAGAACATGCGCATGATGTTGGATGCCTGTAGAAAACACCATATTTCCCTAAATATTAAGATGTGCATATTCTGTGTACCTTTCAGGATCTTGTTAGGCCACATAGTCTGTCAGCAAGGATTAATGTTTGACCCCTCGAAAGTTGCAGTTATCATCAATTTAGCAGTCCCCATAACAGAGAAATAGCTGCGCTCCATCCTTGGGCACATGGGCTACTATAGGAAGTTTATTCAAGGTTACGCACTGATCATAGAACCCATGGAAAAGCTGCTAAAGAAGGACATATCATTTTTTTGGGACGTGGAGTATCAGAAGAGTTTTGAGCTACTCAAGGAAAATATGGTCTCTGCACCTATCCTCATATTTCCTAACTGGGCGAAGGTTTTCCATGTCCACGTGGACGCTTCAGTGATCGCCCTAGGATTTTTCCTTACGCATCTCGAGGAGGGGCACATTGAACACCCAGTTGCGTTTGCTAGTAGAAAACTCTCTAGCACGGAGCGTAACTACTCCAGTATGGAACGCGAGGGGCTGGAAATGGTGTATGCCCTGTAGAAATACCATCATTATCTATTGGGAGGGCACTTTAAGATGTTCAGGGATCAATTAGCTTTGAAGTACCTCATCAATAAGCCTATGTTGGGGGGGAAGATTTGTTGGTGGTTACTACTATTTCAAGAATATTACTTTGAGATAATTGTGAAGCCGGGGAAATTAAATGTTGAACCAGACCACTTGTCCCGAATCGAGAGTGGTGAAGAACCAACCAACCTAGAGGAAGGATTTCCCAATGCACAACTATTTTCTATTAAGGTGGTTGATGAAAAATTTTCTAATATTATTCAATTCTTAACTATGGGGATGGTACATGCAGAATATTCGGTACAATAAAAAAAAGAGCTGGTAACCCACACAACTAACTTTACCCTCATCGCAGGCCACTCATATAAGTTGGGAGCTGATGAGGTACAACGAAGATATGTACTGGAGCATGAAAGACAAGCCATTTTAGCAGAATCCCACAGAAGCATAGTAGGAGGTCACTACGCAGGGAAAGTGACGACGCAAAATATCTTAAGAGCGAGGCTGTGATGGCCCACACTGCATAGCGACTCTCGCGACTATTGCAAAGCTTGCGCCACATGCCAACGGATCGGAAGACCATCGCGCAGGGAAAAAATACCTTTACAACCACAAATGGTTGTGCATGCATTCAATAAATGGGCAATAGACTTCATTAGGCCCATCAACCCACCAGGTAAGAAGATGGGTGCTCTCTACATCCTCACTGCGACTGATTATGTAACCAGATGGGCAGAAGCGCAAGCTGTGAGGGATTGCACTATAGATACCGATGCACACTTTATTTTTGAGCATATTTTAACCATATTTGGCTGTTCGAATATCTTGATGAGTGATATAGGTACTCATTTCGTTAATGACACAATTCGAGCTTTCACTGAGGAGTTTCGAGTCCACCACACAAAAAGTACCCCATATCACCCGTAGGAAAATGGAATGGTAGAAGCTTTTAATAAAATTCTGGAATAGACGCTTACCAAGGTCTGTAATGTTGATCGAAGCGATTGGGATGTGCACATCCTGTCAGTCCTTTAGGCCTATCGGACCACGTTCAAGAAATTAACTGGGAAAAGACTGTTTCGGATGGTTTATGGGAAGGAGGCCATTATGCCCATGGAGTATATCATTCTTAGCTTGCGCATCGAGACCTTCACAAACATGGCAGAGCCCGATATCATGGAGGAACGCTTAGCGCAGCTAGTATCCTTGGAGGAAGATCAATTCATTGCTAACTTTCATCAGCAAGTTCAGAAGGCCCGGGAAAAAGCCTGTCATGATAGGCATATCCGACAGAAGTCATTTAAATAAGATGAGCTAGTATTATTATATGAAAGCCAGTTTGCGCGCCACCTAGGGAAATTCTGCCAACATTGGTTGGGACCTTATTTCGTAACAGACATTACGAATAGTGGTGTGGTGAGATTGGCTACACTGGGTGGGGACCACATGCCAGGATATGTTAATTCCAGCTGTCTCAAACCATACCGAACCAACTCGGCGTAGAAAAAAAGACCATATGGCCAGAATAGTTGTATGAGGATGGATATGTGCAAGCAAGGGGAAAAACGCAGGCAGGCGCCTTATCTGCGAAAGAGTAATACATAGCTTTGAAAACTAGCCGTTGGAATAGTACAGCTAGGTAACAAGCCAAATTTACTGTTGGAAGGAGCAGGCACTAGTCAATTAATGCGGCAATTTTCGAGGATTTTTTACCATTTCCTTGATGGTAAGTTTCAGGTAAGTTTCATCTGACCGTTTTTCACTATCCAAAGCTATAAATGTAGGAGGGCAGCTCAGAATTGGATTCTGCATGTCTTGAAAGTCTTGTGCCTTGAAAATTTCAGTAACTATTGTTCTCTATTCACGTTAGGGCGTGCTACCCCCTCTGATAGTGGCAACCCCAAGTTCGTCTTCTGAGTAAGAATGACTGTGACCAATCCCTCTGAGTCATTTCAGACTGTGGCCTCTACTGAGAGAGCATCCGATGAAGTATTGGAGGTAACCCCTGAAGTCGAAGAGGTCGTTTCCACACCAACGAAGGGGAAGTAGGTGGAGAAAAAGAAGAGTAAGGGGAAAGGTCAGGAGCATGGGCAGGGGAGGGCTATGAAATGGGCTGGGATGAAGCCACGTACCTCCCCTAGGAATGTGTAATCCCCTCGAAATGTGCCTAAGGCACGCTTGCCTAACCCGGTGAAGTGACCTCTGTCTGCTCAAGAAGAAGCTCTGCTCGTTGCCCCACTAACTTGAATACCGCCCTATGTTTGGCCTAGAAGACCCTCGATGCACATGCCCAAGAATCTCGATGTTGTGTGCTCCTATATGCAAATGCCGCTGATTGTATATGAAGTCCCCATAATTGGAGAAGCATTTGGTAGACTCCCCTCAGTTAAGTTCGATGATTACAACCTTGCCAACCTGGAGACCTTCCCAGAATTGGCACCTGAGTTATATCTCGAAAAATTACTGGAGGACGATGTGCTAAAGGTAGTACCAATGTCGTGGGTGTGCGGGTTAGAAGTTTCAATATTACTAAAATTGCTGCGGATACCTCAATTTGGCTGATATAATATCACCGACTTAGTTGTGCGATAGCTGCTAACCTTGATCCATGACAGTAGCTTGTGGATACAGGACCGCATTCCCATCAATGTATCCCTAATTCACCGCATTACTGGTCTCCCCATGGAGGAGACGAATCACATGGAGTGCTTCGGCAAGAAGTATGAGCAACAAATCATCGACAAGGTGCGGGAAGACTACCATGTTGAGTGAAACACAAGAGGGTTCCTGATCAGCACTATTGCCGACCATGGAGTGCGTATGGGTACCCTGTTGTTGGCTTCTAAAATGATGCGCAAGTTTCAGGCTATGACTATCCCCACCTATGTAATTTAGCTTGTGGGCCACTGCGAAAAATGTTTCTGCTTTAACTGGTTGCAGTTCTTCTACGCCGAGTTTGTGGAAAATGTGCGCAAGGTCCAGGACCACAGGAGGGCATTCTATTACTCTTGGCTACTGCTCGTAATTGCATTAGTCTCATGGGAAGCCCCTGAAGGATCGGTCCTTCTAGAGCTTGAACTAGGCATGTGTGAAGGGGTGCGCTACGCAAACTTGTGGGATTCAAAGGATGCGAAGCGTATTGAGGAAAATAAAGTATTTTGGGTTCTGTTTGAGGGCACGCTCGTAGCAGAAATTCACTCCAGGCCACGCCTGTCACCGATGTTCTATGAAAATTATAAGTGCCTCGCAGCATTCCAGGTTAAAATGCACAACGTGCAGATTCGGGGTCATAAGGATCCAGCTTCGATGTCGCTGCCTTACATGGTCGTTGATGAGGAAATCGATCGACTCATCGCTACTTGGTCACCGCACTAGAAATTGGGATTCAAATCTGATGGCCTTGTAACAACCGACACTTCTGTTACAAGCGCAACTCTGAAGATCACCACCTACCCTGATACTACCAAGAACTCAAAAGGCCGTGACCCAGAAGGCTCCACCAGAATAGGGGTTCCCCCGGATGCAGCCCAGGGCGTGGAGCAGGAGTCGCAATAGGAGATGGAGTCTAGGAGCTTGGATGCGCAGGGTGCTGGTTCCCTAAGTGGCATGAAACGGAAAACTGAACCTCTCAAGGGCTGATGAACGAAACGATGGGCTATGAGGACCAGTAGGGAGATTGAGGTTACTTTAACCAAGGAATAGTTGGAGCAAATTGCAGATGCGGTCACCCTCGCTTCAGAGGACAGGTGGCTTGCCTTAGAAGAGTAGTAGAAAGCCATAGTCGCCGCATTATAGTCTGATATCCAAGCTCTTCAGGTCAAAGCTGATACCCTACAGATGAGCATGGTTCAAGCAAGGCTACCTCAAGAGACCAACACTGAATTGATATCCATGACCGAGAGCTGCCTCTGCCCCCTGCCAGATGCAGCAATCACTCCGAGTCTGCCTGACTTATGTTCACAAGTCCAGGCCTGCGTTGAATTGCATATGGACTTGGCCCGACTTCCGGGAAAGTTGTTGCAGGCTCCTCACACATCCTTCTTTGAGAAAATATAGCACAGAAACCGACGGGTGCAATAGCAGCTAAGTACAGCTGAGTAGACCATCGTAGAAAATACTATCAAGGTGTCCGCGTGTATCCTTGCCACCGCCAACAAACTGAGTTGGAGTGTCTGATTAGAAAAATATGCGTAGATATGATCGAAGACATTCCGACCTTTGCCACCCCCCAGGCTAAGATTGAGGGACTTGTGGCAACGCTGAAATATTCTCAGACTGAGATCCAGAACATTAAGGCCGAGATGGCGCTGCAGTAGATTACTGCATTGCAAGCTAAGTTGCAGCTGAAAACCCCTCCTGAGGTATGCGCCCAGAGAGTTGTGCTAGTCACAGAAGCTACGAACACTATTACAGCACAAATTTCTTAGGGCGCTGAACTACTTGAGACAGCTATGCAGCTGTGGTCTATGATGCAGTGCGAACCTCTTCTGTGCGAGTTTACCCAAGTACTGCGCCAGAAGGAAGAATAATTCGAGCAAATGGAGGCTACAATTCCCACTCTCATCCAAGCCCAACGCCTGGCACGTCTACGAGCCATCCATGCGCCTAGAGATGACCTGGATGGGCTTCGCCGCAAGAAGAAGGTTCTGAGTGACCACCTCAAGCCATGGGTCGATGAAGCCTTCAAGATATCTTAGGACTTGGATGTCGCAGTCAAACAACTGAATCAGACCCTGGAGAGTGTCACCACTATCACAGAAGGCCCAAATTCACAGAAGTTGGTGGACATTGCGCAGAACGCTGCCGCGCAGGGCGAAGGAGTGTTGCCCCCTCTAGTTGATGCAATCAAGTAGCTCCAGGAAAATATGCAAACCCCACGGCCACTATGACTCGAGACGAGTCACAAGATTGTGTTGGGGGCCTATTGGAACGGGGTCCCCTAGCTGCACTATATATATATATATATTTGTAGTAATTAGTCTAGCGCAAGGGTTTTGGGGTGGGTCAAAGCCCCCAATGTATTGTAATGGGTCAAAGGGTAGACCTAGAGTCTGCAAACCACGGTTTTCAGACCACAAGATAGCACAGGCTATGATGATATAAATAGATAGATAGTTTTAGTCTAAGGCGTAAAAAATATTAATGCTAAGTACGAATTATTGAGATCCGTTTTGGGTAGTATTGGGTAAGGACTCCTGCTGAATGTGTGCGTAGAGATCCTCAGTCCTGCTGTGTGCAGTGTTGATCAGGATTTGTCATTGATGTCAACCCAAGCAACACCAAGGGCTACCCAAATATTGCATGGGAATTTTTACCTACCAAATTACTATATTATGGTTCAAGAATGCTTTTGATGGTTTCTACTTGTCGAGATGTTTCCGTTGATATCTGGCACGCCACATAATTCTTCTCGGTTTGAGAGATATTCATGTTTGAAGTTTGTAACCCCAGTTAGTGGGCTAAAACCCCATGGGGTTGTGGCACGGGTCATTGAAAAGTCAATAATTAATAATTTTTAAGCTCCTAAAATCTCTCCCATGTTCACTTGTTGAAGCCCCTCTTAACCTAAGCATTTATATAAATTATGATCCTCATATCCTCCTTGTGTAGGGATTTCGCTATCTGAAACAGGTCATCGTGGAATTTTCTCTCTAACTTTCTTTATACGAAGGTTCAAAAGCTGAAATTTTTTTGAGGCGAAGCCGAAATCCTATGAAAGCTTCTGTAAAAATTTCAGATCAAGGTACATAACATTTTCGGAGGTATGATCTGTGGAAGTAAATGTTTTTGCAGGCTCTTAAAATTCATTGCAAAGAAGTGACCTTGGGAAAATCATCATAACTCTCTCTCTGAGTATCGGATTCTAATTCTGTTAAACATTGCAAATAGTGCACGGGCTTTAGTTTTCATTATATCAATTTTAGAGCCTAATGAATAAACAATGACACGTAGCACGGCGTACAAGTTTTCTCTATTGAAACAGTCCATAATTAGGGCATTAAGAGAGATTGGGCATAGCTCTCCCTTGAAGAATCCAAATTGGGTCAGACCTGTGGAATTGGAAAGAAGACTCAGAGGACTTCTACAGGGCCGAAAATCACATATTGGGGATGTCAAATAATAGAGATACACTAGATTCAATATCGAGATCCTGTAAGGCAAGAAAAAGCTAGATCATGTGTTGTCAAGGGCTGCAAAGGACCAGAATTTCTAGGGAAACAAAGCGAAGCAAGGTGCAACGGAGGGTAGCATGACAAGAGTAGAAACCAAGGTGTATAACAGTAGCAAGAATTTCACCACATGATGTCTTCAAGTGGGCAACACTACATACAGTCATTGTAAAGGTATAATTGTACTAAGTCATTGTAAATGAATCATTGTAAAAATTGTACATTTCTATCTGCCAAGAGTTGAGGAGGCAGTGTCGAGAGGTCTAGGATCATCATTAGGTGTTTGTGTCATAGTTGGGTTTATGGTCTAGTCTATCTTCTTCTTCTACATCATTCTATATCATTGTAAAGTGGACCATTTTCCCTGGTACGGGAGTCCATTCTTGTTTAATTCTACTATAGGGTGGTAGGGTGGTGCTAGGGTGAGTTGTAGCTCATTGGGTGTTGGGGCATCCATTCATTTGACTATTGAAGAATCTCGGGCGTTGGAGCATCCATCCAGTGGGAGCTGGATAAGAATGCTTTTCTAGATTCTAGGAAGTTGGAGCTTTATTTTCAATTGGAGTTGAATATTAAAGAATTATTAGAAAAACATCAGGTGGTTTTTGTCCCGTATTGGGTTTCCACCTTAAAAACTATGTGCATTTGTGTTCCTTTTTTTTACTACTATCATTGTACAAACACTGATAATAATTTAATATTAACTAATGCTCTAATTGAAAGGAATACTGATTCACCCCCCCTCTCAGTATTTCCAACAATTGGTATCAGAGCTTGGTTCCTTCAATAGCAGTTTAACTGCTGGAAGGAGGTCATGGAGCATACCAAGAATGGTGTACCTCTATTCAATGAAATTAATTATGCACTTTGGAAAAGAAGAATGGAGGTCTATCTCTTGGTGCAAGGTTACGATGTATGGGACATTGTTCAAAATGGATTTACATCAACCGTGGATGAACAAGGTAAGAATAATTTGGTAAATGATGCAAAAGAAAAGAATATTATTATCAGTGGACTTATTGAATCTGCTTATCATAAGGTGTTGGGTTGTAAAACGACCAAAAATGTATGGGACAAGCTTGATAATATATATGCAGGTGACTCAAATGTCAAAGAAGCAAAGCTTCAAATCTATAAAGTAAAATTTGAGCAACTCGGAATGAAAGAAGATTGCAACATTGTTGCATACTTCCAATACATTGATGAAATAACCAATACTCTGGAAGGATTGGGAGAGCTAGTTGACGAGAAGACTATATATTCTTAGAACGTTACCAAGGAGATTCAACCCAAAGGTATTGGTTTTAGAATACAATGCAAATCTAGAAAAACTCAGCAAAGAGGAATTACATGGAGTTCTCATAGCATATGAAATGAGACTTGATGAAGAAAAGGGTACTTCGCATCTAAAAAATGTGTTTGTTTCATCTAAGAAAACCAATAAGGACAAACAACCTTCAATTGAAAAGACATGCCCCTGCAAGTGTGAAGAAAAGGGAGATGATGAAGAAGGTCTTTCAGATGAAGAATATGCTTACTTTACGAGAAAACTAAAAATTGGTAAGGGAAAATTCAAAGGTAAAATTCCATTGATATGTTTCGGCTGTGGTGAGGTTGGGAATTTCGCAGCAAAATGTCTGAACAGAAGTGATGGCAACTCAAAAGGAAAGAAAGGCTTTAAGAAATTCAACAAGCAAGAAAAAAGGAAAGGATGCAAAAGGAACTTTCTCTCTAAAGAAGATAGCTCATCATCTGATGAAGATAGTGATAGCGAAGAAGAAGCAAATGAGAGAGTATTATTTATGGCCAAGCACAATAAACAAGAGGTATCAAACAACGAAGAAGAAGGGTTGACCATAGAATGATTTTCTAAGGAGGCAATCAGGCTTATAAAAGAGCTCAAGGCTAAGAAAATACGTTCCAATACTCTTGAAGAATAATTTCAAGGTCTCAAAATTGAAGTTGAAGAACACAAATGTATTGAAGAGTCACTTCAAAAGAAGTTGGAAGAAAGCAACCAAGAAAGGGAAGCATTAGAAGTCGAAGTAGTCTCGCTGCATAAGGAAGTGAAGAAGGGAAAAATTGTCCAAAACTATGCCAACAACTAAAGGGCATTAGAATAACTCATCAACAATCAACGATCTTACAACGACAGAAATGGCCTTGGTTACAAAGAAGAAGAAGCAAGACCTTCTACAACAAAATACAATGAACATATGAGATCTAACATGCATGTAGACTTCATTGGACAAGATTTGCAAGAGCATCCTTGGAAGACGATTCCTCGATGAAGTTTTCCATCCAGGTACCTGTTATCAGTCTAGTAATTCTAAATTTGTGAGATTTTGGTTTAAATTCTAAGAACAGTAGAGGTAACCACAGACCAACTTTTAAACTCTAGGATCTAGCCTTCCTAGGGTTCAAAGAGGGCTCTCTCTATAAGATTTAACATTATTTTGATTTATAAAATATTAGGCTAGTTATGGTTGTGCAATTTGGTTTTGGTTTGATTGATTTGGTGGGAAAAATTACCTAATGAGATGGATAGTGGGAAATATTTTTGTCCATTGGGCTAAGGAGTCAAAAATCAAGCAGATAGAGCTGGGATCAAAGTCAAGAAGTCAAATGTTTTCAGGGCAAGATAAATAACCCATGAAGATCTTGGAAGGTTGTTTGTTGAGGTGATATGATCGGGATAAAGAGAAATGAAGGGTTCTTTGATCTGGAAAAGAGAAGTAGTAGGCAGAGGTCAAATGAAAGAGGGAGAAATTAAGGGTTCCCTACTTTGGAAATCAGCAGAAAGCATGGAAATGAAAACAGAAATGACAGGGTGCTTTTAACAAATCCTGAAGTAATACTCCTGTTTATTCATTCAAATTTAGAAAAAATTATGGCTGCATGTAACAAAGAAAGATAAAAAATGACAAGAAGAAAATACTTCACTTCAATAGCTCATCACATGAATCCTGAAATATGATGCTACTTGATCCAATCTAGTTTGCTACTCAAGATTTGAAACATAAAAGCCTTCAAGTCCAATAAAAAATGACTATAGAAATCTTTAGCAATTTATTCCACAATAATACTCATAAAGATGAAGTATTTATACATAATTTTTTACAAAATATCCCAGAATGCTTCTAGGAATAATTTAAGGAAAATAAAAATATCATTACAATAAAATAGAGACAGTTGCTTAACAAATTAGCAAGCTTTCCTATCTATCCAAAATAAATAGTAACTGATTATGGATGAAGAGCCTCTGAATACCTTGGTGTCCTTCTTTCTGGCTTTAGATATTTCAAATTGATTTTGAAATATTATCTGTTTATTTTATATTCTTTCACTGATTCTCTTTAATCCATGATACTTTTTTAAAATCATATGCTCTTTAACCACTGTAAAAATTTGTTTACTGCTGTAAAAAATCTGTTTTGACTGTAATTCAGCAAATTGTTTTTCTCTTTTATCTTTTTTCCCTTTTATCTTTCATAGTAAATCTGTCAATGACTCCCAATCTTCATCACTTGGAATTTGTATTTTCTTCAGCTTCTTGAAATTCTCATATGCTTTTGTATACCTGGAAAAAGTTGCTTAATGAAAAACAAGTGTCTTATCTCATCCTGCAAGTAAAAAAAAATCCTCAAAACTCCCGAGTAAGAATTTTCCTGTTGGAGTGCCTTGGCCACCTGATTTTTCAACTTGCTCCTTTGCATATTCTCTAACCTTTTTATTGTAATCCTCTTGAGGCATTAATTTGTCATTTATGACCAAAATATTAGGAAAACTTCTTCGCCTCAAATTCTCAAATTTGACCATAAACCTAGTTATGGTGATGTTCATATTCTCACATTTTTCCTCAAGCTGCTTCATTAGGTTCTTTTTGGTGATGATTTTCCTTATCTCAAGGATAGTTTCAGTCCTGTCAGTAATTTCAAGTTCTTCTAGCTCTTGCTTGTTTTTGTTGTTAAGAAACTTGATCAATTCTACAGCTTATTCTAGTTTGTTATCAAGTTCCTCCTTAGTATTCTAAATCTCTTCTAATGCTGCTTTGAGCAAATCTCTCTGTTCAAAAATCACTTGAATAGAAGGCCATACATCTTTGATGGCTTCAATGATCTTGTTCCATAAATGATTTTTCACATATGAAATATGTTCCTTTAAGGTTAATTCCTTCTGTAACTTCTTCAATTCTTCATTTACTCTAATGGCCTTTTGCTCATGTGTTTTGGCATTTATTTGAGCCAACTTGTTTGAATTTTCTAGAATGTCAACCATATTTTTCAATCTGTTAATTTCACTTGTTTGAAGTGACATTTCTTCCATAGCTTTCACTAGTTTGCTGGCCTCATATGTAGGGTGAAGTATTGTAGTGGATGAATTTGTAGTTGATGTTGTGGATGATGTCATTGGCACTGTAGTAGCCAGTGGCACTTTGGGTGCCAACTCTTCTGCTAGAGTTGATGGCACAGCTGTAGTGATCACAGGAATAACTGTAGGAATTTCTGGTACTTTTGGTGTTTCTTTTTCCTGAACAAGTTTATCCATTTGAACCTCCATTTCTTTGATTTGTGCTGTCAGCTGAAAAATCAAATTCACATGTCATCCTTCTTGTTCTGTCCTTCTATTATTTCCTTGGCTTGAGGATTTTCACTTGATGGAAATTTAAGTTGTTTCCTCAATGCTGCAATGTCTTGATTTTTCTTTTTCACTAACTACTCTGCTGCTTTGAAATTTGCAAGGTCGTATCCAACCTACAAGACCAATTCTTCCAAGGATTTAATCCTGAGATATTTAGCATATAAGGATTCTTTCTACAGTTTCATTTGACCTTTCATGTTTGTGACAGTATTCTGAAGTTTTTGAACACTCATGGCTTTGGTTGTAACAATAGAGTACAACATCTCTAAACTCTGTCTATGAAATTCTATCTGATTAAGAGCATGAATTTTTTCTGTTTGAACTTCTAAATCATTCTTCTTATAATCTGCCACTGTCTTTGGAGTTTTTACTGTAGGTTGCAATACTGACATGATTAGATTTTTGTTTGAATAATAAAAGGCATACAAAAGCCTATTTTGAACACTTGGTGTTTGTTTCAGATATTGAGAGTAGATATCATTTTTTGTTTCTTCATTATTTAACTTGATCTGTTTGTACGTCTCCCTGATATCTAAATCTTTCTCCTCAGTTGTTTGTGAGGATGAAGCTTCCATGTTATGTTGTTTCTCTATTAACTATCTCTGAACTCTGTCTATGAAATTCTACTTGATTAAGAGCATGAATTTTTTCTGTTTGAACTTCTAAAGCATTCTTCTTATAATCTACCACTTTCTTTGGATTTTTTACTGTAGGCTGCAATATTGAAATGATTATATTTTTGTTTGAATAATAAAATGCAGACAAAATCCTATTTTGAACACTTGGTGTTTGTTTCAGATATTGAGAGTAGATATCATTTTTTATTTCTTCATTCTTTAACTTGATCTGTTTGTACTTCTCCCTGATATCTAAATCTTTCTCCTTAGCTATTTGTGAGGATGAAGATTCCATGTTCTGTTGTTTTTCTATTAACTGTGTATTTCCATTGTCAACCTGTTCTTCATTTCTATTCTCTGTATTCTGCTAATTTCTAATAACAGTGGCAGCATTTGTGTTGGTGTCTAGGAGATCTTTTTCTTCAACATCAATGGTTACCTTCTCTTTACCTACTAAATATTTTTTAGGCCTTTTATTATATCTTATCTTGAACCTGGTTTCAGTAGTGGTTTCAACAACATAAGCTTCTTCTTCTCTCACCCTCTTGGTGGATTTTTCTGTTTGAGCTGCAGCTTGTAAAGTGTGACTAGTATGACTTTTCTTCACTGCATCTACTAGAGTATTTTCTGTCCACTCAATCTAATTGGCATATTTCTTTATCTCTGGTTTTGTCTCATGTATATAAGGTGTTAGTTTACACTTAACCCTCATTTTACTTAGTATCCCTTGTGGATCATAATTCCAAGAAAAGCTTTCTTCAAATCTGTATTCTAATAACTGCTTAGCGGCTTCTGCCTCTACAACTCTATGATTGCAAATGAATGGTCCCACTTGATTCTTCCATTTAAACTGTGTTTTCTTCTTTGCAGCTAGGAAATTGATAGAATCAGAGTTTAATATTTGCCTGATATACTCCAAGGCAAAAACCCTCATTGACACAAATTTGGTTATCTTTTAGGGTAACAAATTAGATCCGAACACTTTAATCTCAGTGTGTTTTTCATACAAGTACCAATCACTAGTATTGGTTTTCTCTAAAAACTATAAAATATTCTTCATATCATCATCTATCCTTGGTTGTTCAGCATTTTTCAATATTTTTATCATTGGATGGATGAAGAAATATGAAAACTTTGTATATGTGAACTCTGTGGACTCTTTCCTGATCAAAGAGGTCCAGAAAATAACAGAAAGAGGATTCCCTTCTACATTGAACTTTTGAAGGGTGTTAGTATGAATCTTTCGTCGTAAAAGATCACTTTAGCTATGCATAAAAAATAGCCCTAACATTGATTATGGTTGCAAAATATCTTTAAGTTTGCTGCACAAATTCAGATCTAAGCACAAAAGACATTAAGTAGATAAAGTATAATATGGCTCCATGAATCCAATGGACAAGACAAGAAGAATGTATTTGAAAGAATTTTGTATTATATTAAATAATGGGGCACCTGAGAGGAAAACAAGAAACGTGTATTCTGGTTCTCCTCAATGGGATGGGTTCTTGAAAGTCCTCAGTGTTTCAGATCTAACATTTCTCTCTCTTATGGGTGTAAAAAATAAAACATAGAACTCAATGGGAGTTCACAAAGAAAAATGGAAAATGGTGACCAAGAGTAGATCCAGAGTGATCTAATGCAATGAAGGTGGCTAATGAGGGGAAAACCCCCCTATTTATAACAAAATATTGGGGCGGTTTAGAACTCAGTGCATGAATAAAATATTATTAATCGAATTCTAGAAGCACCTTTTAGGAATATTTTATTATATTTTTTGGAGGGAAAAGGATTCTTGACTTGGGTCAATTCCTTTATTTATAAATAATAAATAAATAAATGATTTATTTATCATTTTAGGGGAATGATGGGAATATAATTAAATAAATAATGGTTTATTTAATTATTTATGGATGATTTATTCAAATTTAACTAAGAATATTATTTAAATAATGATTTAAATAGCTTGTTCTTAGGAAATAAGTAAATAAATAAGGATTTATTTAATTAATTTCCTTGTTTTGGGTTAAATATGACCAAATAAGTTATTTTATATGGTGAAGGAAATTTTACTTAGGGTAAAATTGGTATTACATGGTGTACTTGGGTTCATCTAATAATAATAGGTTAGATGACCAAAAAAATGGTGTAACAGATTTCCCCCCAACGTATGAGTGTTAGGAGCAAATCATATGACCGAAGTACGTTGTAAGAACTCAATCACTAGATATCAAAAGGGAAGTGAGAGAGAGAAGTGTAATGTTGTTTGATGTGCTAAAGGACTAGACCCTGAGGAGATGAGACTTACAGGTGCAACAATTCTCTAGTGTATGAAGTGGTACCTGTACTAAAGGCGGCGGGGGAGGCATACCTATGCCCGCCGAGACAAAGTACAAAGAATAAGGTGCCCGGAAAACCATGGAACGCAATAATGAAGCATGTGCTGGCCTAAACATGAGCCAGATAAATAACATGATGAATCCCACATACATGTGATGCCTGGAATAATCGTCAGGACTTATACAATAATATGGTAGTACAAGAGATACAAATACACCCAAATGCCCCCTACACGTGGGGAAGGGCTCGCAAACTCTGACTCATATGTGAAAATCGAAGAGGCGCCGCAAGCGGTTGAGGCTGATATCATCAAATGGGAGGAGTTGCATCAAGGGTGGAAATGAAGTTAGCCGGGCATGTAGGCGGCTACCTGCAGGGCCACCCCCTCATGAGGGTTGAGACATCTCACACATGCCCGGGAATCACCAATAGCTGTTTTTGCATCACTGGACCATCAAGTGTATATATAACGATCATGCTAGGAAGAGCTCGAACCAAGGTACACTTCCCCCTAGACCTGACTTATGGAGTAAATGAGCTGATGTCGAAAAAAGTAGGTCCGCCATAGGTGACGAAATAAGGGAACCCCGACTAAGGCACGAGGGGAAATAGTAGAGTGACGAAAAAATAGACACTAATGATGATGAAGAAATGATGAAAGGTCCAAGGGGGACCCAAAAAACATGAGTACAAAATGGTATCTCATGACGGAAATTGACACAAACAAGAATAAATATGGAGGCCAAGTGGTGCCCCAAAGAAAAGTGTTGTAAGTGAGGAAATCTGATTTGAAGAAGAGGGAAAGAAAGACTTCATGGGCAACATGTGTCCTGGTGAAGTAGTGAATGAGAAAAACAAACCTATGATGGCTATCTACAAGGAGATAAAACATGAATTTCGAGTGGGAAATGCTAAGGGTAATATCTCTTAAGATAGAGTGCATTGCGAGGATTAGGAAGGGGGTGGCCTTCAAAGTCCTCTAAAAGATATGCTCCCTTCCCAAGATCTTTACTGATGATGTAAGGACCTAGCCACAATGAGTCGAACTTCCCATGACCAAGGTATCGTGGGCCTGGTCGTATACTAGAACAAGGTCACCATCATGAAAGGTGCGAGGCTGTACTTTTCGGTCATACTGAGCCTTGGTGCGCTTTTTGGCTGCTTCGAGAGTTTGCAGTGCAACACGATGGTCTTCAGAGGAGCGCTCAAGCATGATAAGTCGTTTTTCTAGAGGTTGGGTATCAGGGAGAAGTTCGACGGCCAAGTGAAGGGAAGGGATTTCACACTCGATTGGTAAGATGGCCTCCTCGCCAAAGACAAGGTGGAAAGGAGTGAAACCGGTGGCGGTTTTAACAGAAGTACGATAGGCCCACAAAGCAGGGAAGAGCATGAGATGCCAATTGGTTCTGTGCTTATTCACCGTGCGTTGAAGCATGGTCTTAAGAATTTTGTTAACTGCCTCAACTTAACCATTACCTTGGGGGTAATAGGAAGATGAATATTTGTGTTCAAAACCCAATAGGGAGGAGAGCTCATGCCAAATCTGATCTTCGAAATGTCATCCATGGTCCGAGACTAACTATTTTGGAACGCCGAAGCGAGCAATGACATGGTTAAAGAAAAAGAGGGCTGCAATGGCTGCCGTATTGTTGAACGTAGGCATAGCTTCGGCCCATTTAGTGAAATAGTCAACTGCCACGATGATATATTTGTGGTTACCAGTAGATGGAGGTCGACATTCCATAAAGTCGATGGCCCATTTGCAAAAAGGACGAGCTGTGATGACAGGATGGAGAGGAGCGGGAGGATCTCGCACCTTGGGGGCAAAATGCTGGCAATTGGAACAATGTTTGACTTCTTCAATGCAATCACTAAAGAGAGAAGGCCAAAAATACCCAGCACGCATGATTTTTTGGGCGGTGGCGAGGCTGGAGAGGTGGCCACCACAAGCGCCACTATGACAGGAATTTAGGACTTGCTTGGCTTCAGCATGGGTGAGGCAACGACGAAGGATGGTATCTATGCCGCGACGATAAAGGTCATCGCCGATTAAAAGGTAGCGAGAGGCTTGGTGTCGGATACATCGTCGAGCATCACGATCAAGGTGAAGGGAAAACTTTTGGGTTCGCAAGTAAGTAAGGATATCACCGTACCAAGGATCGTCGGTGGTGATGGAAAACAAATGTTCATCAGGAAGAGCGTCATTAATTTGAGTATCTTGCGTCTGGGTAGGCAAATTAGAAATGAGTTCAGCTAGGACTAAACCTTTCTTACTTTTTGGGGTGACAAATTCAAGGTCGAATTATTGGAGAATAACGACCCAACGGGCGTACTTCCCATTGAGGATGCGGTGAATCAATAGGAAATCCATGGGGTTGGAATCAGTCACAACCTTGGTGGAACGCATGAGGATATAATGACCCAATTTTTGGACCAAGAACACGACAGCTAGTGCTAATTTTTATTCATGCGAGGAAGATACAGGTGGACCAACAAGGTTCTTACTGACATTATAGATCACGTGTTCGACACCGTTATCATCCTCCTGGATAAGGACACCAGCAACCAAATAGGTGGAAGTGGAGATGTATAGAATGAAATCTCGGTCAAAGTCAGGGGGACGGATCAAGGGAGCAGATGTGAGAGCATGCTTGAGGGCATCGAAAGACTCTTGAGCATATGTATCCCAGAAAAAAGGGGTGTGAGATCGAAGAAGTCTAAGGAAGCCGTTTTTGGTAGTGGCATAGTCAGGAACGAATCGACGAAGAAAATTAGCTTTGCCTTGGAGACTTTGTAGCTGGCGTAAGGTACGGGGTAGAGGAAGTTCAAGAATGTCTTGAACCTTAAAAGGGTCGAGATTTATCCCGTATTTAGACATGATGAAGCCGAGGAGACGACCGGTGGGAACACAGAAGACACATTTCAAAGGATTAAGGCGAATGTTATACTTGTGGCATCGAAGAAAAATCGTACGCAGGTCATGAAGGTGTTGGGCCCGATGTTTAGAATGTGCGGTAAGGTCGTCTAAATAGGCAAGAATAATATGGGCTAAGTCATGGAAGCAATACGATATGGCTCATTGAAAGGTGGCCCGGCGTTTTTAAGGCCAAATGGCATGACTCGGTATGCGAAAGTGCCCCACGGACTAATGAACGCGGTTTTAAGTTGATCAGCACGACGGATAACAATTTGGTTGTATCCAGAGAAGCCATCCATAAAGGAGAGAATCTCGTGCCCCGCACACTCATCGATGATTTGGTTAATAAATGGTGTGGGGAAGTTGTCTTTTGGACAAGCTTTGTTCAGATCACGAAATTCGGTGAAAACGCGAATGGTGCCTTGTTTTTTGAGGACGGGAACTGGGTTAGACACCCAAATGGTATATTCAATGGGGTAAATGAAACCAGCCTGCCGGAGCTTGTCGATTTCAGCTTTGATGGCTTCACGTCTAGAAGGATGGATGGGTCTCAAATTTTGATGAACTGGAATGGCATCAGGCCATGTGTCGATGTGATGTTCGACAATGGCAGGATCAAGTCTGGGCATTTCTGAGTATGACCAGGTGAAAACCTCACGGAATTATTTGAAGAGTTTCATGTAGGCTTCAATTTCTTCCGAAGTGCATTGGGCGCCCATGGTGATATGTTCTTCAATACCTAGCTTGACATAAATGTCGATTTTGATGGTGGGAGAGATATTAGCCATATTGCCTTCTTCGAAAGCGTTAGGTGCAGGGATGGGGTTTTTGAACCAATCAAATTTATCAGGAATGAAGTCTTTGGATTCGAGGGCATATTGGTCATGGGATTGATGTGGGAGGAAATATGCACGATGGTGCATATCGTCCCATGGAAAATCAGGGTTGGTCATGGCTTCCATGATGTCTTCATCAAACTGGAAGATGGGAAGAGAGGATGGAAGAGGTTGACCTGAGGAGGTAGAGGGATGAGACTCTTGATTGTGATAGGAAGGGCTCACAGGTATGATGTCATGTGAGGTGACAGAGTGAGGAGTTGAATGATGAGGCGAAGCGTCGAGGGAAGGTACTAAGGGGTTGGTATCCGATAATCGCGGTGATGAGGAAAGGTAGGAAATGGTAGCTGAAGTGTCGGACATTTCAATATCAGGAGGAGAAATGGTAATCGTGGTAGACAGGGGGTCCAAAGTGAGGGAAGAAGGATTACGGTCGAGGACGGCTTCGAATTGGCGGTATGTGGCTAAAGAAGCACGATACTCGTCAAGGCGGGGGCAAAGGTGGGTATAGTGGCCATGGAAATTGCACAAATAACAAGGGTGATTGGTGCGCAAGTTCTTAAGTTTTGGGATAGAATCTGGTATGGTGACATGGACTTCTAGGATGTCAGATTCTGGAAAGGTTTCATTAACCATGGTCTTGATAGGTGGTAATTCAGGACAGGTATGAGTGGCGTGACCAACAACATCACACATAACACACTAGATGGGATGCTTGGGAGGCCGAGGAGGGGCAGGGTTGGGCGGGGTAGGTTTGTCCTTTGATGCCCCTCTGCGAGCTTTGCCATTTTTACTCGAAGCGGTTGCAACAGGAGGCGGTGCTTGTTGGGGTGACTGAGGTACCGGTGTAGCAAGGGAAGTCGTGGAGATTGGTTGAACCGGGGTCAAGGTAATATATGGTTTGGGTTGACCTGGCGGAGTGTTGGTTGGAGGGTCAAGATACAAGATGGGTATACCCAAGGTCAAGTTGGGGAGGGATAGGGTGGCCAAGGTAGGGACCGAATAAGCTTTGGGAGGGGGAGTGAGGAAAGGGATCTGACCAGCATGGAAATGGCCAGGAGGGATGGTGCGAAGGGGGTTGATTTCAGGTGAAATCGACCCATGAGGAGTGGCGGTAGAAGAAGATTCAGAAGGAAGAAGGGTGGCTAACGGGGGCGAAGGGCTAGGAGCTGGTTGAGGTTGAGGTTTTTGACTAGCCAAAGTGGGCTCTGTAAGGTTAGCCCAAGTTGATTGCATCATGAAAACGTTCGCCAAGTTAGGATCAGATACGGGAGGGGAGTCAAAAAAGGTACCAAACAAGGAGGATTCTTTGTAGACGCCGGGGGAAACACTGGTCAAAGAATCAACAGTTTGATTGTTGGTGAAAGTAGAGATGGTGGACTCAGGGGAGGTCTGAGATTTCGGTTCATGGTAAGTCAACTGGTCAATGGTGACAATCTTGCCATTATGAGGGAAGAACATCTTGCGGTGGATTGCGGATGGGACGACAGACATGGCATAGGTGTAACTACGCCCCAAAAGGATGTTGTAGTCAAGAGGGGCGTCGATAACTTCAATGTCGATGCAAACAGTCTTGCCGGCAAGGGTGATAGGAAAGTTACGGAATAGGCCAATGGGCTGGGAGGCATGGCCATCCCATGCATGAAGGGTGATGGTGGAAGGGGCCAATTCATGGGATCCGATTTGTTTCCAAACCGAAGCAGACATTACGCAGGTAGATTCCCCCTCATCAATAATACACCGAGAAACATTGGCGTTTCCGATTTTGACTGGGATTTGGAAAGAAACCAAAGGAGGGAGAGGGGGATGGTCTGACTGACGGGCGTCGAAAATAATCAATTGGTCATCAGCAGGATCTACAGCGCCCACGGCAAATAGGAGAGCCCTCTTTTGAGAAAGACACGACTGGAGAAGTTCCAGTGTTAAAATGGCAGCGGGAGATTGGGCTAGATCATCTACTATGTTGTATGAATGGGCAGCCCGACTAGAGGCAGATTTTCAGCGTAATGGTCCCTTAGGATTCTTGGGATGAACATCGGCTTTGGGTGGAGGGAGTTGCTAGGGACCATTGGGTGTCGATAGAGGCTCTGTAGGACCTGACGATGGAGACTCGGAGACAGACAGAACAGGAGGTGTGGAATACTGATGGGACCGAGTTTGAAGGTTGAGGTCGACGGTGAGAGATGGGTCAGAAGCCATCATAAGAATCTGGTAATCAGAGGAACCAGAAGGGGAATGTTGGGTGTTTATCGGGGCATGACGTGGTTGAGTGGCCACAAATCCTTGTTGAGGGAAAGGATCGGTAAACATAGTAGGTTGAGAAGTCGCTGGGGCGGGGGGGACAGTAGGGGAGGAGTGTTGTCCCTGTATGGTGGCCTGAGAATCCCACATCTGCCGCATTTGTGGTAATAAGAGACAATCATGAGTGTAATGACCATAAACATGGCAACACAAACAGGGCTTATTGGTGCGAAGTGGCCTGTTCGGCTTGGGCTGAGAACCCTGTGGCTGGTTAGTAGTGTGATGATCAATACTGGAAGGATTGGATCCACGATTACAAGAAGCGGATTGATTTCCTCTTCTCCTTCTTTGAGAAGGAGGAAAATTAGGTGCCCCCTGCTATGCAAATACTTGCCCTGGAGGGGGTAGTAAGTGCGGTTGAGGGGGTGGAGAAGGCAAGGGAGTGGGAGGTCCAAATGCTGGAGGAGCTAGGACACCAGGTTGCGGATATGGATAAGGAGTAGGGTGGGCAGTAGTAAGGTAAGCAGGAGGGTGGGCAAAAGGAGGAGGCATGCCGTAGCCTGAATACATGCTACCTGGAGGGGAAACAATGCCGGAGGGGCTGGCCCCTGGAGGAAAACCATGGCCCGGAAGAGGTTGGGCAGAGGTATGTTACAGGGCTCCAACGATACCGTCGGCAGAGTGAGATGCCCCCGAGGCATTAGGGCCATCGGGTTTGGGAAGGTCAGGGAGGACGGTATAAACATAACCAGATTGGGCGTAGATAAGGTCATACTTCAAGGCGATTTGGAGGGCAACTTCTTTGGTTTGGGGAAAACGGGATACGAAATCTTTGCCAATGGGAGGTAAGAGAGAGTGAAGGAACTAGTCCATGTAAACCTGATCTTCAAAGGGGGAAGCGTGGCACAAGCTCTGTCTTCGCCGCCATTCCTGGACATGAGCAGAAAGGCGGGTCGAAGAGGATTGATGGAAAGAAGTTAAGAGTTCAGTGCCAGTGTCGTATTGGAGAGGGAGCTATAAATAGGATAAAAAGGCTTGAGCAATGGTCGTAAAGGTGGTATGGGAAGAGGTGGCTTGATCAACATACCATTTGGAAGCTTCGCCGGTAAGCGTGCGTTGGAACAAACGAAGACGGATGGAGTCATCGGTGATGGAATTGGAGGAACACCACATGTGGAAAGATCGGATATGGTTAGAGGGATCTTCACTAGCAAGGCCTTCGAACTTGGGAATGTCGGAGGGGAGCTTGGTTGGCATAGCAGGCCAACTAACATCGTGGCGAATAGGATCATTGATTAGCTGATTGAAGTCGGGAGACTAAGGCCGGACATATAAGGGAGCAATGGGGCAGTCGAGGTAGGTCCCGAGGTGGTTCCACTGGAAACAGACCTAGCAGTAGTACTGGGGTTGCTGCTAGTAGTAGGCCCTGAAATAGACATGGTAAAAGTGACAGGGGGAGAACCAGGAG
Source organism: Pinus albicaulis (assembly GCA_034641835.2). Classification (NCBI taxonomy): domain Eukaryota; kingdom Viridiplantae; phylum Streptophyta; class Pinopsida; order Pinales; family Pinaceae; genus Pinus; species Pinus albicaulis. Next base: position 276,927,643 of record CM076571.1, read on the forward strand.
TAGGGGGAGAACTCGAACAATTAGAGGAAGATTCGGAGTGCAGACTCGGGGGAGGACTTACTCGATGACGACGGGAAGGAGGAAGTCGACCAAGCGGAAACTGAGGGTGAAGGCCAAGAAGTCTCTGAGAAAGGCGCCTTGGGGGCACAATGATGACGGGAAGAAGAAAAACCGACAAGGGCAGGGAGAGACAAAATCAAGTAAGGTCAAGGGCAGAAAGGTGCAGTGACAATTGATTTTAAAGTCTTTGCCAGGCGGTGTTAACCAGGCGCTTCTTCACTTAGGGTCAGTGTGTGCCGTGTGTTAATTTTAATTGTTTAAACCCAGACGTTTTGAGAGTAAAAGAAAAAGTGTGTTGTGTAACTGAAAATAAATCTGTAGTAAATAAGACTAAAAGAACATAAAATGAACAGCTACTAATGCATCAATCTAACCCCAGAAGGCGAGTCTCTCAAAACTAGTCTATAAGAGGGAAAAAAATAAGCAAAGCACGCTAAAAAGAGGCCAATAGATCAAATGTCTGGAGGGCCTGGGATCTAAAGGAGAAATCTGCTAAAAAGTGGTGCAAAGAACAGCAAAGAGGCAGAGGCAAGGTTGCTGCTAAAAAGGAGGAGATCAGCTAAAACTAGAAGAGACAAGGCAGTGGCCTTAGAAATGAACCCAAACAAAATGATATGAGGTGATTTGAGAGGGAGAAGAGCTGATCTAAAAGGATTTGAAACAGAGGTATCAGATCTGAGAAAAATAAGGCTGAAACTCTGAAAATTCAGACTGCTGAAACAACAAAGACTCTCCCACAAAAAGTGGAGGGTACTAGAGCCCTAAGGGGCAAGATTCCCTCTTAATTGAGTAAAGAAGATCAGAAACAGGTCTAAACGGGCAGAGACAGAGGCTGGAAAACCCTGACAGATGCTTCATACAAACCCAGAAAAAGTGCTGGAAAATTTGCAGAAAAAGGGCAGGTCGCAGGTTCTGACCTGATTTCAGTCCAGGTCACAGGTTTGGGGCAGAAAAGTGCGTCCTCAAGCTCAGGTCGCACTTTTTGGGCCGATAAGTGCGACCTGCAGATCCGGCTCTCTCGGCGGCAGATTTTAGAAAAAATTGTCGTCTCAGCTGCGGCTGATGTCTGTCACCTGCGCAATAAGGCCAGAAACACACGAAAGTTAAAAATTTGACTGTTTGAGGGTTTTAGGGGTGAAAAACACCATAAAAATAGGAAAAACAGAAAATGGAAGAGAAACCCTAGGGTCTGAAACAGTTGGATATGCAGGAATATATAAAACGACAGTGGTCGCAAAAGAAAACCCAGTGGAGTCACCAATTGTTAGTATGAATCTTTCGTCGTAAAAGATCACTTTAGCTACACATAAAAAATATCCCTTACATCGATTATGGCTGCAAAATATCTTTAAGTTTGCTGCACAAATTCAGGTCTAAGCACAAAAGACATTAAGTAGATAAAATATAATATGGCTCCATAAATCCAATGGACAAGACAAGAATAATGTATTTGAAAGAATTTTGTATTATATTAAAGTATGGGGCACCTGAGAGGAAAAAAAGAAAGGTGTCTTCCGGTTCTCCTCAGTGGGATGGGTTCTTGAAAGTCCTTAGTGTTTCAGATCTAACATTTCTCTCTCTTATGGGTGTAAAAAAGCAAACATAGAACTCAATGGGAGTTCACAAAGAAAAATGGAAAATGGTGACCAAGAGTAGATCCAGAGTGATCTAATGCAATGAAGGTGGCTAATGAATGAGGAAAACCCCCCTATTTATAACAAAATATTGGGGCAGTCTAGAACTCGGTGCATGAATAAAATATTATTAATCGAATTCTAGAAGCACCTTTTAGGAATATTTTATTATATTTGTTGGAGGGAAAAGGATTCTCGACTTGGGTCAATTTCTTTATTTATAAATAATAAATAAATAAATGATTTATTTATCATTTTAGGGGAATGATGGGAATATAATTAAATAAATAATGGTTTGTTTAATTATTTATGGATGATTTAGTCAAATTTAACTAAGAATATTATTTAAATAATGATTTAAATAACTTGTTCTTAGTAAATAAGTAAATAAATAAGGATTTATTTAATTAATTTCCTTGTTTTGGGTTCAATATGACCAAATAAGTTATTTTATATGGTGAAGGAAATTTTACTTAGGGTAAAATGTGTCTTACATGGTGTACTTGGGTTCATCTAATAATAATAGGTTAGATGACCAAAAAAAATGGTGTAACAAAGGGTTAATGGAAAATTGTCTGCTTGAAAATACAAGAACATGTGGAAAAGGAAGGATGTGTATCTAAACACTCCTTCAATTGGAAGTTTAACCAATTGGTCGTGAATATTATCAGAAATATACCCAGCATAATCAAAGATAATAGATGGAAGTTTTCCTGGTGTGAAAGTGGATAGGGAACTTAAAATGGATTCATCTATGTGTTCATCAGTAAAGTACCCTAGGATGAAAGATAACATGGAAATTACATGCCTAGAACCCTCTGGAAATTTTGAAGTGGAGTACGGAGGATTAATTTGAGGGATTTCTGTATGTAAGGGCATGAATATTTGGAAAATTTGGAATCTTATAGGAAATTCAAGGCCAATATACAGCTTGGTCAGTGTTTCAATGGATAGAGGAATTGCTTGAGGATTAGGCTAGAGGTGTAACATTTGATTAATGGATTTAGCAGTAAAAGTGAAAAGTACTTATTTATTGGCATCTATTATTTCTCTTTGCTCAGGCATATAATGATGATAACACAACCTAATGACTTCTGGGCATGAGTGGGTAACTGGAACCACATATTTGGGTAAGTGCGATTCCCAAATTTTAACTTTTTCAACATTATCTAAATATTTTTCATAGCTCAAGTTATGAAATTCCAGTAAATTGAATTCTACGATAGGATCTACTATCTTATAATAAATATCTGCTAATGGGGTATGCTCAATGTCTATAAAAGGGGGTTGTAGAGGATTTATAACTATGGAAGTGTTAGAAGATGCAGGTGGAGTAGGTTTAGGTATTTTGAAACTTTTTGGATTACAAAACTCTTCTTTTTGGAATTTTTGGTTACTTCTGCAAGATTAAACAGTTTGCAAAAGTATTTTTCACTATGACAGGGATTTATTGGACGAAAATAGGCAAGATATAGTCTTTCTTCGGGCTTTTCCTTTTAATTTTGGACTCGATTCACAGACTTTTACTGGTTTAGAAATAGGAAACAGGGGTTTCCTGGGCTTTTTAAATGAGTAATTGGGCTAAATTCCTTTGAAATTTAGGAAAAGAGGCTTAGGCTACCTTCAGAAGATTTCTGGGCTCAATTTTGGGGGTTTAAAACAATGCACAACATAAAACAATTTTTTTTCAGAAATTTTGATAGGGTTTGGCCTGTTTTCAGGATATTTTAATGATTTTGTTTGGGTAGATTCGAGCTCTGAAAATAAATTTTATTTTAAAGGGTCCTTTCAAATCGAAACAAGTTTAATTTTACTGGAGGAATACTTGTTATACACAGGTACTGGAATTTTGAAGATGTATCTGAAGATTTTGAACAATTTCTGTAGTATATTTTCAATCTCTGGAGCAATGCAAAGCTCCTCGGCAATCTGCAAGGGGTACAGGCTAAAATTTGTAGTCTTTTGGGATGAAAATGGTGGAAAATTGTTGTTTCACAGTCGGGATAGGTTATACAATGGCTATGCGTAGAAAATATAGAAAATAATTGCATTTCCAACGTTTATTAGGCACATTAGGGCTAACAGGCGATTGCAATAAATGGCAGTCAAGTCATAAGGGTGGTTTTCGGGCTCAAAGAGTAGGAAACCACGAGTGGTTATCACGTGCCATTTCGGTGGTAAGATGTTTTATTTGAAATGGACGTGATCGAGTAGGAAGTAAACACGTGGAGGAGGGAGAAAGTCAACATACCATTCATTTCGCATAGAAATGAGATGGGGAATATTGCGCAAGTTTATTTGCGATATGGATCTTCTGCCATTAGATCATGAAGTTCAATTGCGAATGGCCCAGATCTCTTGTGAAAGTTGAATCGAGATTTGGTAGTGGGGTCGGGTTTTTCATATTCGGCGGGGGATGAGTTTAAAATTTATTTTAAAGTTGGAAACTATATATTATATGGTAGAGCGGGGGGGATAATATTTATACATGTTTCAATTAAAAAATTTAAGAAATGTTTCAACTAATACCTAGGCGTCCACTTTAATATATGGTATAATAGAACATTAACAACTGTCTTAATAACATAGGGGCGAGGATTAGTTTTAATGATAGGTTTAAACCAATGGGATAAGGGCGGGGTTTATATTTTGCACATGGGATATTTAAACATTGGTTTAAACATTAAATAGAGGGTTTGTGGGTTATTTTAAATATAAGGGTCTAATACTATATGGGAGGGTGTAGTTTAGGGTTTTAATAAGTAAGTTAGAAGTTAATATGAAATGGGATAATGTATATAATGAATAAAAATACATGTTTAACTCTAAGTAAAGTGAAAATAAACATAGCTTGTCTTTGTTGTATCTTTTCACACTTTAACTTAGAATCAATGCATTTTTTTGGGTTTTTTGAATGTTTTTTTTTTAAGGAAATGAAATTAGCTATTTAGGGTTTTAATTTTACTAAGTAAAAATGGGTTTTTAGTTAGGAAAAAGGGATTATGATTATAAATTAAGGGTAAATGCTAATGAATATGGGCTTTGTGTAGGAATTTAATATTTTTAACCAATCAGTCATTGAGCCTTGGGTCTGGTCCCAACAGAAGTCAGAGAAATTCTCTAAGCCTCTTTGACTGATAGTTTAGAATATTGAATAATTGTAGGGGAGGGGATATTAGTGATTTTTTCCCGATGATGCTTTATTACATGCTTGCACAACTGCTTTCTACCTACCCATCTTTATTTCTAACATTTTTTACTTCATTTTCATGGGTGCATTTAGGCTTGCAACCCTAAATCAATTTTCTTTCAAAGCATAAAAACTATCTAAGTCTAACCTTATTTAATCCGAGGGCTCAGATTAAACTGTTGAGTTCCTCATTTATTATCTATTTAATCTACTGATTTGTCAAGTTTATACTGTTTGACATACCTTTAGCATCTATCTAAAACATGAAATTCAAAACATGAAAATTTAAGATTAAACTGTTTAATTGATCATATATTATGGCATTTATTGACAATATGCACATAATCATTATTCTTGCAGTAAAGTAAATAGTAGTGGCATTTTGAATTGCTCACTTTCAGGTCTTATGTTTATCTCTTTTTTCTTTTGGGGTCTATTCTTTTTCTAAGTCCTTTGATCATTCTTTTAAGACTTTTAACCTCTTTTATTTTTATTATTTTTTCATTTTCCAAAATATGGGAAAAAAAATTTCAGAAATCAAGGTATGTACATATTTACAAGACTATCAAAGTCAATTCAAAAATTATGAACCATATTATTATAGGACCCTAACAGTGGCTCCACATGGGGATGACATTTCCTGGTGAAATGTCAAGAACTTTTAGACTAGTAGCCTTTGAATTTTGACTATGATGACCCTATAGGTATCTTTCTGATTTCTGCATTTATTCATATTTATGATATTTTACCTCTCAAAGCTTAGGGCCTTCTCTCTGGGTTTCAACTTTGTTAGGAAAACATCCAATCCAATCTAAAATATTCAATGTATATGTACAATGATCAAATTAAATTAAACTAACTATTTTTTAACTCGGGAGAGTAGTAGTGCTTCAACATTCTGCCATTTACTGGTCCATCTAGCATAGCTGATCCATCCATTTCTTTCAGGTAGAAAGAATTATTACCTCTATATCCATAAATCACAAAAGGTACTCTCCATATAAAATAAAATTTTCCATTTTTACCTTTGTCTTCTCTTCTTGAATCCCATTTTAACACTTTATCTCCAATGTAGAAATCATCTTCTTTAGTCTTTTTATCAAAAAATTTCTTTATCTTGTCCTAGATAACTTGAGACTTGATATAAACTTCTTCCCTTGTTTGTTCCAAGTGAATAATTTGATTGATCCTTCTTTAAATGTCATTTTTTTCAACTTGTAACTCTTGGATAATCTTCATCACTGGTACTCCTAGGGAGGATGGAAAAACAACATCTATTCCATAGAGAAGTTGGTAAGGGGATGTACCAATAGATTCTTTAGTTGTAAGTTTATCTGCCCATAAGGCATTGACTAGCTTCTTATTCCAAGTCTTTTTGTTATCTTCCAGTAATTTTTTTATGATGTTTACAAGGCTCTTATTTGAAGATTCAGCTAGGCCATTACCTTGAGGGTAATATGCAATAGAATGGCCTAGGGTAATATGGTATTTATGGCAAAATTCAATCATTTTCTTAGATTCAAATGTTGCTGCATTGTCAGTAATTATCTTTTGGGGAAATCCAAATCTTGAAAGAATGTTACTTTGTAGGAAGGAGATTATGACAGTATATGTGGCTTGCCTAGAGGGTATGGCTTCAATCCACTTGGTAAAATAGTCAGTGGCTATCAGAATCCACTTACGTTGGGTTCATGATGGGGGGTGAATTTCTCCAATGAAGTCAAGACCCCATTGTTGAAATTTAATTTCTGTAGAGATGGGCTTTAAGGGCATGGGTAATAGCTTTTTCTTACCCTAAAATGTTATTTGGCACTTATGACAGGAGGTCACATATTTTTTGACATCTGCAAACAAGGTAGGCCAGTAAAAACCAGCTCTCAGAATCTTGTTTGCAGTAGTTTTTCAGTATAGATATCCTCCACAGTCACCTGCATGAAATTATTGTAATAATTTTTCAGCTTCTTCTTTTAATAAACAATTTAATAAAATCCCACTTTGATCTTTCCAAAAAAGTACATTGTCTAAAATGCAAAATCTTACTGCCTTAAGCTTTAGGAATCTAGATTTTTCTCTTGATAAACTAGGAGGAGCTTGTAAGTTTAGTAATACAAATATAATATTTGCATACCATGGTGAATCTAAAAAGGCTTCACTAATCTCTGCAGTCACCATCTCTTCTTCATCATCTGTTTGGGCAATAAAAAATATGTCTAGGGCATGAAAATTTGATTCAGCCATAAGTCTAGCTAAACCTTGACCTTTTATCAACTTTGTGGGTTTTATCTCTATGTCATATTCTAATATAGTGGCAATCCACTTATTTCTTCTTCCATCAGGACCATCTTGAGTAAGAATGTCTTTTACAACAGCAATTGGGACATAGGCAATAATTTGAGAATAGAGAATGTAAACTTTGAAGTCTTTAATGGCCTTTACCAAAGCTAAGGCTTGCTTTTCCATAATATTGTACTTCAAAGATGCATCTCTAAGTGTTATGCTAAAGAAGGCTATGGCCTGTTCATAACCCTGGCCATTTTTCTGTAGTAAAACTGCAGCAATGGTGTGTTCTGAAGCAAATGAAAAAATGATGAAATCCTTTTTGAAATCAGGACTTATAAGGACAGGGGTTCTGGTTAAGGTCTATTTGATGGATTCAAAAGATTGTTTGGCCTCAACAGTACATTTAAGAACTGAATCCTTTTTAAGCATGTTATTTAATTTGCTAATTATCTCAGCTAAATTGGATATGAATCTTCTTAAAAAATTAATCTTACCTAGAAAGGCTTGTAACTCTTTTATGTTTCTTGGTGGATTGATGTTGAGAATTTCTTCTATTCTTGTAGGATCTATTCTAATTCCTTCTTTAGAAATTATGTGTCCTAGTAACTTGCCTTCTTCTAATCCAAATAAGGTTTTCTTAGGATTTAATGAGATGCCAAAATTTCTGCATTTTATAAAGACTTGTCTAAGATGATCTAAGTGTTCATAATCAGTCTTAGAAAATACAATTATATCATCTAAGTAAATTACCAAGAATTCATGAATTTCCTTTGCAAAGGCTATATCCATAGCTCTTTGAAAGGTTGCCCCTGCATTCATTAAACCAAAGGGAATTTTTACATACATAAAAGTGCCCCAAGGAGTATTAAAAGCTATTTTGGCTTGATCCTTTGGTTGGACTAAAATCTAGTTGTACCCTGAAAATCCATCTAAAAGAGAGATCCTAGAAGATCCAACTACACTTTGTAAAATATGATCCATTTTTGGTAAAGGATAATTATCTTTTAAGGATGCTTTTTTTAGATTCCTAAAGTCAACACATAATCTAATCTCTCCTATTTTCTTTCTAGTTGGAACTAGGTTAGAAACCCAATCAGAATATCTGATTGGTGCAATTATCTGTGCATCATACATTCTTTTCACTTCTTTTTCTATTAAGGGCATCAAAACAGGGTTGATTTTCCTTAACTTTTGTCTAAAGGGCTTCTGAGCTTCTTTTACAGGAATTTTATGTTGAATTATGTTGGTGTCATAAGATTTAAGGTCCTCGTAACTCCAAGAAAAAACATCTTGGAATTCCTTAAAAAGAGTTATATATTTTCTTTTTCCTGTTGAGGTAAGGCTTTGGAAAGTTTTATCATTTTGGGTTTCAGTTCTGTGCCTATGTTGCATTCCTCAATTTCAGATCTAAGTGGCTCCATTTTGGGTTTTCTAGAAAAATCATTTGAGTCAAATTAATCTTCTAATGTAGTTAAATCTTTTGGTAAGAAATTGTCTTTGAGATTTAATATATCAGATTCTTCATCAATTGTCTCATCAATTTCTATTCTCTTTAATTTATTTATATCTAATTGATTGAATTTAGTTGGTCTAGAAAAATTTAATTTATTTACATCTACGTTACATAGGTCTATTTCACTGTCTAAATCTTGATCTATGGTACAATCAGTGTCTATCTTACAATTCTGAAATTCACCTTCAGTATTCATAAAATTATAAATTTTTTGATCTTGTGAAAAAATATGCCAATATTTGAGGTTGTCTGGGATTATTGGTCTATGTTTTACTTCTGCATTATACATATGATTAGGCTGAAAAGGTAAATTACAAGTGCTAGAAAATGTTGCTAAAGAATGTCCTTGTAAATTTTGCCTTCTTGGTATTGCAGAGAAATTACATTCCAATAAATCATCAATCAAATCTAATACAATATCTCTATATCGGCCTAGTCTAGGATTGTAAACAGAATATTCACCTTTAATTTGTTTTAAAATCAACTCTGAGTCTCCCATTATTTCTATTCTTTTACCTCCTAAATTTCTGATTATTTGGAGTCCTAAAATGAGGGCTTCATACTCGGCCATATTGTTTGTGCATTTGAAATTCAATCTAAAAGCATGGCCTTCTGCATGATTTTTCTCTATATTTCTTATCCATACTCCTGATCCTGCTACTAAGGTATTTAGTGAGCCATCAAAGTCTAAATGCCATAAAGATTTATGAAAGATGTTTTCATTGTTTTATGTTTTCTTTTCTAACTTTAGTTCAGTCTTGATTTCATTATAGTTTCAACATTACATAAGATGAATGAATATAGGTCAGTAGGTGTAGCAAAAATTGGGTAATTTATTGATCTCGCTGCATTACTTACCATGTATTTCATTAATGTTTCCCTATATAACTTTTTAGGTTGACCAAAAACTGATATAGTAGCATAAGACATGTCCAATTGTAGAGATCCCTGCAACTTTGCTCCCCATGAGTGAGATAATAACATTCCATATTTGGGTTGGATATCAGCTACTACAATGTCCATAAGTATACTCTTACCAGGATATTGAACTAGTGTTACACATAAATCTTTGATTAATCCTAGGCATTTTACTTTTCTTGAGTCAAATGAAAATAAATCTTTGTAAGACCTTGTAATGTCTAAGTTCAGGGTTTCCATTATAGCTTTGGGCATTAAATTATGTGAAGCTCCTGAATCTAACATTTTGTTGTGTAAGATTTGATCATGAATGGTTAAACTGATGTAAAATGGAGGAACTGATCCATATTGATGTTTTCCATTTACATCTGGGCCAAATATCAACTCCGGTTGATCATCACTCAAGTTTGTGGAGTCTTCTCCATCATTTATGTTAAGTTTTTCAGTGATGGTTGATTTATACAAATCATGTTTTACCAATTCTGTTAAAGTAATTGGTATTTTTAACTTTTCAATTTCAGTTTGTATATTGAATGAAGGTTGAGATTTACTTATTTGAATTAACTCTTCTTTAGTAACTGTAGTTTTTGTTGGTTTATCTTGTTTTTCTACAGTTATGTTTTCATTTTTAGTTTGAGTTTCTTGTGTATTACTGTTTTTTGTTTTATTTTCAAGAATGGTTTGTGAAGCAGTAGATGTTTTTTCAGATTTAGAATTGTTAGAAGCTGTTTTTGCAGTGACAACTTTTGGATCTGCTGATTTTGGATCAGCAGTGGATGTTTTAGGATCTAAGTTTGTTGTTTTAGAAGAATCAAATACTTTTGCAGAAACCAGTTTTTGTGAATCTTGTGTAGCTTGAGAAAATTCATCTGTTATGTCAACAATCTTAGGGCTTGGTGAAATTTTAGGATCAGAAACTTTTTGGGAAGAACTAGAGTTTTTCCTATTTTCCCTAGGGAGAATTTGCAGAACTTTTGTTGTTGGGGCTTCTACTTTTTTATTATTTTCAATTTGTGTTGTTTTCTTAGTAAAATTTTCAGTATTTTTCTTACTCCTAAGGTTATATTGCTTGTGAAATTAATTTATGGAAAAATCATAACCTTGTTTATAATCAAAGGATTCCCTTTAATCTAATTGGAGTTGTTGGAGTTCAAATAACTCTTGATCTTCCTATTTGAGAAATATATTGTTATTATCATCTATTCCCATTAAATTTATGGTATCCTCATCCTCAACGTTGTTTTGAGAACTCTCAGCATAGTTCTCTTGAAATGGAAGTCTTATTGTTTGTTCTGGGACTAATTCTTTTGATTTTCCTGAATTTATGTTTTTCCTAAAATTGGGATTTCTGACTTGCTATTGTTTATCCCATTAAGGTCTTCTTTCTATGTTATCTAATATGTCCATCATTCTCTCTAAATTTTTAGCTAACATATGTATTTTTGTGTCTAAAATAGAGGCTTCTTCTTTCATGGCTACTCTCCTCTCATTTCTTAATCTTGATTTTTTAGCTAGAATGTTTAATTCTACACCTACAACATCTGTTTGCATTCTTTCCAATGTTTCCGCATTTCTTTCTCTTAACTAATATGCCATGTTAGTGTCAAATCCATCTGGGAATTTAAGCAAGACAGAGTCAGGAGTGGGTTTTATATTTGTAGGAATTGAATTGTAAACGTTGCTATATCTAGTGCAGTAGTCTTGTACTGATTCATTGAGAGCTCTCTTCATTGCATCAAATTCAAACAATATTTGTAAGGGGTTTTTCTTCTTTTCCCATTTATTTAAAAATAGCCCATGGAAAATAGCTAAACCATCTATACTACCTGTAGTAAGACCTTTAAACCATTTTTTTACTTCTCATGTTAATGTTTGTGAAAACAACTTCATTTGTACATCTGATTCATCTATCTCATGGAGTTCAAAGTAATTTGTCATTTTTTTTATGTGTTGTTGTGTAGTATAATGTGTAGTAGCATAAAAATGTGGTATTTTACTTTGGTAATCTTGGGGCATGTCATGAAGTTGTCCTGGAAGAACTAAGAGAGCATACCTAGCAGCCATAGCTTTAATTCTAGCTTGACTAGGAGGTAAAGTGGAAATACTTGGGGCTGAACTGGAGGATGAAGCTGATGAAACTGGATTATAGAATTTTGAACTAGAAAAAGTAGTGGAATAACTAAAGGATGAGGTGGAGGTACTAGGAAGTGAAACCAAACTATATGAAGAACTAGTAGGAAATGAGAATGATGTGTTTGAAAAAGTTGAAGGTAAACTAATAGATATAATGGATGTAGGGGATGAAGGAAATAATATTCTAGGCTGTAGGGGTAGTCTAGAGATAAATGGATCTATAGACTATATGGTAGTAGAAAATATATATGATGTAGTGGCATAAAAATATGGACCTACAGATTCTAAATGGTTGGTATCTAACTGATAAGTAGAAGGCTTAAGTTCAACTGAATGTTGAAAGAGAGATTCATCTATTTCCTTAAGTACAGTAGCATTCAATTCATCAAGTTTATCATAAATCTCAAAAATTTTAGATTCGGGATCTACTGAAACAATTTCCTTTTTAATTTCAAGAGATGAAATAAAATCAGGATCTAAAACAATGTTGTTTAAATCACTTTCTGATATGTTTCTGAATAAAGAATGTTGAAAATTTAAGTCAAAATCTATGTCTTGTATGCTTGTCAAATGTTTTGGAAGAGAATTTGATCTAAATAGGGAAACTTTATTACCTAAATATTCTATGTGTTTTTTTATTTTTGCCAATTCTATCTAGATTTTCCACTATAACAGCAGGTTTAGTATCCGGGTTAGACCTGGTATGATAAAATTTCCTAGAAGCCAGAATTACAAAATTTATTTATTTTAATAAAATGATACTCACAACTTATAAAACTGTCTTAAAGGAAAAAATATAATAAAAAAGGTTTCTTTAAGACTTATTTTATGGCTAAGGATTTTTTAGATCCCCAGTATGGTCGCCAGTATGTTATCACTCTAGTAATTCTAAAGTTGTGAGATTTTGGTTTAAAGTGTAATATCCCTTTTCCGGGAATATCAAGATTCTATCCCAGAGATTGAATGCAGGGGAATTTACTGGATATGTCACCTTTGAAAAAAGTATGAGATATAGAGGCTACTTGGCCATCTGCAGACTCTATCTATAGAACTTGGAATAATCCCCTTTTCAGAAATTTCAAGAAGGTGCTCAAGGAAAACGTTGTATAAGTAAAACTGTGAAAAAATAACGCATATCAGGGTTTGGTTCCCCTCATTTATGCTGTATGTGAATTATATATGGAATTTCATTAGAAAAAAATCATTTTAGACTATTTAAACAGATCTCCCAAAAACTTGACTAGCTAAAAAGCACCCAAAGAGGAAGGCTGCAGCAAAATGCAAGCACTACTTCAGGAATTGTGCAGTTTTAGCAGATGTTCAGAGGAGACCAGCAAGGAGACTTATATTTCAGTCTTAAAGTATAAAATAAACATTATGATAAAGCCATTTCATTATACATTAGAATGCATGAGCCAATACAACAACAAATCTTTAGAAAAGAGAGTAGGAACACAAGTACATTTGCAGAAATGCTTCAACAACGTTATTTTTCAGGAGTTTCAGTAGATGGAAGTTAAAACTTAGATCTAGGATATATCTATGGACCAAATATCAGATCTATACATGATCTGGAAACTATATACTTTTCTCTACAAGATCCACTTGGAATTTTGACAAAAGCATGCATGAATAAGAGTAGATCTGAGAAACAAGTTGCAGATCTGGAAACTGCTGCAGTAAATTTATGAATATAAAATTTCATTAAAATGGATCAGATCTGAACAGAACATAGATCAGCAAGCCAATCCATGGATCACCAAGTGGAAGGCAAAGCCCAGCACAAGAGATCTCTGATCTAAACTATGAGCAAGACAACCTGCAAACCCTCATACATAAATAACGCATTTTACCCAGTGGGACAACACTGTGCTCAAATGACACAGAAAAATACTGAAGAATTGCAGATCTGAAGTAAAATAAATGATACACTCTTCCAGGAGGTCAAAGTACCCACTCCATGGATAGAGGCTCTCAAAATACACTAGATCTCTACAGATCTAGATCACCGCTTGTTGCAGCTTGCAGAGACATCAAAACCCTCAATGGATCAACACTGCCAATGTAAGTAGGAGCTTGGCCTCAAGCCTAATATTGGTTCAATTCAGCAAAATTTCCTCCTTGAATCATCAAAGGAAGAGGTGAAACTCCTACATAGGAATTCTAGATACAATCCTCCACTCAACAACAGAGAATGGTATTTGTCTAAGTAGACAAATACTCAGAAATATGATCTATCAACAACCTTCTCTTGCTGCCTTCCTTTTCCTTTTATAAGATGAGAAAGCTCTTGCAAACCCTAAACCATCTTGATGAGTTATCCCTTTTCACATTAGAGGCTCCCTTCTAGAACTACGCTGTCCCTTTTGGAGATGCAATGAACCTAGACAACACTGTTGATTTGGTCAAGGTTGACCCAGTCTTTAGCTCAAACCTCTTTCACACCTGAAAGTGATTATTTACATAGCCCTGATTTGTCTTTCTTCACATGGAAATTGATTTATTCATACTTTTAAGGATTTTTTCATGTCCTCATTTATTCATTTATTCATGAAACAAAAATTAAAAAAAAATTGAATGTTCCTCTTAGCTAAGGCTAAGTGGGAACATTACAGTCCTCCCCTCCAAAATGGTGCTTGTCCTCAAGCAACTGATAGGGTAAGAGCTGTCGTTCTCCATCTCCATTGATGGCACCATCAAGGATCAAGATTTCATCATGGACCAAGAGCTCATCAAGCCAATACATCAGAAATTTCTCCTCCAATGCTAACATGATAGGGGGATATTCTATCCCTTCGAGAGTGTAAAACTCAACAGAAATAAAAATTGGTGAAGCAATGTTACATCTAAAACATGTATCATGAAGTAAAAGATAAAGTTCCATCCCATGTGGTACATATACACTGCCCACTTTTTTCCCAACAAACCCATAAACAATACCAATATACCATCTATGTATGGAAGCAAAATCACATATATGCAAACTGAAATTTGCACTTGAAGAGGTGGGTCACAATCCCACATAAGGTACCAACGCAGTGCACTCCTTGTTTTGAGTAGATCTGAGTGTGGTAGGTGGTACTCCCACCACATCTTTGATGCATGGGTCATTTTGACATGGCTGAAAGTGAGGCCCAAGTTAGGTGCCTTTGGGAAGCACCCATCATGATAGAGAATCTCCCTTTGCACCTCAAGGGAGTGGCCAGATTTAGAATTTTTATTGGCCTCATCAATGCCATGAGATCTGCATGTAATGTCACTCCTTGTAGGAGCCATGGCTTGCATACATATGGTAAGAGAATGTGTCAAATAAGATTAATAAACATGCTCCATAAGATCAGATTCTTTACCATTCAAGTCTCCCACACACATGGAGTTAGGCATGGGCATTCCTCCTCTTTTAAGAGAAGGAAGAGATGGCTGAAATATCTCCTGCATAGAGTCCTTTGGCTACCCCATCTCCTCATAATTATTGCACTCTTTTAATTGTTGATGTAGTTCCTCCCAATCATAGTGCTGATGTAGTTCTTCCTTCCTACCCTCCCAATCAAAACTCCTCATGATTAGGGAATAGATCTTTGCTGACTGCATATAGTTGGAAAGGAACTATTTGTGTGCTCTTTGTAATATCTCTTGCTTAATCTTGGAAGCTTGAGACAAGAATACTTTACCAAGATGATAGATGACCCCTTCATGGACCAAATAGCCTCCTCCTTGCTTCATGCCATCTAATGTCATCCCGGTGTGAAGATCTTTGGAGTACTCCACAAGGAGTTGAGATCTCCAATAAGGATCTACACAGCTCAACAAGGACAGCGCTACTGATGCATCTATGGTGGTGCTTGCCTTGTTGTTGAATGTTTATTTGACATTACACATGCCAAAATTGTTTGTGGGAAGGTTGATCCTCCCCTTTGCTTCCTCCCACAGCGTTGTGGCTTTCTCTTCCATTGCTCCAGCACTTTATGAGGCTTCCCCCACATGATTAGAATCTAATGGAATTCCAAGTGGATTGCCATGAGGTAGGAATTTTCCTTGCAAAATTCTCATAAACATGAGAGAAGGAACTGTGAGGTCCTTGCCCCCACTGCGCAATTCCATCTTTGTTTTTTGGGTGGAGACATCAGGTGAAGGATAGGTGTGCATACCTTGAATTCTTTATTGTTTCCCACTCTTCAATTCCACCCACTCCATCTATAAGGCCTTCCAATCAGTGGTGACTTCTCCCAAGGTGATCAACCACTGGACACCCAAGATGATGTTGGTGTCTGGTATGTCAACTACAAAGAAACGGTCCACCAAGGTGTAGGTTCCCATAGTCACAGAAAGTGATGGAACATACTGCATGCACTGCATTGTTCTATCTCTCGGAAAAAAAATAGAGAACCCATAGAAAGTATCTATGGGGATCCCTCTCCTCTGTACAAGGTGAGCATCAATAAAATTGTGGGTTGCCCCACTGTCAATCAAAATAGAAACTCTCTGGTTCATGACAGAACCTTTTACTCTTAGGGTCAAGTACTTGGGCTCTCCCCTCAAAGAAGCAAGAGTCTCACTTGTTGGAGCAAAGGCTCCCTCTTCCTCTTTGGATGGTGATTGATCCTCCTCCTCATCATCACCAGCGCTGTGACCTCTCCTAGGTCCATCATTTCCCTTTTCCTCCTCAAAATCAGAGAAGACTTCAATATAGTCTGCTCTTCCAGCAACACATCTATGTCCCAGTACCCATGGCTCTTGACAAGTGAAACACAATCTCTATTTCCTAAACTCCCTCCAGAGATCAATGTAAAGAGGTTTCTTCAGTGAGCTCTCCTTGGATGGAGCAAATTTCCCTTCTTTCCCCTTAGAAGAGTGAGGGGTTCTGCTTTGGAAAGCTGCCTTTGCTCTTGGTAGGGCATCTTGGAGATTCGTAGCTCTATCAATGGCATCATGCAAAGTGATGGGCTTGGTAGAATTAACCAACCCATGCAAAGGTTCCTCCAGTCCATCAATGAACATGTAGACTCTCCTTGCTACTGATAGATCAGGGACCATTACAGACAACCTCAAGAATTCATATATATAGGCCTCTACATCTCCTGTCTACTTAAGCTTTGCCAAGCTTATTAAAGGGGCCTCTAGATATTTCCGATCAAATCTCTCCACTAGTCTCCTAGTGAACTCAGCATATGTAGACACATTGTTGTGTCCCAATGTAGATAGACCATCAAACCACCAGTTGTGGGCTTCACTCTCAAAATTAAATGTAGCAATCTTGATGGCTTCTACTTCAGGAACTTTATTCAACTAGAAATAGGTGTCCAACTTTTCCACCCATGCTTTGGCAGAACAAGAGGGTGATCCATAAAAATTAGGCAAGAATAACCTACCCATAATGTGGTGTCTCCCATGAATGAAACCTCCATCTCTGTACTGTTTCCATGGCCTCCTCTGGTCCTTGAGATGGAAAAAGTCTTGAAAGCTTAATTTATCCTTGAACCTCTGAATTTGTGAGTCATATTCCACAAAGTAACCTTTCAGGGAGGTTGGTTCTTGTGGCCCCTCATTCTCTACAGCCAAGAAGGTAGGCATAGTAGAGCGTTGGGAGGCCTGTGGGACTTGTGGCATGCTCACAGGCTGACCAGTCCCATAATGAGATATTTCAAAACTTTCTCCTTGATGGAATCTCCCAAGGGACTCTCTCATTCTATCCACCCTCATCTCCTTGATCTCCTTGGAAATATTTTGCATGGTCTCCAAGAGAGTTTTTGCAAACTCCTCTGCTTCCTTATCCTTCTCATCCTTCTCATTCACAGGGGCTTTCCCCTTGTCTTTACCTCTGTCAAGGTCTTCAGTAGTATAGTCATACTTTTTATGACTTATATTATGGTATCTCCTCTCCCTCTCAGTAAGAGTATATTCATCTTCGGAATGTAGCATGACTGGTGCTCCAATGCTAGCACAGGTTGTGCCAAGAGTGGAGCTCTGATACCACTGTAATATCCCTTTTCCGAGAATATCAAGATTCTATCCCAGAGATTGAATACAGAGGAATTTATTGGATATGTCACCTTTGAAAAAAGGATGAGATCCAAAGGCTACCTGGCCATCTGCAGACTCTGTCTATAGAACTTGGAATAATCCCCTTTTCAGAAATTTCAAGAAGGTGCTGAAGGAAAATGCTGTATAAGTAAAAATGTGCAAAAATAACGCATATCGGGGCTTGGTTCCCCTCATTTATGTTTTATGTGACTTTTATATGTAATTTAATCAGAAAAAAATTAGTTTAGACTATTTAAACAGATCTCCCAAAAACTTGACAAGCTAAAAAGCACCCAAAGAGGAAGGCTGCAGCAAAATGCAAGCACTGCTTCAGGAATTGTGTAGTTTTAGTAGATGTTCAGAGGAGACTAGTAAGGAGACTTATATTTCAGTCTTAAAATAGAAAATAAACATTATGATAAATCCCTTTCATTATACAGTAGAATGCATGAGCCAATACAACAACAAATCTTTAGAAAAGAGAGCAGGAAGACAAGTACATTTGCAGAAATGCTTCAACAACGTTATTTTTCAGGAGGTTCAGTAGCTGGAAGTTACAACTCAGATCTAGGACAGATATATGGACAAAATATCAGATCTATACCAGATCTGAAAACTATATATTTTTCTCTACAAGATCCACTTGGAATTTTGACAAAAGCATGCATGAATAAGAGTAGATTCGAGAAACAAGTTGCAGATCTGGAAACTACTACAGTAATTTCTGAACATAGAATTTCATTAAAATGGATCAGATTTTAACAGAACATATATCAGCAAGCCAATCCATGGATCACCAAGTGGAAGACAAAGCCTAGCACAAGAGATATCTGATCTAAACTATGAGAAAGACAACTTGCAAACCCTCATACATAAATAACGCAGTTTACCCAATGGGACAACGCTGTAGCTCAAATGACACAGAAAAATACTGAAGAATTGTAGATATGAATTACAAGAAATGATACACTCTTCCAGGAGGTCAAAGGACCCACTCCATGGAGAGAGGCTCTCAAAATACACTAGACCTCTGCAGATCTAGATCACCACTTGCTGCAGCTTGCAGAGACAGCAAAACCCTCAATGGATCAATGCTTCCAATGTAATTGGGAGCTTTTCCTCAAGCCTAATAGTGGTTCAATTCAACAAACTTTCCTCCTTGAATCATCAAAGGAAGAGGTGAAACTCATGCATAGGAATTCTAGATACAATCCTCCACTCAACAGTAGAGAATGGTATTTTTCTAAGAAGACAAATACTCAGAAACATGATCTATCAAAAACCTTCGCTTGCTACCCTCCTTTTCCTTTTATAAGATG